>OZ035825.1:21426795-21801826 GCA_964034765.1 Knipowitschia caucasica
TAATCACAGAACATTAAAAAGAAAGATAAAAATATAAAATCCCTCAGTTGTATGCACAGTTAAACAGAACTGTTTTTAACTTGGTTTTAAACATAGTCAGAGAGGAGGCCTGTCTCACATCTTCAGGAAGACTGTTCCAGATTTTAGCAGCATGAATCTGAAAAGCAGCCTCCCCATGTTTAGTTCTGACTCTGGGCACTAACAGGAGTCCAGTCCCTGTGCTCCTCAGAGTCCGGGCTGGTTCACTAACATGTCACTAATATATTTTGGTGCGAGGCCATGGAGAGACTTGTACACAAGCAGAGCTGTTTTAAAGTCTATTCTCTGAGCCACAGGAAGCCAGTGCAGAGACCTGAGAACTGGACTAATGTGGTCGTACTTCCTGGTTCTAGTCAGGACTCGAGCTGCTGCATTTTGAATGTACTGCAGCTGTTTTACAGCCTGTTTGGACAGACCTGTGAGCAGGCCATTGCAGTAGTCTAACCTACTGGAGACAAATGCATGGATAAGAATCTCCAGGTCTACTATGTTTTTGATCCTGGCAATGTTTTTTAGATGGTAAAAAGCTGCTGATGTTACTGATTTGATGTGGCTATTAAAATTTAAGTCTCAGTCCAGTATTACCCCTAGATTTCTGACCTTGTTTGAAGGTTTTAGGGCGAGAGACTGTAGGTGACAGATGACGCTCTCTCTTTGTTTCTGGGGACCAAAGACAATCATTTCAGTTTTGTCTGCGTTTAGCTGAAGGAAGTTGTTTTGCATCCACTCACTGATCTGTTGGATACAGTGAAGGAGTGAGTCCACTGGTCCATGTTCTCCTGCAGTCAGTGAGACATAGATCTGAGTGTCGTCTGCATAGTTATGATAGGAAACTTCGTTTCTGCGTATTAACTGACCTAACGGCAGCATGTAGAGATTGAACAGAAGAGGTCCCAGGATCGACCCCTGTGGTACTCCACAGGTCAGGGCCATATGATCTGAGACACAGTTTCCAATCTCCACAAAGTACTTCCTGTCCTCAAGGTAAGACCTAAACCAACTTAGGGCGGTGCCAGCGACTCCAACCCAGTCCTCTAATCTCTGTAAGAGGATCTCATGGTCGACAGTGTCAAAGGCAGCACTCAGATCTAACAAGATTAAGATTGAGACTTTGCCTGCGTCAGTGTTCAGCCGGATATCGTTTGTAACCTTAACGAGAGCAGTCTCAGTGCTGTGGTGGGGTCTAAAGCCGGACTGAAACATATCAAATGAGTTGTTGATTATAAGAAATCTAGTAAGCTGTAGGTAGACAACTTTCTCAAGGACTTTCCCCATAAATGGCAGATTTGAGATGGGACGATAGTTGTTAAGTACCGTAGCATCGAGACTGCTCTTTTTTAGCAGGGGCCTGATGACTGCAGTTTTCAGGGCCTTTGGGAATATTCCAGAATGAAGGGACATGTTTACTATCTGTGTGAGTGAAGGTAACAGACTGCTCAGAACAGACTTCAGAAATCTAGTGGGTAGTACATCCAAGCTGCATGTGGAGGAGCTCAAACTGGAGATTATCTCTTGGACAGTTTTATCATTTACAGGTGCAAAGTGAGTTAGCTCAGAGAGCCTTTCTGGCTGTTGGATGGTTATCTGTGGATTGGAGACAATGGCGTTTTTGATGCCTTGAACCTTGTCATTGAAAAAATTAGCAAACTCATTGCATTTACGTTTGGAAGTAAGCTCTAATGGCATCTGAACAGGGGGGTTTGTTAATCTATTAACTGTTGAGAACAGAACACGCAGATTGTTGCTGCAGCCTTCAATCATTTCAGAAAAATACCTTTCTCTCGTACTACGTAGCACCCGGTTAAACTCGCACAACTTATCTTTGAAGATCTCGTAATCAACCTGGAGGTTGGACTTGCGCCACTTCCGCTCGGCCCTCCGGCACTTTCTCTTTTGTGCCCTGACCGAGTCTGCTTTAGCCCACGGCGCCTTCTGCTTATTTTTCACTATTTTAACCTTCACAGGGGCAACGGTATCCAGAACATTCAAAACACTAGAGGTGACAGAGTTAAACAGTTCATCTACAGTAGAATACGATGCATTCTCAAAGTTTATCATTCCCATAAATAGTTCACTCGTATTTTCATTTATGCGCCTTCTTCGAACAGTTGCAGAGTCCACTGGTGGTTTGTTAGTGAAACACATGTCAAAAAAAACACAGAAATGATCCGAAAGAGCAACATCGACCACGTTTACATTTGAAATATTCACCCCCTTAGTAACTAACAGATCTAGAGTGTGCCCTCTGCTGTGGGTGGGGCCACTCACGTGCTGAGTGAGATCAAAGGATTCCTCAGCTCATTTGCATTTCTGTCATCAGCATTATCCACATGAATATTAAAATCACCTGTAATAACGATCTATCAAAATCTGTGCATACAACTGAAAGCAACTCATTAAAATTATCAATAAAACTGTGACATGACTGTGGTGGCTTGTATAGGACAATCAAGAGTATTGGACGAGATTGTTTTTGTTGTATTTTAAAAGACACATATTCAAATGACGAAAACTTCCCAAGAGACATTCTATGGGAGACAAAGTGGTCTCTAAAAATGGCAGCTAAGCCTCCTCCTTTTTTGTTTTCCCGTATTTCAGATTCAAACTTGAAATTTGGTGGTGATGCTTCTATTAAAACTGCATTTCCTGAATTTTGGTCAAGCCAAGTTTCAGCCATGAACATAAGATCAAGATTATGAGAACAAATAAAATTATTGATTAAAAAAGACTTGTTACAAAGAGATCTGACATTAAGCGTAGCAAGTTTCAAAGTTTCAGTATCAGCGGTTGCGGTCGGCTGATTCTTACACGGAACAAGAATTAGATTTTCCAGATTAGACTGATTAACTCCAGATGCTTTTCTGTAATGTATTCTTTGTGTTATCACTAAGGGAATGGCACAGGTGGCTTCATGACAGGGCCCCAGCCGGGTCTCTCCTCTAACTAGACTGCCAGTGGCTGCGAAGCAGAGACCCTGTGCATCCTAGTGTTTAGAGAAAAGAGGGGAAGGGGAAGGCGGGGGAGGAGGATGAAGAAGTGGGTGGCTTTTGGGTGTTGAACGAGGGGGGCAGGGAGGTGGAGGGGTTTTAGGTGATGGGTTAGGGCCGGGGTGGGCTGAGGCAGAGGTTTTGGATGTTGAACGAGGGGGAAGTGGGGGTGGAATTGTCATGAGGTTAGGGGAGGGACTGGCTGAGGTGGTTTTTGTAGGTGAATTGGAAACCCTAGGTGGTTTTGGAGGTACATATGGGGAGTGGTTTAGAATGTTGGACAGGACTCTAGATCGAGCTAATATGGGTGTGAGAGGAATAGTCTTCATGGCCGATTTTATTAGCCCTGCAGAGTGTTCAGGTAGGTCTAACAGTGAAGGCGGGGATGAAAAACAAAGGGAGGTGTCCCCATTCTCTCTTGATGGAGTGGACGTGGCAGGGGGGACCCAAGACAGGTCCATGGGAGGTGGCGAGGGAGTCTTTGATGGAGGGGCAGGTGGTTGAGGAAACCCCAGCACAGGCCTGTCTGCTGTAGGCTGGGGTGAGGATGGGGGCTTCAGAGGCGCTGTAGATGAAGAAGGCGTGGCTGCTTTGGAGCAGGCTGGGGATGAGGTGCTGGTGGTGATGCAGCTGCTGCTGGTGCTGCTGCTGGTGCTGGTGGTGATGCAGCTGCTGCTGGTGCTGCTGCTGGTGCTGGTGGTGATGCAGCTGCTGCTGTTGATGGTGTTGAGATCCTTTGAGGCGGTGGTGGTGTTGAGATCCTTCGAGGTGGTGGTGGTGTTGAGATCCTTCGAGATGGTGGTGGTGCAGAGACTTTTGGAGTTGGCTTCCTCCCTTTCGATGGCTGCACGCGCTGCGCAGGCTGAGGTCTCAGGGCAAAAGAAAGGTTATCCATCAACACTTTTACTCCTTAAGTGTTCAGATGTGGCCCTTTCCCTTCAAAAAGCTCATGCCTATTCCAGAACAGATTAAAATTCTCAATGAAGGCAAGTCCTCTGCGTGAACATTCGTTGAGTAGGAAAGTATTTAGCTGATACAGACGACTGAATTTCATTTGCTTTCCGTCCACATTTGGTAGTGGGCCACTGATAACGATTGTTGCGTCCATTTTAGCAAGGTCATCCAATAAGAGAGAGTAATCCCGTTTCAACTTTTCACTTGTGTTGTCATAGACGTCTACTGCCCCCACGTGGATCAACAATGTTTTTACCCCGCCGGTCTCAGACAGAAGCCTCGGAGCCAACCGCCTTATCTCATCCACTTTGGCAGAGTGTACTGAGTGAACCTTGAGATTACGCATGTTTACATGTCTTATCGCAGAATCCCCGATAAAGAGCGACTCAGCTGCATTTGACCTTGACTGAGACTGAGCCTGGGACTGAGAGGCTACTGCTGATTCATCTTCCAAAAGTGGTGAAAAGCGGTTTCTTGTAATTAAAGATTTTTGCTGTGGCATTATGACACTCTTGTTATCATTAGCTTTGCCTTGTTTGGGCTTGGCACCATATGTGTTCCAACAATTGTCTCTGTTGATTTTGGGAAATGAAATAGCGTCATCATAACTTACGTTCTGTCCATGTGGTCCATTTCCTTTCACTGGTATTGTTGTGTTCAGCCCCAATTCTGATTCAAGCACAAACATTCGGTCTTGAAGAAGTTTTAGCTCCTGTTTGAGTGAAAAACAGCCGTCGCAAAGTTTTGTTCTATTTTCCCGTCCTCCCGACATGCTGTAAGTTAGGTAAATTCCACAAGTCTTGTGTTGAAGTTTGTAAAAAGGAGTAATTTTGTGGAATAAAAATGTAAATAAAAAGGATTAAAGGAGATAAAAAAAGCAGCAAGCGAGGAGCAGCAAGAGAATGCGACTGCTCTGTCCAGAGCAGGAAGTACTTTCTACAGTCTATGATTACCAAAAACATTACATTCCTACAAATACAACATGTAAATGATATACTATTCAGACTTGTATCTCTGATAAGAAAATATTGTAATATAGTTTGCAGCTCATCAAATGAATAAAATGAAAGAAGATCAGCTTATGCCGAATGCAAATGACAGCTGTGATAAAATCCCCATTTTATATTCTGATGAGTTCTGTTTGAATCCTTTGTGAACATTGTTTAAGTTTTCATGCAGACCCTCACCATGGACCGCTGCTCCAGGTTGAAGTCAGTGGAGGCTCCGCTTGGCCGCCGCGATTGATTGGAGTTCATGATGGGCGTAGCTGCCGTGTGGGTGATGACAGGAAGAGGCGGAGCCATGTGTGGCATGGAGGCTTTGGGGTTCAGGAGTCCGTTAGGTGTGAGGATCATGGCCTGAATCTTCAGTTCTGTATTTACACCAATAAAGCAGAATGGTCACTTAACAATTGTTACTAATTAACATTACATAATCCAATTAATCGTATCGTCGTAATATTGTAAATGGATCTCTCTTATTGTTGTTGAGAATGCACTTCTCCTTTATGTTGTGAGTGAACATTCATTTTCCTAAATAATTCTAATAATCTTTAATAAATACTTGACTAATAAAGTAAAATGTTTGACCATGACACTTCTACTTGAATGGTTCACTTTATCAAAATACTTCCCTGCTCTGTATGTATGAAAGACTTTACAGCTAACTAAGAAACATAGCAGCTACTTATTTTGTATGTTTTGAGTGCTCCCTGTGTGCTCTTACTACTGTCCTGTATGTGCGCTGCAACATTGAAATTTCCAATAAAGAACTAAAGCGTTATTCATAATGCCAAAACACATTTTATCTAAATTTTCTCCAGTTACCACTTACGCAGTAGAGGAGGACTCACAGCGTTCTGTCACTATTATTTTACAAACTGTAGCAGTAAATTATAAAAGCTGTGTTTTTAACAAAAATATTTCGAAAAAGACCATCTTAAATTTTTTTTACATAAGTCTTCATAAATAAACGTTATTACAAGGTTTCAATAAAAAATGATATGTTGACTGCTGAGCTACTACCTGCAGCATAGAGCTCCCTCAGCTTCTCCTCGTCCTCGTAACCCAGCGACTGTCTGTCTTCATCAGACTCAGATCGAGTGGCATCCCCCTAGAAGACACAAACACAGCATCATGTCACAAATGCCTTTACAATCGCAGTCATAATCGTCTCGTTCCGCTCCGCTCCGCTGCTGTCGACTGCTACAAAAGAATTAGCAGGAAGTTAAAAGAATGACTGATAAAGAGTTTTGTGGCAGACGGGCCTGGAGGGGGGGAATCTCCAGAGTTCTCTAGTTGAGTTATGATCGCGGCTTTGGCAGCAATCTCCCAAGTTCAGGCCAATAAAGCTTTACTGAATTTAATTAAAAATCATGCCAGAAAAATGGCAGAGAGGGCTTTGGCAAGGGGCTTTCTGTATGTATGTGTGTTTGGAGGGAGGGGATGACAGCAAGTGCTCTCTGATGCTGCAGATAAAAGATGAAAACTAAACAACAAAAGCTGCCCGGCTGTGAATGGCAGGCCGTATCAAACACA
Source organism: Knipowitschia caucasica (assembly GCA_964034765.1). Lineage (NCBI taxonomy): Eukaryota > Metazoa > Chordata > Actinopteri > Gobiiformes > Gobiidae > Knipowitschia > Knipowitschia caucasica. The sequence continues at coordinate 21,433,313 of OZ035825.1, forward strand.
TCCCCGCCCTGGAGAGGAGCGTGTGAGCGAAAGGACCATAGATAGAGAACGGCAGAGGAGGGAGGGGAGTGCCCGAATACTTTATAGGAGGGTGGAAGGGCGCTGGAAGCCGCCCAACAGCATGATGGTGGTTGATTCTCTGTCAAGGGCTCCTAACAGTTAAAGCTTGTTTCGTTGGAGTGGTGCAGTCAGGGCTGGGACAGTGCAGAGGCGGGTGACACGTATCAAATAAAGTACACTTGGGAATACTGTGCTTTAAGTCCTAGCACAAGTCCAAATCTGAAGACAAACAACAGACTCTGGTGATTGGAGCAAAAAAGGTTAGATGCAGAGGGAAAAAACAATTCTTCAAGAAAATGAGAAAAGGCTGTGCTAGAGTAATCAAACAAAGGAACTTATCTTCTTTTAAAGGGTCAGAGTGTAAAACTTAGACAAATGAATCATTTGTTTATAACGTATATATCCCTGAAATAAAAAACTCAATTACACTGAATCTGTCGTCTAATAATTACAAATACTGTACTCAAATGACCATACTGTAGCCATGCAAGGAAAGTAAATGTGCCTCCAATTTGAGAATATGATATAATCAGAGGTTTATTTGTTGCTTCAGCCATTCCAGTTAATTCAATATAATGATAATTAATAATGTTTAGAGTATGTACATTTTAAAATAATTACATTGAAAGTCCTCTTCCACACAAACATTTCGAGTGGAAGGCACTTCTAGATTGATATAGAATGCTAACATGATTAACTGTAATACCAATCAGGGTTGTGCAAGGTTAGAGGATGTGTCCCAGGAGAGAGTGTGGATTTATGCAATTCAAAGCTAAGTGATTCAAAGAGCAGAGAAGGCAAAGCTATTATGTGATCCATTTATCTGCAAATGCAGCATAATATCTACTGAAGTGACTTAGCCACTCTGTATATTTTATGCTGAATATGTCACACACAAAAACATTCCAAAGCAAAAAATAAAAAATGTTTTGCTCTCACCTCTGCTTGGAATCCCTCAACCAAAATGGCCACCAGCAGATTGAAAAGGACATAGTTGCCAAATGTCATGAGAGCCACAAAGTAGAGAGCAGCAAGAGGAGTGGTGGAGGCCATGCCATTATAAAGCACAGCATTCCAGTCTTCTTGAGTTAGGATCTGCAGGGACAGGTGAAGAGACCGGGTGTCAGTCTTGTATTCCTAACAGAAAGTAATGAGCAGCACATTCCTCGAGTAACCTATTTTCTAAGCAGCAGTTCTCAGCAAAATGCCAATAGCGGTTTCTTTTCTTTAATCGGCTAAACTGTAATGACACTCATCAGATGTGAATGAGGTCTTGTAGTTTACACGTTGTATTACTCTACTCCCAGTTCACTTGTAAACTCCATTCACCAACTCGCCAGAGGGCTTTTGTGTTTTGTTTGGAAATTGAGTGTGAGCGTACCCAAATTGGTGCAAATGAATTAATACAGCCGATCACCTGGGCCACGACTGGTGACAGGACCAGCTGCTGTGCATTTCCCATTCCAATTCATTTCAGAATATAATTTAGCAGCAATTTATCAACAGGGAAATCTTCGATTGAAGTAAGGTTGATGTGTTGGGAGTAGGAACAGACCTGGAACACAGTCACAGTGGCCCACAGTAGGGAGTCGAAGTTCTTCCTGTCCGGTAATGTGTCGCCAGTCTCCTGACGCAAACCGAATTTACAGCCAAACAGATGCATGCCCAAGATGCTGGAATCAAAACAACATCAAAGGGTAAATATCTGTAACTCAAATTAATGGAATCAAAATTAATATTCATAACTTCATATTTTTAATAAAACACTTCTTACCACTTTACATAAAACAATAATAAACAAAAGTTAAATTGATATTGTCATGTAGTATGATACAGTTAAAGCTGGGGTGGCTAACTTTTCCTCATCCATGTTGTTTGTCCCCACAGAATAAGTCTTTTTAAAGGAAAATATCCCTTTTTGTTAGGGATGCAGGATGTATCGGTATAAATATCAATATTGGTTGATGTTGATTATTATTTTACCTATCAGCACCAGACCGATGTGTAAAATTGGGCCGATAACCACAGCCGATGTGTATTTCTGGTTGCAGCTGACGTCACGCAGCGGCATGAGGGACAGGAGGTAAATCTTGCCATTAAGAACAATGTAAATATTCACTGATTCTGAGTCAAAATTCTCTTTTTCTGTGGTGTGTGCAGTTGTGGCAACTGCTCGTATCGAATGGAGAACTTATGGAGTCTCTATTTTACTAAAATATCTTTCTTTAACGGGTGTCGATTTTTAGAAAAATGCCTAAAAAGAAAGAAATGCATTAGCATTAGCAATAGCATTAGCCTGCGTAGCATCTGCCACAAATTGACAGTCTCAGTTCACTTTGCTGAGTTTCATTATATACAATGCCGTATTTTTGGGTGGTATACGGTTGTAGTAACCGAGGCAACAGGGAGACAGAACTGTTGAATACATTTTTTAATGCCAAAGGTTGTCTCAAACCAAGGTGTTCTTATAAAAACATAAAAAATAATAATAAGATAAAAAGTCAAGTATCTCGGGGTCTTGTTCACGAGTGAGGAAAGAATGGAGCGTGAGATTGACGGGCGGATCGGTGCAGCGTGCGCAGTGATGCGGTCGCTGTATCGGACCGTTGTGGTGAAGAGGGAGCTGAGCCGAAAGGCAAAGCTCTCAATTTACCGGTCAATCTTTGTTCCCTCCCTCACCTATGGTCATGAGCTTTGGGTAATGACCGAAAGAACGAGATCGCAGATACAAGCGGTCGAAAAGAGCTTCCTCCGCAGAGTGGCTGGGCGCTCCCTTAGAGATAGGGTGAGAAGCTCAGTCACACGGGAGGAGCTCGGAGTAGAGCCGCTGCTTCTCTACGTCGAGAGGAACCATTTGAGATGGCTCGGGCATCTGTTCCGGATGCCTCCTGGATGCCTCCCTGGGGTGGTGTTCCGGGCACGTCCCACCGGGAGGAGGCCCCGGGAAAGACCCAGGACACGCTGGAGGGACTATGTCTCTCAGCTGGCCTGGGAACGCCTTGGGGTCCCCCCGGACGAGCTGGAGGAAGTGTGTGTGGATAGGGAAGTCTGGGCGTCTCTGCTTAGACTGCTGCCCCCGCGACCCGGCAACGGATGAAGCGGAAAAAAATGGATGGATGGATGGATGGAAAAAAGTGTATCCGCAAAAAGCTCCTGTGATGCGTTTTTCTGCCTCGCCCATTCTAACTTAGCCTGGCCTTAGCCATCCATTATCTTTGGTCAATTATTATTTCCCTTAGTACAAAACGAAATTTGTACAATGGTGTGGTAAGACCAGGCTAATTCTAACTAAGAGGACAAAGTCATTCTATTGCCATGAATACTGGCTTGATAAGTGGTAAAAAATTCTGAAAATAGAGGAATAGATTCAGTATGTACACATTTTTGTCATCTCAGAATTTGAAAAGAACAAACACAAATCGATTTTGTCAAATATCGGTAATCGGCTATAACAGAAAAATGACTATTGGATATAGAAATAGGCCATAATGTTCATATCTGTGTATCCCTACTTTATGTGGTTTGAAGATAGGTACCCCAGCTTTAAGTTCTGTTGAATTTGAGGAAATGGCAATTATCTTGACTAAAAAGGGTTTTTGACACATTCATGACTAGCCCTCTGAGCATCTTGGATGTACTTGGTATAATTGACAACCTGAAAATGAATATGAAGAGCATCAGCAGCATGCAGAAGGTGGCTACGTTGTCCATGGTCTTCACAAGGACCACCAGCTGCCTCCGGAGCGCGGGCAGAAAGCGGACCAGTTTCAGCACTCTGAGCAGCCTGAACGTCCTCAGCACTGACAGGCCTCCCTCCGCATCGCCCATAATCTCCCACACACTGAAACACAACAACAAGCACATTACAAACGCCTACGCAAATCCAATTAAATCAATATTCGCTTAACCTTCGCGACAAATGTGTACCAATCCCCCAAGTATGCCTCAGGGCAGGATAAGAGCTGAAATCCTGTGACACGTGGCAACGAAAAGGAGGAAATGGGGCATTGCTACAACGGTGCAGCCAATAAATGTAGTTGGAGCGCACAATAAACAAGCAAAGCCTTCAAGCGCAGATACATAATTTAGCTTGAAGTACTACATAATGGAGTAATACAGAGCCATTTGGCTGTGAAAAGAAGGAGATGTTTACAGGCAATCCAGGAGTTTTATTTTCTTCAAAAGGAAATTTTGTTGTTTTTAAACTAAATATTGTATATTAGCATGTTATAAAAACGAAGGTGGGTTAATATATTTCGGATTTATTGTGCTAATATCAGCATCTACAAACAACTTCAGTGCAGGTGTATAGTATGGTGCCAGACCAGCCACTAAAGATCAAATAAAACAACAGTGTTTTTAAGAAAATTAAACAGACGAACACTGACACTGTCTGCAGAAAATGTCAGACTGAACTGGATAATTTGGGAACATTAAATATTAAAGCATGAAGACATGTGCACGAAACGAATCTGATTGAAATAGGGCTTACACATTTTTTTTTTATTATTTCATGAGATGAATACCAAATGTGGAGGTACAGATTTTAATCTGACAGATAGAAGGTGGTCAAAAGTACCTTGGTTTGGGTTCAACTTTAGAGAAACTAAGTTGCAATGTTGCAATTATGGATAAAAAAAAACACAGAAATCCACTCAAAATAATAAAAAGAGGAAGAGTAGGAGTTGTCATCCACAACATGTATGCGTCCGGTGTGTGTGTGTGTGTGTGTGTAGGATTGATTGGTGAGGACGACAGGGCAGGTGAAAGCTACCATGATCGTTTCCCACAATGCTGCGTGGAGTTAATCAATAACATACATGAAAATGTAAAGCAACTCTCTGTGATCTTACAAGATCTAAAAACACAAGTTGTAAGTAGGATCTCCCTGAAACTTCCTTATTACATTTTCCTCCAAGTCTCATGTTTGATGCACAGAAGTCAAAACAGATCATTTTGGGGCATTTAAGGTCTTTGAAGATATTTTTTTTTCTGAAAGCCCTTTTTCCGCAAATAACCTTTGATGGTTATTGGGCTGCAGTCGGCACCAGTAATAGCCTTCATTTAGGTCAAAAATTGTCTTATGTCTTGACAGTCTGCTTCCAACCTTCGATGACGCATCGTGAGAGGCCTCGCTTGTGCAATGTGACAATTCAACCTTGTTTGGCTTTTGCCGTCATAAGGTCATGACAATGTGAAGGACTGACTGAAATTGGCTTTAATTGACTTTAAACCTAGCCAATAAGCAATTTAACGTATTAATAAATGTGGTCCTTAACTCTATTTGCTGTTTTCATGTTGATGATTACCATTTTCTACTTTTTTAACCTATTTAAGATCACAGCGTGTACAATGTTATTGTTTGTGCCATTTCATATATAAAATGCATTATTTTTCATGTTAAAAAAGCTGGTAAAAATAACTGGTGTCACTTTTACCAGTGAAATGACGTCTTCAGTGGTACATTTCCTTTGTGAAATTAGTTATTTTTGTAAAAGCAAGGAGACAGCTAAACAAACTGTTTATCCTCCTCAGCTTCTGTTACTCAAAGCAAACGCCTGTATTAACTTACGCAAGGGGATATGAATGAGACCTCCTCACAGCTCCAATGCTGCAACTGTAGCTATGGGCTGAAACGTAATGAAGACAGAGCTATTCCATGTCTGCATGCAGAAGAATATTTCTTCATCGATATCAGAAGAAAACATACTTATACTTTGCTAAACTGACTTATTCAGGTACCAAAACTTCTGCCATTGAATTATATATATTTCTAAAATGTTGTTAACAAATTGGTTTGGATAGAATCTCTTAGGTATAGAAACATATATGGATAAAACTAGACAATAAAAATCAATTCAACGGTGCCTGGAACTACTAGTGCTATGAGGAATAAATGAAAAGAGTAACAATTTGTTTCTACCATAATAACTACTGGGCCTAATTTAGATGGTACCATTGATTAACGTGTTTGTGCACAACATGGTAGAACGTCATTTTGTATAATTACTCATTTAAATGCACAGAATCAAGTTGCAATTTGTCTGTTAATCAGAAAAGAGAATGTAGTACCTCTCAATGCAGCTTCCATTGAAATAACAGATTATGTGCCACTGTATAATGGCCAGTGTGGTTTTCAAGTCATTGGTCATTCATAGTTTTTGGTTAATGCAACAAGTGGCCGCCGTTAACATGGGTCACAAAGACACAACACAACTTTGTAAGCTGACAAGATATAATGTTTAAGTGTATGTATAAAAACAGTAATAAATTCATGAATCAAAATGAAATTGGCAAAGCTAATGATCTTAAACTTAACATTTGTGAAAACTGAATAACATATTGAAAAATGCTCAGTGACACATTTACTAAAGGAACGCTCTTAAAAGTCATTGTTACATAATACATCACCATGAAGCATGCATGAATGAATTTAATTAACCACACCATATTAAACAAAACGTCAGATTAACATATTGTATGACCTTTAACACTTTGTCAGGAGAAAATGAACAATCACTGCACCTGATGATGACAATGATGCTATCGAAGCCGTTGTAAGGATTCTTGATGTACCCAAAGAGGCCCAGAGCCAGAACCTTGAGCAGCATCTCCAGACTGAAGAGGCTGGTGAACACCATGTTACTGATCTCCAACACGTCGGTCAGCTCCTGTGGCTGAAGGACACAACAGGACACATAGAAAACACATGAAAACCATAAAATCACATCTCTTATGAGTACACACACATCCATACTCACATTTTCAACAACTATTGTAATTTACGTGTATCACACGTGATTTTCCAAAACTCACATACCGTGAGTTATCAAAGATCAAATTACTACTGATTAGATTAAGTTAACGTTACTCTGTAGGGAGCAGTAATGCACCATCATACCCCCCCCCCCCCAAGACTAAGAAGAAGGGTTACTTATTAGTAGAGAATTAGACTTGCAATGATAGGTAATACTGTAACCTACCAAAAATAAACAAACTATTCTCAAATCATTGTTGAGTTGTTTATTTTGGTAAATTATCATGTTTGTTTCTCATGTTTTATCATGTTTATGTCGAGAGAGGGACTCAAACCACCAATATTCAGTTTAGAGTACCCAAACGACTGATATACTGCCATCACAATAGAACTGCAAAGTGGGCAGTCCACTGTAAAATTTAAGTTTTAAAAATTTAAAAAATTCGCACTCACAATGGTTGTATTGCACTACATTTATAAAAACCGTCTTTCCTTCCCCAATAAATCTGGCTCCTTTGTCCGTGTAGAGGCATTGCTTTAGTGAGCTCTGACCACGGATCTATAATAATTACTGGATAGGGTATTACTAGCTTATAGCTGTCCCACCCACGGGCACGTGGTACTGCAGACTAAATTCACGCAGTCTTCCCAGAAAAAAGTCCCATAGATCTCAATATAAATTAAAACAGCTCAACCTTGGCTGACAGAGAACCTCCAGCTTTCAGAAAGATCGGATTTTGTGAGGATTTTTGTGTCCCTTGTCATCCTGAACTTTTTTCTTCTTAAATCATTCGGTTTTCTTTAAATCTACACTTTACTGCCACAAACTCTGCTTGTTTCCTTCCCGCTCTTACTCTTACTCATGGCTAGCTCTGATTGGTCAGAGCGCGGCCGAGCCCCTCTGTGCACGTGCAAGAAAGCCACACACGCGTATTTGGCGCAACGCATCATGGGAGCTCGTCCACTGCGCAGAACTGGGAGGACCAGACAATGCCCAAATATACAGTACTGTAGGTGAGTTCTAGCTAATCTCCCATGCGCTACTGAGCACAAGCCATTCATTTGAATAGTGCGGAGGATGGTGTGTGTGTGTGTGTGTGTGTGTGTGTGTGTGTGTGTGTGTGTGTGTGTGTGTGTGTGTGTGTGTGTGTGTGTGTGTGTGTGTGTGTGTGTGTGTGTGTGTGTGTAAATGTAGTAAGTGTGACTCCCACAAACTACTTAGAGCAGGGGTGTCATTCATACGGCCCGCCAAGAGATTTGACACGGCCCGTGGCTCATTTATGTAAAAATATAATAAAGTTACATTTTAAAAAGCCGCTCCGCGACGCGAGGCTCCGCGCCGCGAGGCGCCGCGACGCCGCAGCGCCGCGCTCAGGGGTGAGTCCAGTGCGTCTGTAGTGGCTCCACCAGAGCGGTGCTGAAGGAATAACATCTTAAACTACAAGACTCGGCGAAAAATACGGCACTTTGAGCGAAGAATTGAGAAAACAGAAGATAAACCTGTCTGGCCCTGAAGACACAGCAGTCTGTTTGTGCCCAGAGCGAGAGGTTAGTTCTGCTGTTGTGAAGGGAAGCTACCTGTGCTAACAACATTAGCATTAGCATCGCAGCCGCACAGTGAGAGAGAGAGTTTGTTAAATCTCTCACAGGCTGCAGACATGGTCTGAGAAACCACTCGCTTTTACCAACATGTTGCCATTGATAAGAGACTGATGTTACTGATGTCACATATTCATTTGTGGTGTTACTGAAACTATCAGAGGAGTTTTGAGCGCTGCTGCTGGTGCTGCTGCTGGTTCTGCTGTTGTTGCTGGTGTGTTGGACAGTGTGGACTGGTACCGATGGTAAAAACAGGTGTAGTGACAAAGCTGCAAATGGAGGTGATGATTTTTGGACATTTGACTGTATTTTACACAGAGACACTGCTGCAGTCGTTAAGAATGAATCACGTTATGGAAGTAAAACTTGCTAAGAAGTACAGATGATGGGTGAGAAACCTTCCTTTGCTTTGGTTATGGAAGTTGTTTTATTCATTTCAACTGAATCATGGTCAGTTTGATGCTTTCTCTGTGATAATAACATAACCATGGACCTTACACACTGAAGATGGTTAATGTGATAATAACATAACCATGGACCTTACCACACTGAAGATGGTTAATGTGATAATAACATAACCATGGACCTTACCACACTGAAGATGGTTAATGTGATAATAACATAACCATGGACCTTACCACACTGAAGATGGTTAATGTGATAATAACATAACCATGGACCTTACCACACTGAAGATGGTTAATGTGATAATAACATAACCATGGACCTTACCACACTGAAGATGGTTAATGTGATAATAACATAACCATGGACCTTACACACTGAAGATGGTTAATGTGATAATAACATAACCATGGACCTTACCACACTGAAGATGGTTAATGTGATAATAACATAACCATGGACCTTACACACTGAAGATGGTTAATGTGATAATAACATAACCATGGACCTTACCACACTGAAGATGGTTAATGTGATAATAACATAACCATGGACCTTACACACTGAAGATGGTTAATGTGATAATAACATAACCATGGACCTTACCACACTGAAGATGGTTAATGTGATAACATAACCATGGACCTTACACACTGAAGATGGTTAATGTGATAATAACATAACCATGGACCTTACCACACTGAAGATGGTTAATGTGATAATAACATAACCATGGACCTTACCACACTGAAGATGGTTAATGTGATAATAACATAACCATGGACCTTACCACACTGAAGATGGTTAATGTGATAATAACATAACCATGGACCTTACCACACTGAAGATGGTTAATGTGATAATAACATAACCATGGACCTTACACACTGAAGATGGTTAATGTGATAATAACATAACCATGGACCTTACACACTGAAGATGGTTAATGTGATAATAACATAACCATGGACCTTACCACACTGAAGATGGTTAATGTGATAATAACATAACCATGGACTTTACCACACTGAAGATGGTTAATGTGATAATAACATAACCATGGACCTGACCACACTGAAGATGGTTAATGTGATAATAACATAACCATGGACCTTACACACTGAAGATGGTTAATGTGATAATAACATAACCATGGACTTTACCACACTGAAGATGGTTAATGTGATAATAACATAACCATGGACCTTACACACTGAAGATGGTTAATGTGATAATAACATAACCATGGACCTTACACACTGAAGATGGTTAATGTGATAATAACATAACCATGGACCTTACACACTGAAGATGGTTAATGTGATAATAACATAACCATGGACCTTACCACACTGAAGATGGTTAAGCTGAGGTGCTGTGTTTAAGTGCTTTTTTCTATCTACCTACTTTACCTTTGTGAGCAGGTTTTCTCTGTAATGAGCCTTAAAACAAAGCTAACACACAAATATTAATATACATATTGTGAAATACCATTTTCAATGTAATATTGTAAATACGCTACATTATTTGCACTATGGAAAACTCACTGTTACATTTAAGTTTGTAACAGAAAACTGAGTATTAAAGGATAGTGTTTTAAAGGAAGTTTTAAATAAATGTGTTTATGTGCACAAAAAGTTGGACTTTGTACCGTTTTTGGATATTTTTGTAGAGCATCTCCTGGTCCGGCCCACTTGAGATCAGATTAGGTTGTATGTGGCCCCCGGACCAAAATGAGTTTGACACCCCTGACTTAGAGTGAATGTCAAGTTTAAAGTACCGGTATCTTAAATCTAAAGCTATGAATATTATTACAACATTTCTTTCAGCATTGCTATACTGGCTCCAAGTCTTTCAGCATCGCTATTATAGTGAAACACAATCATGCACCGATATTACATCCACATAAAAACAGACACATTGCCATTTAGTGACATTTCTGCAGCTCATATCTCCTCCCTGTGCACCAAAGGAGCCTGGCTGAGTAAACAAAGGACAGAGTGTGTGCTAAGCTCAGTGACATCTGTCTGATACTCTCTGAAGGAGGCACAACAGGCCTCCAAGGTATTTTGCATGACACCACACTGGTCAAACTCAGCAGAAGGAAAGGAATAAGTCACCATGTGGTATAAACGAGCAGCATCAGGCTTCAGATTTGCAGAGCTGTTTGAAGTGTAAAATAGTCCAGGATAGGCGCAGGTGAGCTCTCAGCTGTGACCAAAATGGGGCACTCGAATTTGAAGAGTGGTTTGTTCCTGTTTTGCCTCAAAGTGGCTAAAATAAGTGAGTGATACATAGTGGTGCTGTGTACAGATGCTACATGAAGGGGAGGAGGTTGTGTTAAAACGGGAGAGAACATTGGGTTGAGATGAGGGAGCGAGTTCTGTGATGGCATCAGCTTTGCTTCTTTTTGTTTGGGGGGTGGACAGCATGATATAAATAAATGGACAATGGCTGAGTTCTGGCGGACAGAACAACTAATCTCAATTTATGAACAACTAGCTCAGCATGGAAATGCTGTATTACAGGATAAGAAAACCGCACAAAAGAAAAGAAGATTGGAGAAAAAAGGAGACTTTGTAGAACTATACAAAACCATGTTTAAGGCAAATTATCAAAAGTATGTTAAAGGCGCGCGAGTGCACACTTCACATTTAATAGATTATAATGTATATGTTATTCTAGCATGTTGATGGTCATATTTGCTAATACGGTACCAACAATAATGATTGTTTTCCGGCCTCTATTCTCACGACTATAATGACTTTATACATTTCGTTTTGACTGAATAAATATTTCTCATGTATTCCAAAAAGCTGTTAAAACCACACTTCTGTAAATGGGAAGAAATGTAATGGAATAAAAAAAGTTTTTATAAACCAGTATTTGAATTCTGAACTGAATATTTTCCTACTCATTGCTATAGCACTCACACATCAAGCTGACATGGGTTTGTTGAAATCAAAAGTTCCCTCTTATTTCTCACATTCAATCCTTGACAAATGTTTCACCAACATTTGCTAACTAAGTCGTCTGATTGCACAGCAGATAATGTGTTACTTAAATGCCCATAATGAAGCAGCAGATCGGTTTACCCACAGTTTGTGACACAATTTTGAGAATTAAACCAGGAGATTACATTCCCACCACCCGCCTGCCTCTTGTTTACTCGCAGTAACTATTACAGTCAACAATTTTTATCAAGCTGTTGATCATCTGTAGTTATGTCATCAAGCAAAGAGAAAACAAAACATTTAAAATCTAATTAGGTAGAATAGACTAATTTAAAACATGCACGAGAACAACACACGCACCTGCATCACAGCTTCAACGGTTTAAAGGTACATTTCTGGTGGAATGGTACAGTATTTGGCTTTCAATAGAATTATAGCATCATTTGACAATCCTTAAACTAATAATGTGAGCAAAACCAAGCAAAAACCAAGACCGAACCTGTACAGAACCAATAACAAAAAGGTTCTACTGTCTGATACTGAACAAGTGGAACAAAAAACACGAGCACTCCCTAATTACATGGTAGAGTGGCCACCAAAAATGTCCCTCTAAGAAATTCATGTAGACTATTAAAAAATATTCTGTATTAATTATGAACATTAATACAGGAAAAGGCACCAAACTGTGTCCAGGAATTTGAGCTGAAGACCTGGCAGCCAAAGTAGTATTTGCTGTGTCTCTCCTCGTCACTTTAATATCACCATAAGGAAATAACTTCACCAATAATGTATCATCCGCTGCCTTCTTCACCATCACCTCTACCAACGCGCAATGTAATCCCAGAAAAAGGACAGCACCACTTTGATTATACTTGTGTCAACATAAGTATACTTGTGTACTTCCCAAACAGAGCTAATGATAAAATTAATGCTAAATTAGCTTCATCAAAAGCTACCATTGCACATGGACCATATTACCTACAATTTTACAGCCTACATACATTAGTCACTCTTTGATATTCTTTTCTGCGCATGTTGTTTGCCATATAAATGAACGCAATTTGACATTGACAAATCCAAAACAGCCGCTGTTCGAAGCAATCTAAGACATTTTACTTCATGAATCTTCTTAATCTGCCAATTTCAAGGTCAACAAAGAATATATGAATTATTTAATGTATTTTTCAGGAGATTTATAGACTGATTTACTGACAATTACTAAGTTGATTTTTATTTATTTATCGGAAACACTGTTAACTACTAATATTGTGCAGTTTGAGTCATCTGCCACAGTGATATACGTGGCAAAAGAATAGATAAACAAATGTAAACATAGAGATTTTCCTGTCAAATGTTTGATTCACGTCAGTTGTCTAAAGACACATTGCTCGCTCTTTGTTCCCTTTAAGTGCCCTTTGGAAATTCTTCAATTCCAAGACCACAAATTGATAATCAAAATGAAATGGTATGACCTTTTCTCACATGATCATATAATTGGCTACTGTTGTACAAAGGTTTCAATATTGAGAGGTTCCTTCTGGTTTCGTGATAAATGCCAAAAACACCTCCTTACTACAAATAGTACTTAAATAAATATCACATTATATATATATATTTTTAAATTATGTTTACTTTTCTCTTTATAAAATCAACAATCATGAGTAAAGCGACCAATATAGGGCACCTGCCTCCGACCAACAGCAATCATTCACACACTCACCACTTTCATGCTCTGCAGTTAGGAAAACGGAATACATCTCACCAGGAACCAAACCTCTAATTTATAATTCCATAATTGGCACCAGTTTTCATTTCACCCAGAAGAACAGGGAACTTCGCAAATGTAGCCGAATGAACGGAAACAGTCCCAGCAGATTAAACGACCCCACAACCCTTGCATTATTAAGGACTATTTGCAAGGTTTACAGAGTTGTGATTCCTTCTTTCGCCTAACCAGTTTAATTTGGAAACGTCATCATAATTCAGTATTTTCAACTACAAAGATTTATAGCTCGGCCAATGATTTTGTTAAACAATTGTTTTCAGCCGTCCATCCATCCATCCATTTTCTTCCCCTTAATCAATTTAGGGGGGTCTGGGGGTGGCAGTCAGAGCTGAACCCAGTACACATAGCACCAGCCCCTCACTGATCCTCCTGCAGGTGGAGAGTCCACAGGAGCCTTGATTTTTCAGCAGGGGCTTCAGGCAAAGTGGGGTTAAGTGTCTCGCCCAAGGACACAACGACAGCAGACATCAGTGGGAGTCGTGAAGTAGGAGTTGCAGTGTGCTCGAACCCAGGCCCAAAGGCCAATGCTCTACCAAGTGAGCCACTGTATTTAGTTGATTATTTTGTAATTAAGGGTAAATCTAAAATAGTTTCACTCAATGTCTTCTAAATAGTCCATGACAGCTTCATGGCAGAGTTTCTCGATCATTAATATCAATCATCACGACCAATACAAAAGTCAATAACAAAAACTAATAACACCACTGATGAGCAATGAGATAAAATAGCTCATGTTTAAGTGCAAATGGTTTCACCGCGTGTGGAAACCAGTCTGCCGTCTGCATCCAATCTGACTGTCAGCTGTACCGTTTCCCTCGTTCTCACTTTCTCTCTCTTCTCACTCTCCTCCCTCTCCTGTCCCCGGGTCAGGCTTTAATTAACACTTCAGGTTTTATGAATTCCTCACTCACACAAACACACACACACAATCTGCTCCCATATGCCTGCTTCACAACGTGTTGATTGGAGCCTGCGTTTATTGACTCTGGCTGTGATTAGCGCATCCATTTCCAATCAAACTCTACAGCCCCATCCAATCTGAGGTAGGTACCTGCTCGTGGTACTCGATGCCCATAGACAACGTGTTAATGAGGATGGCAATCATGATGCCTCGACTGAAGTAGCGGCTGCCGACAATCAGATCCAGCTTGGTGCGCAGGCGTGCCAGGCAGCGGAGTAAGAGGTGGCGTCTCTTTGGCTTGGGTGGCGATGCGGTGGGCTCGGTGACGGAGGGGCCCGGGCTGTTGCAGTGACATGGGCTGTTGCCATGGAAATTGGAGGTGTTGGTGGTGTTCTCCATGTATTCGAGCTCATTGCCACCAAGTTTATTGTAGTAGCAGTAAGGGCACACAGGGGAGTCTCCCGGGACCTCTCCTGGCAGTGCTAAGGCGGGATGTCCGGAGCACCCACCTGCAGAGGACACAAACAGTGGAGATTTGATGATGAAAGCTCATTGGAATGGTGATGCTGTAATGTAGTATGCAAAGACTATGGCTGTCTAGCACGTCAGAAAAAAACATTTTCTCGAGTGTCTTCTCAATGGGATACAGATTTTGACACAGGGCTGCTTGATTGGGATGTTTGGTCTAAAATGTAAAATTGATTACCGGTAAATATCCAAATAAGTCATGAAGACAGAATGCTGAAGATAACTTGATCCATGACACTCAAACCACCAAAACAAAAGTCAAAACAAATTAGTAATTGGAATTGTTTACAATTAATTTGGATGTTCATGCAGGTTATGCTAAGTCCTCTTGCTAATGTCAGTATGAACATTTAATACACATTATCAGCCGGCTTTCATAGTCATCAATCTGTCTGAAGAAGGCCAAGGCCTGTCATCAAGGACAACAGCCACCCATCAAATACGCTGCTACAGCTCCTGCCGTCAGGCAGACACTACAGGAGTTTACCTGCACACAAAAAAGACTGAAGGACACTTATTATCCACAAGCTGCTACACTGCTTAATTCAAGCTCGCCTTGGATTAAACAGTGTGAGCGTTTTGAAGACTGCACTTCTTTACTTGGCATATTAAAACAATCGCAATTAGGATGTTTGTGAATCGTTCTCGATTCTTCAATGGCTGAATCACACTTTGGCCGAATATGAATGCTGATATTAGCATTAGCACAACTTCTTGTAAGCTGTACAACAATCACTGATGAAATGGCACTAAAGCAACGCACTGCTAACACAATATATAGGTAAAAGAATACCGCTAGTTTCGCATCCGAATGTATTAATTTAACATTAGAATATATTAGAATATTTAATTATAAGTTATTATACAGCTCCTCACAGCAGCAGTAGAACCCTCCGTTGACTTTTTTGATCATTTTTTCTTGATAACAGAACTCTCAAACCAATAATGACCGCTGCCCTTTGACAATGCAATCTCTGTTTGTAATTCAGGTGTGTAAAATACTAACGTTACTCTGCAAGTACAACAAGCTATCAGCACCTGTCACTACATCGTGCAGTTTCTCTGCACACAGTTGTCTGTGCAGAGAAGCTAGCGGAGCTAGCGGAGCTAGCCATGCTCAATAAACAAATACATATCAATCAATCAACACCATTCAATGTTAATCGGACAATACAGTATACAGATACATCCTTAACACACATGCACGGACGTTTTCAGAATTTGGTGTTAACGTTTTCATGACAAAATTACTATTTTAATGTGACAAAAAGCGATCGCGGAAGTAACCATTAACATGAAACGAACATTTTAGGACACATTTGAATTTAGATTCGGTATATAAATGGGTAACTCACCGCTGATGTTCAGAATTCTTTGTTCAGTTTTCATGTAGCTAGTTCTAGAGATTTTGAACTAGCTAGCTTAGTTTTTTAACTAAGCTAGCTAGCACGTCACGGTGAAACCTTTGGGAGCTAACTATTTTATTTGCAGTCATTAAATACATTTCGAATTATAAGGGCTGTCTAATATTTATTCGAATATATAGTATATTTTTTTCATTTTAGAATTATATTCGAATTTTGAGGCCGAAGCATGGATCTATTATAATAACTGGATAGGGTAACAAACAGTGATGTTCGTTATACCTCTGCACTGTGGAAACACTGGTATAGATGCCTCCTCTAAAGAGATTTGGGGAATTTTATTGTTTTATGTCTATTTTTTGTGTTCTGGACTACGAGTCTGTAATAAAAGCTATCTATTACTAGCTTGTAGCTGAATAACTCATGTGCTCGGGGGATTCTCGCGGTACTGCAGACTGAACCAGACTAAATTCACGTGGGCTACCCAGAAATTTTCCCCGTAGAACTCAATGCATATTAAAACAGCTCAACCTCAGCTGACAGGGAACCTACAGCTTTAATAAAGGTCGGATTTTGTGGAGATTTTAGTGTCCCTTGTCATCCTGAACTTTTTTTCTTCTTAAATCATTCGGTTTTGTTTAAATCCACACTTTAGTGCCACAAACTCTGCTCGTCTGGCTCTCGCTCTAACTCCCGCTCTGATGAACTGCTCTGATTGGTCAGAGCGCAGCCGAGCCCCTCTGTGCACGTGCGTGAGACCCGGTGTGAGACCCACACACGCGTGTTTGATGCAACGCATTATGGGAGATCATCCACTGCGCAGAACCGGGAGGACCAGACGATGCCCAAATACAGGCGAGTTTCCCATAGATCTTTGCGAGTTCCAGGCGACTTCCGCTAATCTTTCAGCCCCCATGCCGTCACAAAGCGCCACTGAGCACAACCATTCATTTGAATAGGGCGCCATCTTGGATCGCCGGGGCTTGGGCCGAAGCCCTAGTGTTTAGCAGCGCTGTAGAGGCTAGAGGACGCAGGGTGTTCGCTGCTCGTTCTGTGAGTGGAGGAGAATGAGCTTTTCAAGGCCTAAACTCATACACCGCTGAATCAATGACCTCAAGTTTTCAATTAAATTATGGATTATAATACAACTTGTATGTAGCATTTTTATGAACTACTTAGAAAAAAAAATCGGGTATAGCTTCTTTAATCTAAACACTGACAAAAGCATGGGTGGAACAGTCTCTCCACAAACTTGATATTCATAGTCAATATGGTATGAAACGCATCTATCTATATGTATAGTTTCTATCTATATGTAGTACGTTGTAATTCTAAATAATTCCATGGAATTATTGAAGTGATGTTCCATCTCCAGAAAGTTACAGTTTTGCTTTGACTATACAATAGGAGCTCCCATATGGTTCCATTCCTTAATAGCTCCAAACTTTCTGGCTGGTTACATTTTTGGCAGTGATAATTAGACAACAAAATAAGTGTATGTACATTTTTTAAGTGAAAATTATTTATTGAAATACAGACGCAGTGCTCCAGGAGACAGGTTATCCAAGTATTGGATGTAAATTAAATAAAGCTTAGTTAAAAGTTAAAGCTTGGTCAGTAATTCTGTAGGCTCTTAAAATAATGGATTTGTTGAGCATTTATGTAACTCTGCAAATTCTATTAGTTTAACATTTGCTCATTAACATACCATATGCTAAACCAATGGGAGTGGAAAACTAAATAAAAAGGCTTTCTAATTTATACTTTTTACAATAGACAAGCTCTAAAAGCAGGCTATATTGATTTGCACTCCGGCGGAACTATCCATTTCAGATGTAGATGTGAATATGTAGATGTGTATATAATATATTCTCTTTGTACAAGGAGAGAACATTAATTTAATCTTTGATAGAAGGGTGAACAATTCAATAACATAGAAGGCTCTCCACGGTTAGGATGCTCTGAACAGGGGGAAATTCTTTTATTAGAACAGAGATATCTGAGTTCAGGGGGAAGGGGGTAGGGAGGAGGGAGAAATATTCAGTAGAGTTCATTAGCAAGCAGCTCTGAAGGAATGTTCCAACAACATAGCAGCGCATAATTGTGTCTTTGTGATTTCAACAAATTTATTATACAACAAAAATGTAAAACCAGCCTAGACTGCCTGTGGTGTATATGCAGATAGACTACAGTACAAATACAGCAGTACCACTAACTATAAACAAAAGGGAAAAATTTGATATTATAATTTCAAAGGTACAAAACATGGTGCCACTCTTACAATCAGGCAATTTGCCAAAAAAAAAAAATAGGACAATTGAAAGCATTTGAGAAACAAGTTTGTCATTGACACTCATTTCAAGAGAGACAAGTCATTGTGACAAGCAAAAAAAGACCTAGGTCTCTTCTCAATGTATTGTCTGGATAGTTCCTACGGCCCAGGTGACTTTACACTGACCTTTTTATATCAAAGGAAAAGATAACAGGCAAACATAAACTCAGCTCGAACTGGAGATTTTGGAATTCACATGTACTGCTTTCACTGAGCCATAATCTGAAACTCAAACTAAAACCCCTGTGAGTCAAGAAATTCCAAGTGCTCTAGTGATACAGCATTTGACTTGAAACGTTTATAATAAACTCAAACTGGATTCTTATTGTTGACACTAACAACTACCACTACGAAATCAATCAATGTGTTATCAGCAGTAAATGGAAAATACACTCCAACCATGACAGTTCTTGGCACTGCTTCAGACACACCTTAAAATTGCCCCTCTCTAAGCGCTGACCGGAATTTCTTCACTTCTTTGACAACGAAATTGAAGTGGCCTCTTTTTTTAAAGGGTTTGAGTGGGTAAAAGCACTTGCAGTACAAGCTTTCAACCTTGATAGACACACAATGCCAACAAGTCATCTGTAGAGCTGTGGAAATGTATTGGTGTGTCAGGACTGTAAATGTACTGTAAAAATATTTCAGCTATTACTCAAAAATAGAAACAATTTGTGGAGTTACTGTATTTCTTATTATCAAGCCAATTAAACCAAGATGTAGGTATTGTTGTCTATAGTGGCGGGTAAATGCAGTGGTTCTCTATACAGCATGAAATCTGTTGCCAGTATAGAAGATTTATGTTTTTAAAAGTTGCGAGGAATTTTTTAATAGAATTAAAAATCAAGGGTGAAATTCTGTTTGAGTCACGATAATACAATGATCTTGATCTTGATAGTGGGGCTTTATTGATTTGAAATTTCAAATCACAGAGGACCTATAACAAAAATGGTTCTGGTAGCTTTTTTAACACATTACTCTCCTGAAAGTAATACAAAAGAAGAAGTAAAAAGTATGAAGTTTTGAATAGTAGTTTTACTTTTGGGTCAATAGTGTGGGTTCAAAGGTGAGTCTTATTCCTCTAAATAAAACTCTAATATCAGCTAGTAAATAATTGAGAGACCCAATCAGGATATGAGCCTAAGCCATAACATCTAACCGATATCCTTTAAATCAATGCATGTAATTGTTTCTGTGAGGACAACAGGGGGAGGAGCCATAGTGGAGTTTTTTCAGGAGTTGTGGAGCTTTGGGGTAAAAATTAACGCACAGCATGTCATTGATTTCACTACGGGAGAGTTTAAATCTGTACACCACTGAGAATCCAAGGTCGAGGCGTTTTGACTTTGAGACGCTAATAAACTCACCGTGCTCCAACACCAGCTGGGGCACTTTGTTGACTGTCTCCGCGGCAACCGGCCTCTTCTGCTCCTGGGCTTTTGCGTGAGTCAAGAGGGGTGAGATGATGGGATAATTGTACCCGTTTCCCCCGTTGCCTACGGCGGGGTCTGTGGGGGGCTGCTGAGGCTGGCTGTGGTGCTGGTGGCGGTGGTGGTAGAGCTGATGCAGGTGTGTCAAGTCGTTTGGGACGTGACCCGAGTGCCTGGGTGAATAGAAGGGACAATGAACAATAATATGTCACACATTCAAATATATGTTAAAACATGTTATATGTATACAAAAATAAAATAATAATTGCTTTAATTGATGATATACTTGAATTTACCATAACATCTAAAATAACATTCACATACTGAACAAATTGACTAAAAATAGGTAAAAAAATAAATTATATAATATTTCCTTATAGTATATTTCCTCATGCAAACCACATCCATCCATATAATCATGATCATATGCTGTCATGCCTACCTGTGGGCCAGTCCATTCATCTCCCCTCCCCTCCTCATGGCCCCGCCCCCTCGCACCTTCAGACATGTGCACACTCGTTGCACATGCACATTGCAAAAGGCGAGGTAACGAGACAGGCGGCGCCATGCTTTACGTCCCAGGTGAGCCAGGTAGCGGATGATCTCCTCGTAGCAGCTGCCCGGCTGGCTGTCGCTGGCCAGCGTAGAGGCAGATTGGTGGAGCTGTCGGGCGCGTTGCTCCGACTTCATTAAGGCGTGCTCCCTCTGCTTTGTTTCGGAAAACTGGGTTGCTATGACAACCAGGCACAGGTTTATCATGAAGAAAGAGCCCACCTAAAGGAGTTGACGTCAGCAAGAAAATAAAGAAGTTACACAGCCATGTTTGAAGACAAGAGTGCTTGAGAAAGGCATAAGCTACAGTCAGGATAATGAAACATGGGGCGTCTTACGACTCAAAACAAAATATTATATCTTAGAGGGGAAAGTCCTTGTAATGCTGCATGAAGCAGGAAGCTCAAACCCATGAATCTATCACCACAAAGACATAAGAAATTAAACACACATGCTATTATGCTGATTATTTAGTTTCCAAACACACAGCATGCACAAGCAAAGAATCATCAGCAAGACTTGCAATGTTAGCCGACAACTAGAACTTAAACACTGTGCTGATATTCTGTCACATCTATTTTAGATGATTTCATATGTCAGAAATATGTTTTTATTTTGATGTGCAGTTATCTGTACAACCATCTTCTCTGTTCAATACTAGGAAGTGATGATCATTGAACTATGGCACAATGCGCTGTGTTAAGCGGTATCAGTTCCTTCCTGGTATTGTATCCACCCAATACCCAAACTAGAATTGGTGGACTCCAATTATAATTTTACACATTACTCCCACCCGTCATCATGAGCTCTTTGAGTATCATGAAATTCTATTAAAGGTGGGATCAAACTGCGGTTCATATTGGTAATACATGAGACGCAACCGTCCTCTTGCTGCTCGGCTGTGAGGCCTGTCGTTTCTGATCTCATCTCCCTGTAAAAGCTAGGACCCCTGACTAAATTCACAGGGGGTGCTTTTGCCATGATTAATTAATCACTTATCAGTGACAGCCAAAGCTGCACTAGCATAGGCCCCGCAGCTGGAGAGTGCAAATGTGTTTCTGTACTTACTATGATGAGGAAAAAGAAGTAAATGAAGTTGTAGAACGAATGTGCATCCATGACATAATACATAATGTCGACCCATCCCTCCAGTGTGATCACCTGGGAAAATACATATAATAGGATGTTAGGATGATAATAGGATGATGATCATGATCATCAACATAACATTTCATTAAGTTATGTGATAAGAACTTTAATAACATAACACAAAACCTTATATAGACTGGTATAGAATAACCCAATACTTTGAATTCTACTAAGAAGACCAGATGAATCTTCTTAATCTATTTTGTATTTTGGTTCTCCAAGAATAGCCAATCTAAATCCAAAGTACTCCACAAATGGGCTCAAAAGTGTCACTGTTACCTGGAAAATAGCAATCCATGCATATCCGATATTATCGAAGTTGATAGCTCCTTTGTGTGGGTTGAGTTCCCCAGCCCGACACTCGTTGTAGTACTGAAACCAGTTGACGCAAGGCGCGGGTTGGTCTGGTTTTAGTCTGATCTCGGGACGGGCCTCCTCTGCATCCAGGGAGCAGTAAGTGCCGGCCACGCGCCGCCGAGGAACATCGGAGCAGCGCAGCATCCCGTTGTCCCGCTCCATAGAGCAGATAAAAGGGTGGTCATCTGTCACCTCAGGCCGGTAGTAACCACTGAGGAAAGTAACGTTGTATTTCCTACACAAGAACACAAGAGTGTTACAAATTAAAAAAAAATCCCTTCCAAGAATTTATTCAGGTAAATTGTTTGCACTGAAACAAATTCCAAACAAAATAATGTTACTACTTCAAATTAATTGCGCGGCAGGGTTGTATTTTTATTTTAGTTTTGGAATTGATTTGAATATTGTTATTTTTTACTACTGCCTCAATAATAATGTCCAGGTATTGCCGATAACAACAAATTATAATGTACATTGTGTGGCACCACTTGTATGTAAAAGCCTTATCCCATAAGATTTCAGTAGCATTTCGGTCATTTTAAGATTTATTCAGATAGTGAGGAAGGGGAGGATCACTTTCTACGGTGTATATAAACTTCTGGTTTTAACTGAATAATGTTGAGGGCATGTTTTTTGAGTACAAGAACAGCGGTGGACTATCAATGATAATTATTGTGTAGGCACAGGCACTGTATGTTGACCTATCACAAAAGCTTAAATGAAACATAAACTACACAGGTGGTGGAGCAGGAAATGAGAAAAGAGCACTAAAGATGAAAGAGAAATGCTGATGAAGTCTGGAGAGAAAGGAAGGGTGGACCACAGAGATAAGCAATCAATCATCTTTGTAGAGAGGGTCACACCAGACCGCTGCTCCCTCACTCCTTATTAGGAAAGGTCATTTGCTTGTTTGTCATGCAGAGAAAAAATAGATTACTAGCCAAAATGTTCATCTCGCTCCAGTCTGGTAAAAATATATAGCCTGCAATGACCCGGTGACATTGTGGTGTGCTGTTTGTGATACAGCTATAGATATTCGTCCTCAGCCTGAGAATGAAAGGATCTATTTTTAAAGCAGGTGTGGATTATGGCCAGTCACTCAGATAAGTGGGGGAAGAGTTGGCAGTGTGGGAAAAGAACAATCTTAGTTCGCTAAATATCAGCATCAAAACACAGCCCAAATAAAGAGGTTTGTGAAACTGCATTATGGAAGCATAACTTATTTTGTATTCTGTTTTATATATATTTATACTAGATGTATTACTGTATGTATTACATTTATATGTGTTTTATTTGTATTAGACAGTGTGCATTAATGAGCAGCTGTAATTACACCATATTGTAGTTTTTTGTGGCTAATTTCCATCAGTTGTCATGTCCCCTCTGGAGAAAAGGAGTTCCAAACCATAATGTTTCAAAGTGTGTGGTGTTTTTCGGATTATAAATACATGGTCTGTGTGCACAATATGGTATGCTCTCTTGGAGTTTTGTAAAATTACAGTGGTATATTGTATTTGACTTTTAACTATGGCTCCTGTTTAAACATCTTGTTAAAATAGCCACATAAATCTCTGTATTCTCCAGTAAGATTGAATACATTATATCAGCTTGTGCTAACCATGTACCTTGAAAAGATGGCCGCCTTCCTTCCCAGTAGCTGAAACCCTCCCACCACCACACCAAGCTGTCAGTGATTATTATGTTAGGGGTTGGCCAGAGTAGACGCAGGCCACAAGGTGAACATTGTGTTATGTGATATTATGCAAGCGTGTTTGTGAGCGTAAATGGAGGAGGAGGAGGCCGTCAGTCAAACCGTGATGGAACATAAGTCCCAGTTCATGTGGGAGGCACATCCAGCGTCAGAAAAAGTCACAAAATATGAATACAAATCATGCCAGGTGATACGTTGTGTTGCCTTTGATGCACTTAGCATATAAACACAAGAACATATATGCATTGCTTTTTGGAGCACTTTTGTGAAATAATGAGACACTAATATCCCATTTATGTCAATCACATAGCAGAGCAAAATGGTAAGCCAGGGAGAGATTTCAGGGAAGTCAGTGTAGTGTCAATCCAATTACACCCAGCAAGAACACGGGTCTCTGGCTGCAGGCCTGGAATATTGCCATTTCTCTAGATTGTGACTGTAAGGGTTACAAAGTATTGTTTTTTACTATTCAAAATGTATTTGTTTCATATTTTTTACTTTAATTAAACTTTTATCTAAACATGCATTTTTCAGGGGTCCGCTTATTCTGCCACAGAGATATTATAATTGGAAAGTATAAAATAAATAATGTTCACTTGTATATAGTCTTGTTATTGGCAATTTTTTTCTTATTATATAATGTTCATTAAGAATTTAAACAGTACATATACTCAGTTTTTAGAAAACTTCATAATATTTTTCATAATATCTTTCAGAATCAGAGTTATTTTTATTGCCATTGAGAGTAACAAGAAATCACAAACTTTTGATAAAATTTTAGATTTTTAAACTGGATTCAATATTGGAACATTTGAAAATATGAATCTATTCACATTCAAACCCAGAGGAAAAGTCTTCAGTCAACCCAAAGCTGAAGCTTCTCAGTTGAATGTAAAATATATGGCAGAAGCCCGGGATGAAAAGGCTGAGAAAAGGGGCTTATTGCTGTGGTACCAAGCCTGATTAGAAAACTAACAGGATTAGTGTATTGGACATATCGATCTGCTCTTAGCAATAATAGATGGATGAATGAAGCTAATCAGTTCGGAGCTAACTTCTGACACGACCAAGACCAGCAGATCGGCGGCAACGACAATTCCGAGTGGTTACTATAGAAACTCACATCTTGACGTCGTCGTCCATGAAGCAGCGGTTTCTCAACAGGCCAGCCCACAGCTGCACGCCAACAATGCCAAAGATGAAGAAGACGAAGAAGCAGAGTGCCAGCACGTTGCCCAGCATGGGGAGAGTGTCGAGAAGGAGGGTGACCAGGATACGCATGCCTGGAGATGGACACACACACAAGCTGTTTAAGTGGACGAGACAATACAACAAGAAAACAAGTATAGGCAAGGCAAGTTTATTTGTATAGCACAATTCATGTTCGAGGCAACTCAGGAAAGTGCTGAACAAATCAGGGTAGCCTTAAAATCATAATTAATCACAGTGCATTAAAAAGAACATAGAATTTACTTTGAGAGAGGTGTAGAGATGGGTGAATCTAAAACATTTTCTATCAATTTTTAACATGTAAAAGGGTAATCTAAAAAGGTATGGTGTTCTTCAAGGACCAGATAACAATGAAAAGGGTTGAACAGCAGTGAAATGTCAACAATAGATGTCCGAGGCACCTTTATGGAAACATGGACAGAAGCCAATGCGTAAGGACATTACTTTTTTCTCTGTACTTTCGGTGGCGCATCAAATTATTGAATGAATCGTCTCGGCCCAGGTTTATTATGATGAAGAAACAATGATGTAGCATTTAAAGTTTTTTTATACACGCTAAGTTAGTTTGTGTCTTGATATAAGTACGGATATATCTAAAAACTCTTAAGGTATACTTCTGATCTGCGAAGAATTTTAAATGTTTTAAAATATATGTGACGTGCATATTATGCAAAGTCAATTTTATATATATCTTAAATTACCTTAAAAAAAGTATTCAAAAGAGTTTTTTGTCCTGCTTTATTTCCTTGTTGTGCCTTGAGGAAACCCAACCTGGCCACGGAGATACACGCAAATTTCACACAGACAGGATGGAACCTGGGTTATTTTTGTTACTAGATAAGATGGCAAACTTATCACTATGTGGTTGTAACTACAACAGCTAAACTACAATATAGTTGTAGTGCATATAGTAAATATGCCTCATGTATTTTACACAATTTGAATGGCATTTAATTATGCAAGCATTGATAATTGGCCTTCCCTAGAAAACTAAAGCTCGAACAAAAGCGCTCCCTTTACTGTTTGCACACCGGACGTACTTCAGGTCACACAGTACAAAAGGAGCTGGCAGGTAAGTCAGTACACAAATGTAGAGATGGCTGCTGTGACTTTGTTCACTATGCCCTGATCTGTTTGCATAGGCGTTCATCAAAGACAAAGCTGCATCCTAATCACTGCTGACACTAGCTCTATAAAAAAGAAGTGTTCACTCAGACAATATTAGGCTAACGACTAAACATTTTCATTGTATAGGTTGTCTCTGTGTTTAAGACATAATGATACAATACAATACAATACAATTTATTCTTGTATAGCCCTAGGTCACAACAGAAGTCATCTCAGAGGACTTAACAAAACCATTGAAATCACCAACACAGGTCAGAGAATCAACAGTTAAAACACATGAAGAATATAAAGCACACACAGAAGAAAATGTCCATACATGTTGTAGAATACTAAAGTGTCCTGATCATCACCAATCCTTTCTGTTGGACACTAACTGTCCCACAAGACCCTCCTGCATCGACAAGGAAAAACTCTTAAAAAACCCAGTGGGAAAAAGTGAGAAACCTTGGGGAGCACTAGGGAAACCCACAGGGAGGGAGACCCATATGAGAAAGGGATCCGCTCCTCCGGACGGACAGACTAATGATCTAGGACCTAAGCTAGCTACAGGACGTGGACCAGTGGACGCTGAACGTGGACAGGTCCGGTGCAGGACTGAAGCACTCCCAGGCGGGTCGGGCGGGGCAGTCCGCAGGTGTAGATGGAGGAGGCCAGGCTCAGAGATCCCGTCATCGTACCATGAAACAGACAATGGGACAACGGGTGAATAGCAATGAACAAACTACAGTCAGAATCCTAAAAATGCTAAACAGATAAAGTAGGAAGGAGGAGAGGATAGTGCTCAAGTTACCATACTTCTCCCAGCAAACTGACTCCCTATGCAGCTTGACTGACACTCTGAGGAGTTTAACCTTCTCCGAGTCTTACCTTCCTAGCCATATGCTAAACTAAAGAGGACTGTTTTAAACCTAGCCTTGAATAAAGAATAACATACAGCATAATATATAACATAATATACAACATAACACAATACATTATTGAATAATATATAACATAATATATAACATAATACAGCATATATATATAATATATACACTACATATTATATATTACCTAATTATATGCTAAATTAAAGTAAAGTGCTTTAAGCCTGGCCTTGAACGTGGAGACCGTATCTGCTTCCTTAACATAAATGGGAAGCTGATTCCACAGTAAAGGAGCTTGGTAGCTAAATGCTCTGCCACCAACAGTGATTTTTGAGACCTTAGGGACTACCAGACGTCTGGCGTTTTGTGAGCGCAACGCTCGACCTGGTTGATACGACACTAACGTGTCTTGGAGATAAGAGGGAGCCAAGCCATTTATGGCTTTATATGTTAAGAGTAGGATTTTAAACTTTATTCTGTACTCCACAGGGAGCCAGTGGAGTGATTTTAACACCGGAGTTATGTGCTCCCTCCTTTTGGTACCTGTTAAGATCCTAGCTGCTGTATTCTGAACGAGCTGGAAGCTCTTCAAAGAGGCTTTAGGGCACGCTGCCAGTAAAGCGTTACAGTAGTCGAGCCTTGAGGTGACAAACGCGTGAATGAGTTTTTCCGCGTCACTTTTAGGAAGGAAATTCCTAATTTTAGCGATGTTCCGTAAGTGGAAGTACGCCGTTTTAGTTGCTTGGCTTATATAAGCCTTGAAGGAGAGTACTTGATAATGATAATGATGATAATAATAACAATTTTATTTATCGCTTTTCGGACACTCAAAAAGAAACAGAAGCGAGGCAACCAGTATGTGCCAACGGCCCTTCCGACCATCACCAACCATTCACACACACGCTTTAACAGCAGACTCATTCAAGGCAATGGGGGTGAGGTGTCTTGCCTTAAGGCACAGTGCCAATTTCCATACAGCAACCTACTTTTTTTTTTATTTGTTGATTTTACTAGTCAACTATCTCTTTTGTCTTGAATATATGAATGAACAAGGATAAAAAAATGTGCTGATTATTAAAGCGAGAGACAGAAGTTGACATAAATGTACAAAAAACCATTTGCAGCACTATATGCAGCGATCCAGATTTGGTGTCCCAATATTGACACTAAAGCTTTTAGCATATCAGATAGTCAATATTAACTGACTGAGAATTGAGAAACTACTAAAATGATAAAGCATAAAGTTATACATAAATATAAAGTCCTAGCCAGCCAGTGTCAAACACACTCAGTTCAAGTACAATAAATAATAATTTATCAAAACTTGATTCCAATAACAAACTAAACAGTTTTAGATCAAAGGGGAAAGACTTTGCACTGTGCATCACAAACAGAGTTTTCTATAATGTCACTGACATATGTGGTGCAATCAGGATGCTCTGTGATATTATAACTATAACTAAAACAAACATGAACGCTACGGTGCAAGAAGACTCACAAACTCACCTCAAATGAAATTTTAGATTCGAAGCAGCCACGTCTACCATTAAAATCCCTTCATAAATCCAAGGCAGAAAACATGCGTATTAATCCAGTTTGGGTCGTTGTTAATGATATAAAATTGTGCATGTGTTGACATCCAGTCAGCCAGTTCATTTCGTGTTATGTGTATTTCCATAAGCTGTCCTGGCTGTAGGCAATCCACTGCGGTAACAAAATTGCAGCAGTTGAAATAGTCAAAATCTGGTGCTATACAACGATATTGGCATCACTATCAAAAATGCCTTTTACGAAATTCAACGACCCAAAATGCAAAGTTCACTTACTGACTGCAAATATCTATGTGTATTAAAATGAAAATTGGTCAGACATAAACACCGCTGCACATCTCATCTCCTTCACTACCGTTATAGAAAACCACTGCTGGATCACTGTGTCAGCACCAGGCAAAGGTCTGCAAAGCCATTATCACTTGAGAATGAGAGAATACCCTGTGGCTTCTGTAAATGTATTTAAACCGTCACGACCACCTTTAGTGGCATCAGGCCAAGACTAAAGTAGGGCTTTCTGGAGGTGGGCAGTTGAAGTAAGTGAGACAAACTAGGGCAATACACACCCAATAACAGCAACGACCTCTTAATAAAAGACTGATTAGCTCTGAGGTGGGATGGCAGATGTGAATATGGGAGCCTACCAAATGTAATCTTGCAGCTGTAGCTGAGACATGGTATGGGTCAGTCGCTTACTTGCTTTGAAATTCATGTTTTGAATGGAAAAAAGGCCAGAAATAAACAATCTACTGTATCTATCAATCTAATGTAAATGCAAATTCCATCACAGTTTTGTCTGTTCAGGATCAGGGGACACGTCGCTGTCGTGGGAATGACCTAAAAAAATGTAGTAACATAACAACAAATAATGTTATAATACTCTAGAACAAAACACTAAACAGAAATTGAAACTGGATTTTCAAGTCAGCCATATATAGCAGAGCAGACAGAGTGGGACAGCCTTCACTCAGCCAATCACAGGGTGGTTTGCTGTGCCTGTATGTTAGAGGTCACACCAGACCAACCATTTTGGTAAATCAGTAACAGAATGGCTAAAGAAATATAATTCCTGCTGCAAACATCTTACCTAATATCTAGCATATTATTCATCACTATTCCACCGAGCTGTTCTGCTCAATGTTCACCAGAAACAGGTCGACGTCCTATTTAGCTCAGTTTGGCAGCGTTTCCTCTACTTTCTATTTCATCTTCTGCTTTAAATCAGCATAAACCTAATGGTGCATTTAAGAGTCATATTTTACTTTAGTTGAAGAAAAACCTTGGGAGAGACTGATTCTACTGAAGCTTAACAGTACAATCACTCATGGGAGACATAGACACCTGCCAATTCAGACAAATTCTCTTCACTTTAAACGCTTTTATCGATTGAAAATGCAGCTGTAGCGAGGGCTCAGACAGGAAAACTGATACACCTCTCGTGGTTAGTCTATCGCATCTAATTCACTTTTACACACCTGTGCCTCTGATAATCAGTATCTGCTTCACTTGCTGCATTTAAAAAGATAATTTCTGTGGAAACAATTTCAGCTCGTGCAGTAACCCTCCTCCTTCCCCTCCCCACCTCCACACTCTGACGTGTATAAAATTATCTATTCAATTTCTTCCTTCTTTGGTTGTATTCCTTACGGGGTCTAATGCCTTCTTCACAACAAAGTCGTGGAATATGTTTTTCTAAGACGCAAGATGCAAATGAACACTTGTTAACTCGTAAAAGCAACTCAGTCAAAAGCAGCTTCTCACACTGGTGACATCATCTGCTGTGAATATTTAAGTTTTTGACTAAAAGGTTTGTGTTTATTTTGATCAAAAGAGCAACAGATTATCACAATTGAAGAGATTTTAACCTCCCAGGAGATAAAGTGATCACTGGTGTTTGCTTGTTTCCTTGTCTGGGAACAACGTAACTCAAAAAGTTATGGAAGAATTTGGCTGACATTTTTAGGAAATGTGCACAATGGCTCAGTGAACACCTGATTCAATTTTGGAGGTTATTCGAATCAACTTCTGGATGCTGAATTTTTTGCAGGAATGGAACAGTGCCTTGAGGCAGTGGTCTGTAAAAGCTTTTTTAGTTATTATTAGTGTCATCATTTATTTATTTATTTGTTTATTTGGAT
Organism: Knipowitschia caucasica; assembly: GCA_964034765.1. Taxonomy (NCBI): domain Eukaryota; kingdom Metazoa; phylum Chordata; class Actinopteri; order Gobiiformes; family Gobiidae; genus Knipowitschia; species Knipowitschia caucasica. The sequence continues at coordinate 21,464,110 of OZ035825.1, forward strand.
GTTTTATACCGGCTCCAAGTTTTTAATCATGCAGTAGTAGCCAACGTACTCCATGAAATCAGAATCAAGAAACATTTCTCCAATCATCTTTTTGTCTAGTCATTCCAGTTTGAAATTGTATTAATTTGGTTGGTACTGCCTAAAGCCTAAAAATATTTTTAAAAGCCGCACCAAGTATTGAACAACTGCAAAGAGTGAGAAGAATTGCTCTGAGGTACATACACTAACATCCTGATTCATATTGACTTAAAAATCTATAGACAAATCTATGCATTATACAAGGACATGGGGTGAAAAGTTTAGACTGAACCTTACCACAAAAGGGCAACAAGAACATACTGATGACGCTTTGTAAAGAATCATTGTATATTTTCTTTTAATATACTGTATATGAAAGCAATCATAACTGGATATTTGACTGTTGGAAATGTATTTCAAAGTTCTTTAACTTGTAGTCAACTTTTTACAGATAACTTTATTCTAGAGCTACTTAAAGTAAAATAGCTGATTATACACTGATTATAAACCTTTTTTTTTACTCTGTTACAGAATACAATAAACTGAAATTCTACAGAAGAAATAAATGAAAGAGTGGACTAGGCCCATTTGTGTCATTGAGATGGGTGTTTATCTGCTGCTCTCACGCTGGAGTGAATAAAATAGTGACAAATATTGCCTTGAGAGAATATGGCGGCCAGATCAGAACCTTTCAAACTTAAAACAATGACCAGACGTGATAAAGGTGAGAGAGGGCATCTACCTATTTTGGTATAATGTCAACAAATGGAAATTGCTCAATTATATTTTTTTTACTATTACCTTGGCATTTCAAAGCTGGAAAAAATAACCAGAGAAAAACTCCAACAAACAGCAAATAGAGCAAGATATAATCATGTAAGGCATGACTTACTGGGTACTCTGTTGATAGCTCGCAGTGGGCGGAGCACTCGAACCGTCCTGATTGCTGATAGGCTGACGTTATGTCCATCAAGAGAGTACTCCAGCATTCTGGGCAAAAAAAAATGGCATCTTTATGTCACAGTTATCCAGATCAGTGCAGCTGTGACCTTGGCCTCAACTCGCACATCTGGGGAGAGTCCGTCTCCAAGCGCCGTCTCCAGGAAACACAGACCTTTTAACGACCAATCATCACTGAGTCCCCAGACTCGGGTATGTGATTGTCATTCGGCAGACACTCTTCGACACACACATTTGACATTTCACTGGCATTAAACAAGTGTGGATGCTTTACACACAACACGCTGATGAACGCACTGGCTCATATTTAATGTCAAGCGTGCAGTGATGTTAGAATGTGAGGCTGAATGAAGTTGGAAATATTGTTAGAAAGTAGAGGGTTAAAGTACAAAGGTTAGAAGGGGGAGACGTTTGAGTTTCATTTATGCTCATGGTGAGCAAGTAGAAAGTAATTAGCAGGAGCTTATACAATAAATGTCTGGATAGATTTCCCTTTTGAGGATAAAAGAAGCAGGTAGGGCAAGATCCTAGTGCCCTTATGAAACAGTTATTATAAATGTTATTATTTCGTTTTCAATTAAAGCATATAAAAAAAGAAAATAGAGATAACATTTTGATACACTAAAAGAGAAAGTAATTTAATACACAAGATGAAATAATATAAAACTTTTTGGTTGGTTATAATAGAAAATTAAAACATTGAAACATAAATTCTTGTCTGGAACTGAACCCTATTTTGGTGAATAATAAATAAAATAATAATGTTTTTAAAAGTATTAGAAGTAATCATTAAAGCTGGGATATCTAACTTACAAAGAACAAATGATGGAGCTATATAATTAAAATCAATGTAGATCCTCTAGTTTTTAAGTGCTAAATGATATGTTTTGCTATTACAAGACTCTGTTGAGACAAAATATATTGTTGATTAAATAGAAAAGTTAGGTACATGTTTGTCACATTTCCTCTTCAGCTGTGATAAATACTGCAGCTCTACAAGGACGTGTCAAATACTCACCCGACTAAGACAATAAAGAAGTCCAGTCGGTTCCACGTGTCGCCAAGGTAACCGCTCTGACCTATGATCCCCAGCGCCACCATCTTAACCACCATTTCACCGGCAAAGAAGATGAAGATGCCGTCGTCCATGGCCTGAGCACAAAGCCGCACACAGAGGATTAGAGGGAACTGATTAATGAAGTCTTAGCATAATGAACTGTACGTTTTTCTGTAATGTGGTGTCTACATGCATGAATATTCACTCAGAAAATCTGGGCCTTTATAAAGTGTCCACTTGTCACAACAGTGTTTAACGTGATAATATTTCAAATTATCATAAGCGACTTGTGTCTAATGTACAGTCAAACAGAGAATTTGATCTTTAATAAAATATTATCCAAATGAATCCAGAAGGAATCAAATCAAATCTTTGTTATAAATGGTTGCGATCCATATTTATCTTTATCAGATTTGTCTGATTATTGTGATGAGCCCCCTATTTTAAGGCGTGGCATTATGGGAAGATTGAGAAAATGAAAAAAAAAAAATACTTATAAATTAACATCCATTTCATCGAATAATGTAAGATGTTTGTAAAATGTTCATGGAGACAATGCAGGCATAAACACAACAAATATGTTTGTCAGTAAGATTTTCAGTCCAAAAAGGCACATTTTGTATTTTAGATAATAAATAATACACATAGAATGTCTGTTACAGAAATTACAAAAGTAGCGTGTGCAGAAATGATTCAATATAAATTGGGTTCAGAATTGTTTATATTCCAGTGCAGATACAGTGGCTCTCAATTATCCTGGAACAATGACTCACACAATAGTTTTTATTAACCTTCCCATAATGACCGTGTATTCGTAATTTATAATGTGCAAAAGAAAAACTGTCCTCTGTAGACGTTTGACTCGCAGAAAAAGGTAGCGCATAATAAATAATAGAAAAGCCCTTTGTGAGTGGGTGTAAAATGTGAATCGTTTCATTTTATGGCCCCATTCTATCTATTGTAACGTGGGCTGAATGCATGTAGTTTACCTGAAGAAAGAAGGGAGTGTGTCCGCAGGGCTGGAACATCCCCAGCGTCACACAGTTGAGCAGGATGGCCAAGATGCTTACACGCTCGAACCATGTGCAAAAAGGTTAAGGCTTCAAAGGGACACATTATTCAAATGAAAAGACTCAACGGTAGTTGCTCTTGCATGGAATACCTCACTTCTAGATAAAAAAACACATGTAATAAAAGAAAAGTAACTCCCGTAGTTTCTAGCTCGGAAAAAAAACAGGTATTTTTGTCCAAACATCTTTATATTGCTTTTTTCAGTGAAAAAGAGTGCCAGCCCTCACTTGGTCAATCAGTTCAGAGTGTACAATAATATATTTCAACCAGACAAAAGGTTAGGTCCTCCACTGTAACCCCCCCATCCACTCACACACAGACACACACACACACACACACACTTCTATATTGTGTGTTTTACACTCCTTTGCCCATTACTGACCACAACAGAATAATCAGCCTCTCCAGCCTCTGCTTCTCTTTAACCATCAGTGCTCAAAATTGTTAATTCGATACCATCATACTTGGTTTGCACCTGTCGAGGTCTAAGAGTCTTAAATACAATGGTTTTACTCCAAATCCTTTGCCTGCATGATTCTATGGGGGAAAAAATTCTTGCTTGTGTGGTTAAAAAGAAAACATGTCCACCTGTCTTGTGGAAATGGACATATTTTGACAGCAGATGCTGCAGTCTTGTCAAATGCACACATTGCCGTAAAAAATCTTCAACAGTGGCTCTAAGGCGCTGAGATATGGTTCATATCATTTCCATACTCATCAAAACACCCAGTGACCCTTTATGTCTGGAGCGGACTCATTTGCATCCATTATGACGACTTTTTTTATCTTACTTTTCAGAATGACAGTTTGACACCCGCTTGCAATATCTGATCAACCACACGGATACCCAATAAGTCCGCCTTGTTTCGTCCATCTGGTGAATCATTTGGTTCCTATTTGCTTGGTTTACTAAGCGTGATCACAACACAAACATGCCTGGAGCGCACCAAACGCTGGGCTGACTTTTAATTTTTTTTCTCTTCGTCTTGTAAAATTAATGCAGACTCAGTAGCTTAAACGCACTAGATAGAATTTACAAGTACAATTTGTGACATAACATTTTGACATGTTTAATATTCAGGGACGAGGGAAACGGCCAAGTAAAACATTTCGAGTCAGCTAAAGTTTAAGCCGCTCGCAAGTTTTGCGCTTGTGCTGTTGCTAGCTGTCAAAACCGGAAAGAGACGCATTACAGGTTTCAAAAAGGGCTTACAGTGGAGAGGATTTTGCTGGCTCCGAGCAGACTGACACACACTCCTTTATGGATGTGAAATGTGGAAAAGTGCTGAATGGTGGAGTAGTATTCAAAGACCAAGGACGCGTGCATAACATAAGCAAAAGCCTGAAGCGTGGGCAAATGAACCCGGCGTGGCATGCACACACACGCACCCAGTCCCCCTTTTCCTGGACACTTTGCTCTCAAGAGGCTGGAAAAAATTAATGAGAGTACAATCCTTTATCACCCTTGAGACAGAGGGAGAGCGGGGAGGGTAATCCAGTGTCCTCCCATTCCTCTGTCGTTGCCATAGGAACCACTGTACTGTCCTCTCCTCCGCCTCACCGTGGGAACTCACTTTAGAGTTTTCGCAATCCTTTGCCGCGTGCACCCCGTGACTGTCTGAACGCAATTAATAAGCAAACAAAAGCCAGGGCAAACAAGCCAGGCTGTGATATTGTTCTAGGGTGTTCTTGTGAGCGTTACCGGTGGTGGCGTGAGTTACAAGCGTGCGCGTGTTAGGCCGCTGCAGCGTGCATAGTTAAACAGGGGGAATGGGGCAGGGTCAAGGTGTGAGTGATGGATGGGATGGGAGTATTTGGAGCGGTGAGGCCATCATTCAAAACCGGCATAGGGAACGTCCTCTCCTCTGTCTGCTCTCTCGTTTACTACTCCTCTATCGGCTATGCAACCTTCTAACATCTCTCATTTCTCTCTCCATGGCTTTTCCCCTCTCTTGGCCCAATTATTTCCCTCCACTGCTTGGCTCCTCCCGCTCCAGTCTACTCTGTCTTCCTTTATATAGTGCGGTATAATTTCCCATTTTCATTCCGTATCATTACTTGCATATCCTATTTCTCTTTCAGGGCCCTGTGCAGATAATTTGGTCTTTTTCTCCTTCATATTGTGCTCTTCCTATCTGTTTCCCACATCACAAGAAAAAGAGGAGCAGCCCCAAGGTGGAGTTTCCCAGTCACAAATCTGGTTTCCAGCAGAAAGACAAACCGCAGCTACATTCAATCATTAAGTCACAAAAGAGAAAACAGAAAAGACCTATATGTTTAAAAAAGGTTTCACAATGTTAAGGGACATGGCAATTTAATAGGTAAAGAAAGACGTCTAGGACTAATATGTTATTACATTAATATAACTCAGACAATGACAAGAATAAAAAAATCATGATAAACTGGGAGCTAAGCCACCAGTATTTACAACCCTAAGGCACCAGCCCACCCCTAACCTCCAAAAACAATTTGGATTAAACAGATTAATAAAAAGGCGTTTCTTTTAATCTAAATGAACTACTATAATTATTATTATTCCAAGGCTGTGTCTTTGTTGACAGAGCAGCCATCTTCCCGGCGACCCACCACCTGCAGGAGGATCAGTGAGGGGCTGGTGCAATTAATGGCTTAATATGAAAACAATTGTTGTCTCCCAAGTCCAAGCGGGCCTTTGAACAAACTTTTAGAAGCACAGCACAAAATGTATTCACAACAGCAAAAAAAAATCAAAACACACCAACAACGGTTCCTACAACAGTGACCCAAGCCGTTCACTGTTGACATGACTTTGGCATTAAATTTGCAACTGTGCTAACATGAGTGAAAAGTGAGGAGTTAGCCAATAAAATTCAAATTGTAATTGTTGCTGCTACAAACTACTAAATTGCATATCCAATGGTTCGCAATATGTTGCCCCTTGTTCCTTTGGCACATCATTAGTATTCACATTAGGGCTGGGCGATATGGCAAAAAAGTTAAATCTCAATTTTATTTCCTGCTTTGGACAATTTCGATTCAACAAAGACAGACTTTGCCCTTACTTTTTTTTAGTATCTTTCCGCTCAATATTCAAGTTTCAAAACTATTTTAAATTTTTTTCCCCCCAATATGTATTATAAAAGTCTGTGCTGATTTTCACATTTTTCACAAATTAAATTTTTTCAAAAGCCGATTAATTGCCCAAATTTTATTTATTGCCCAGCCCTAATTTCCATGCATGAAGGCTACTCCACAATCACAGGTCAGCTATTTCACACACAAAGTAAATCAGGGCGGATTACACTTGCATCAGCCAATCAGCTCTCAACTCAAAGCATCATATATGGTGGTTACTTAGAAAGTATAGTACAATGTGGACTGTTTAGGCCTAGATGGCTCATCATTAAGTTCTGTGTTTCCAATACCATCAGGTATTACATTATACATATTAAACATTAGAGAAGACCGTGCACATATTACTAAGCACACGTGTTTTGCAACTGCAGTGAATCAATACAATAGAAAGGCACTTTGATCAATACACACATCACAAATACCTGCCCTTAACAAATACTACACCTAAATCCATCTTTGTGATATTGACAAAGCAGGTATGGACTCTGCACTGATTGAAAATGTTTTAACTGTACTAAGGTCTTGTCGTAAAAAAAGAAGCAAAAACACAAGCCAATTAGAGGCAAGGTTAAGAAATAATAAGCTTGATGGGTCAATAAACACACGCGGCACATAAGGGGGGGGTGAGGGAGGTTAAGACTGTTGCCTCGCGTTGCTCATTGTAAACAAGTGCAACTCTTACACTAATTGCCCCATCATCTCGATCTCCTCGTGCATCTCTGAATCTCACCGCCACTCACTTCTCCTCCCTCACTTCCTCCATCCCACACGCCTCTGCCTAGTTTAGTGCCAACACAGGTATAAAAGGTCGCACAGACATTGCAAATCAAATCAGATCACATCACCTCCATCTCTCTGGCATCATCACTTGCTGCGCTCTTGGCTCCGATACGTGTACCACAGCCATTTTTATAAGCAACATTCATCAGCTTAAAAGAAGCTTCTATAGTGGTGCAGAGTACACCAGGGAGTACATGAAGGATATAGTCTCATTGTGTTGCCTCTATGGACGTGACATGGGGAAACTGATGTGTTTTTCCCCGCTTAAATTAAATCGAGAAAGTGTTACGTAAAGTTTTAAGCTTGTACGATTATTATGTGTTTGTTGTATGGTAACTTATGCGTTCACTGTATGATAAAACACACCAGATCACATATAAAAAAATGCCATGTGGATGCATTTACGAATACAGTACTCCACACATTACTGGAGCACAAGAACATCCTGCTCCTCTTTGATGATATCAGTTAGTCTTTGGACACCATCCGGCCATACAAACTTTGACAAAACTTCATCAAGAAAGCATTCCTCTTTTTCTTTCTCACCAACACAAGGGTCCCTCAAGACTGTGGACTGAGGCTTTGGTTCTTCCTCCTTTGGAATTACCAATTATAACAGTGAGACAAACTATAGGAGTGAGGAGTGTTATTTGCAATAACAAAGAAAGTACTTGTTTAAATGTCTACAAGACCACGGCATGTTGATGAAAATGAAAGAAGGTGATAGGGCTTTGTAATAAGATATTCAGAAAAAAGTGTGAGAAAAGCTAAAGGTGTGCAAGTGAGAGCAAAGAAGGGGCATTGCCGCAGTGCACTTGTTTAGTTTGAGAGGTGGCAAAGGTCTCACTCAATGTGTTCTGTTTTGGCAGTCAACCATGGGACAGACATCTAATACCATTATCCTCTTGTTTGCGTAGTCAAGGCAATAAAGAGCTATGAAAATAAAAGGTAAATAATATTCTTGTATAGACATAATAGACAATACAAACTACAATGTGCACTCAGAGAGCACATGCACCGCTAACTCCATCTGAATATATCACATACCTACTGTCACATCCCATCTGTCCAGTAGGTTTTGTGACTACAGACCAACAAACACATACAAAATAAATTGAAAAACTATCAAGCACGTATTGTCTTTCAGTAAAATCAAGTTGAAGTCCACAATAATGTAGGACTTTATATACTGGCACTTTAAAACATAATTCCTCAGTGCAACAGCATTGCAGGGGAAAAGCACAGATGACGACCTTTTTTGTCAAATCTGCACATTATGACAATTAGTAAAAGCCTCAAATCTAGCTATTGCGAGAGATCATGATGAAAAGGAACATTCTAGCTAAACAATGCTGTCACCCATCTACTATTTTTAATTCATAATTTCATAATTAATCTCTGACTCTGTGAAATATACATCAAGTAAAGTCAATACTAGTCTTGTTTTACTTAAATAAAACTCAATCAATTTCAACCATTCGAAATTAGGAGTGCATAAAAAAGGTGTAAACCAACTGGAAAGCGACTCGTAGTTTTGTCACAGACTTAAACCTCTAACCCGGATGAACACCAAGTTCTTTATGCCTAAAGGGAAAAAAATAAATGATCCAAGCAAAGTTACTGTCAAAATCTTCTAGTCCCTCGGACACGATGACAACTGGTAACCATGGCAACATCTGTGCGATCCATTAATTGGCTGCAATGATTCTGACAGCTCTCCCTACTTTGACTAAAATCTCCTCCAATCCATCACAAGAGAGACCAAACATGATTAAGGAAGAGGGGAATACAGATTACAAACAATGAAGGAGAGGCAAACAAAGTTTGTAAAAACATTACACAATGAGCGAAGGGGGGTAAGGTGCCTGTACTGTACAATCAGCATTCTCATCTCTAAACAAATGAAAGGCGCTAAATCTTTCATGCATTTATGAATAAGTCATATCCTATGTGTGTGTGAGTAAGTGTGCGCCCGATTGCCCTCCAAACCTTTCATTCATGTGTATGTTTTTTATACATTAAAGCAAAATATAAATGTCCGATATTTACTATCATGAAATTGTACATTTCATTTGCAGTTGGTTTCAACAATTTGCAAATGTGTTATTACTCTTCCCTCATCACCATCCATGTCCCTCATTAACATCTATTCATTCACAATATTATTCAGAGGAGCTTACCACACATATGTAAGAAATCAAACAGAAAAGGTTGTTTTTAGGGGATTCGTTAAGCCATACAGGGAATTAGGAAAGCTGTAAAAAAAACAACAACAAAAAACCTCTACTCCTCATTTACAGATCAAGACTCTAAAATAAAAGAGAAAAGTAACTAATAGGGATTGATTAAGCGTAAACAAATTACAATAGAAAACGACTACTTTGCCAAATCCTTTGTTGTTGTTTTTTAGCTGGTGAAAGAGAGGGCAGAGCTGTGGGGAGAAGAGACATGATGCTGTAAACACGCTCCACAGAGGAGGACTGTGAGGCTGAGTGGAATGAAATGGAAGGAGACGGCAAATTAATCCGTAATACTGCGTAGTGAGTGCAAAAGAGGCAGAAAAGAAGATAGGGTCACCTCAGGAGAGACGGGAGTACAACTGATGTGAGATGCCACCCCTAGTGTGCTCACATTAATGTCCCTGTCCAACATGGCCAGCCACATCACAGCCCCCGCAGATCACTCACTATAACAAAACACAGAGTGTAAAACTGTAAAAACCTCAATGTATAGGATACGACTCAAGTCCAGAAGCCCTGAACGCCATGCAATACTAAGACCATGAGCGGAAGTAAGCAGGCCACTGGGGCTGAGCTACCCTGTTGCCAGGCAACCAGGTGATTCCTCTAAAGTGCCTCTCCGTGGGAGATTCCCTCGTCTGTGAGGGCATTTAGTCGCATGCGTGTGTGTAAGACTGATCACTAACTTAGTGTGGACAAAGAAACTTAAATCTTCACTGAAATGTTCACCGTAACAACCCAGCAGGTCACTGAGCATGGAATTTGCATTCAGTTTTCCGCTTGGTGTATTGAGCCCATAATTTATGTATTTATATTTTTATATTTTATAAACTCTGGTGGCATATATGAACAGATACCACAATACGCGCACAACAGCACACAGAAGAGAAACAAGCATTGGAAAAGGTTCCATTTGGAAGGCTTGACAAATCCCTGAGGTGTTACCAACGTTTATGCCAGCTTGAGTATTCATAGGCACTCACACACCCTGCTAAACGTGCTCACATACTCACACACGTGTCTGATGGAGGAGAAGAGAGTGAGAGACAGCACAATTTCAGGTGAGACAATGAAGACAGGAGCAGCTGGTTCGGAGGTGACATGACGTTTCACCATTTGTGACTTTGTGACTGCTTGTGTCGGCTAAATGTGGGCTAGTAACAATGCCACTGACAGCCCTGAGTAACCCTGGAGATTCATTAGGGCTCGTCGCTATGGTAACCTCCAATCAGGCAAAAATGTTAGCTATCTATTTCTACAACTAATGGGTCTAAGGAAATACCTGAGCTGCTCCGTGCTCGTACACACTGACCCATGGATGTCCCCTGTGTTTAGACCTAACATAAACATTTTCACACTGTTTGGTGTAGGACCAGGAGCAGTGAGGAAGCCCAGAGCTCCAACACAAACAGACAATGTGTCACTGACGCAGTGTTTAAAGCGAAGGATATGGGTGGCAGACGGCTCGCAGGCACCAGGAACGGGGCGGGCTGTGCTGGGTTAGCGCCAGCAGGACCACAGGGGCCAGAGACGGGTAAGGCAGCTCCTCCTTCTCCTCTTTCTCCAGGTCCAGATCATGCTCCTGCCCCAGCTCCTCTTTTTCAACAGACACGTGCACGTGGTCTCCCTCCTCTTCCTCGTCCCCCTCCTCATCTACAGAACAGCGCTGCGGTTCATCCAGCTCTGGCTCCTGGCTCTGGCCCGTCATGGCTGTGCTGGGAGCAGCCTGAACCTACAAGAGTGGGATTTCAAAAGTTTTCACTAATCTCTGCAGGGCTCTTAAATGTACATTTGGATAGTCGTCATCGTTAAAAAAGTGCCATTACATTTTAACAATATGTCAAAACAAGATTTGATAGAATTATAGAATAATGCGTTGTAATTACAAATTATTCTTTATTTAAATGCCTTCAGTCAACATAGTTTGTTTAAAAATGTAAACTACAAAAACAATCCTTTGACAACCCTCCAGGCAACACTATTAATGGACAGTAGTAACATAACTTTCAATATTACCCATTGACAGATCAACTTTACAACTGAACACACCCTGCAGAACAAGTGTTTTGACAAGAACATAACGTGGCATTACATACAGTAAAAAGGAGTAATTCATCATTATAACCATTATCATCATTACATCAGTGCAGTCTGGTCAAGCACAAGCTCGCAGAGACAGACGAATGAATCAGCAGTAATGGATTTAGGGTCAGTGGCAGTGAGCAAGCCATGTTTATCAGAAATTGTCATTGTGATCTGTTATTAGCGAATATGGTCATTTTCATTTACCGTCTGTGGAACATCTGCAACTGCAAAATGATGCACATGTTCAACCCTCAGTGCACTTATCCACATTGCAATTACATAAATATTTTAATTCTGTCTTTAGCTCTATCATAATCTCTGCAACAAAACCTCTGTAATAAAAACAGAAATGTCTGAAAGGGCTTTTATTTAATCAATTTGTCAGTTATATAAATGAAAGAACCATAATTATTACTTTGCTGTCCCATATAACACAGTTGCTGAACGAGGATTCAATGGAAAGAAAACCTTGATGCTTTGTGAACCAATCCATTCATCTCAACAAAATTCGAAGGTGGTCTGAAGTTAAATCTAATCTACTTAGATACTCTGCATTGTTTTCATACTTAGATGTTCCATGTTTACAGTGAATGCATATGGTTCAATATTGTGGATGGATGTTCATTTGTCCACTACTTTGTGTCTGCTGAAGAAATATAAAAAGCATGAAATTAATGCAATATTTTCTTAACCACACTTGATTATTTCATCTTCAGAACAGGCATGAGGCAAGTGAACATTCTGTTCTTCAGGTGGAAGTGTTAAAATGGAGGCGCTTACAAAGATCAAGATTCTGTGAAGTATTTGAAATTCATAACAATTAAACCAAAAAAAAAAAAAAAATTACATAAATTATATTGTTAGTTTATTTTTGTGAATTGTCTTGCAACCAAGGTGCAAATTGGAGCAGTCCAACCAATACAAAGCATTAGAAACCCTTTGTTATATGTTTCCACAGCTGGCTTCTGAGCGATGACAAGAGGTCATTACTGCTGATGCTTTTAATCCAGACGGCTTTAAACAATCTGGACACACGCAGAGAAAGTGGCTGTGAGGATAGTCCATGGGAAATGAAGACTGATATCACCACTGCTCTGTACTTATAGTGATTACGGTAGTTTAAGTTGAAGCTTTTAGACTTATTACACTTGAGTTGTGACTTAACATCAAGTCACAGAAAGGGAAGGCCAGCTGGCTCTAACCCCCATAAATATCATATGAACTTCACTGTACCTTTGTAACAGATGGGAAAAAGCTCACATCCTCAGTATCATTTACCAATGTTTTTATTCAACTTATTATATTTTGTCCACATATTTTTCCATGAAAATCTAGAACGCGAGAGACGTATGTTAATGCTAATTACCATTACATGCATGGTTTTTTAATTTTTTATTTGAACTGATGGTTGTATTTAGGGTGGCAAGTTAACTACAATAATATGATTCATTCTATTTTTTTAAGTGTATATTGAATTTTCTTGTTTTTGTTTACAATTAATGATGCAGATTTCTTTGTTAGGGAAAGCTTAGAGCGGGGTGATTTTCTAAAAAATTACATCTTTGTTTTTCCAGGATTTTTACCAGCGAGAGCGTACACAAGTATCTGTACAGCATTTTTCTGAGTGCATTACATTTCCTTTAAAACATTCCTACTGACTGCTGAATGTTTAAATAGAGGCAAACTGTGTGTTTACTACTCTCAGTATGATTACAGATGTCCTGTTTTAAGCATCATCTGGGAATGGAGAGAGTATGACCCCACTGAAAATCTACCAAGACTCGAATGTCTGCCCAAATTCACAACTAGATCAAGGACAACACTGATCATAGATGCAGCCATGAGGCGCATGACTACTCTGGAGGAGCTACAGACATCAACAGCTCACCTGGAGGATCTGTACATGGGGCAATTTTTTGTCATTTACAACACACAAATCTGTGTAGTGTCGAAATAAAGCCACAATAGGCAAATTAGGGGACAATGTGCTGTGGTCAGATGAGACTGAAATGTAACTCTTTGGTCCATTAGTAAAATATTATGTATGGCTTGAGACTACATAGCAGCTCTGACTGCCACCCCTCTGACCCAGAAATTGATTAAGGGAAAGAAAATTGATAGATGGATGGATTGAGACAAACACTCTCAGTGCATCATCCTCATAATGTTATGGGGCTGCTTTTCTTCAGCAAGCACAAGACATTACAGTATTTAGTCATGCTGTGTGATGTCTTGTGCATCCTCTACTTTTCAGTTTTAATTTTTTTTTATGTATCTTTTGCTTTCACGCTGTTGTCTGTTACTTGTGTATGAATTATTAGTTTAAAAAAATTCAAATCAAGTATTGTTGTTTGTTGTTGTAAACTTAAACTGTAAAAAGCAACTAAGTTTAAGATGTATTGCCATATACTGTGCCAATTCTCTCTAAAAAAAAACCTCTAAAAGTCACAAATAAATATATTGTTTGTTAAAATTTAACAATAATATAAAACTAGTACTAGTACCACTTCAGGAGATCTTTGATACTCAATTTTACTGTACGGTGTATTATTCTATATCTAAAAATGAAAAACAATAGGAATGGTGATGTGATGTATCATAACGGCCACTCACCCGTGAGACTTAAAGGTGCATTCCTCAACTGTCATTGTGGCAAGCCTGCTTTTTGCTTGGGTTCATTTTAAATATGAGGGGATTGGAATAATATGAGGGGATTGGAATAATATAAGCGTTTGCTTCGTCCAATTCCATTTCAACAATAGGGTAGTGATTCTCTGTAGGATATACAGACAGACACACAACTGGCGCTCACAGGGGAGACTGTACAGACCATCTAATCTTATCATCTCCAACAGCCTATAGTACAGAAGCAGATACAGAAATACAGAAACACCGGTAGAAGAAGGGGTGATAATAAGCTATGTGTCCATTTATCTTAACGCTATGAAAGATAAAGATTATGCTACAAGTCCATACAATGATTTTCCCAGCCCTAATTTTTACACGTCTTGTCCTCAAGGTGCTGTTTGTTTTGGTGGTGATGTCAACTGTGTAAATTATAATTTTTTAGTGGCTTCAACTATCGATAACTTTAAATTATTCCTTTGATTAATTGATAAGTTGTTTGAACTTTGTTTAGAAAAGTTTAGGAGAAACGACTGGAGGACATTCTATATTTCCAGACAAATTAATTTGAAGATTAAATGTAGACATTTATGCATTTCCTGTTGTATATTACTGTAATTCCTGCTCTGTTTGAGTCTTAATATCACATCTCACAGCATATTCACAAAATTGTTAATGATGCAGATTACTAAAATAGAAAAATCTTGAATAGTTGTGATTGATTGATTAAACCGTACAGCTCTAAAAAAAAAAAGTTTAGTAATAATTAAACAGGGGACTAACAAGCTTATGTTTCTGCCTTATGTTGGTTAGGGAGAGCCCTAGTTTTAATGACATACGTTATTTGTAGGTATTTTTAAATGTGACAAAAGCTCCATGAAATGCAGCCTACTGTCATGAGTCCAAAGCGGTGGCTCCCCACTGGTGTGCCGTGTGTTTACTTCATCGCTTATTGATCCCAAGAGATCTTGGTGTATTTTTCCCAAAGCTTTCAGATTTTAGTTGGATTGTTTGTAGTTAAAAAGGGAAACTATAGAAGTCCAGTCCAGGTGTATAGACTCTCTCCAGAAAGAGAAAGACCGCAAGTTCCCAAATTTGGGAAGACTCAAATCCCTGGTTGAGATAAAATAATGATTTAATCGGCCAGCGTCCTTCTCCTCCATTATGATCATGCAGTATTGTCCAACTACTCTGGGCCAATTCAGGCGTGTTGTTGTTATTCAAAAGTAGCTGCTGGGCACACATCAATTAGGCAATACAGAAGCCCTAATAAAAGCTGCTGAGGTCTTTTCAAAGGGCTTTTTTAAGGGCTTTTAGCCCTGAATATTATCAATTTGCTGTAGTGAATACAACCCCATAGAATTACAGGGAGTAATATTATCAGAGGAACATGCAGCCTATTTCGATTGTACATGCATGCGTCACAAATGCAGGAATTACCCCACTGTCAAAGGCGACTTTTCCAAGTCACGCAGAGGACATATCAGTATGTGACCAGGTACAACAGACAACAAAAAGTCTAAGATTCAGCAATTTCAGTTGTTATTAGGGGAACAATTCTTAGAAATGAAACTAATTAGCTATAGTCTAAGTATGTTTTTTAAAGGAAATGTAAAAAAATATTAGACATATATTTATATATAATATATATATTTATATATAATCATCATCATATTATTATATATATATATATATATATATATATATATATATATATATATATATATATATATTATATATATATATTCATTCATTGTTTCATTTCATCTTTTACAGACATAATTTACGTATGTCTGCTTAAATAAACATTATCTTTTAGGAAGATCCTTCGTCACTAACAAAAAGGCGGAATCATGGAGCTGATGCTTTTTCACTAAGCCACATCATTCCATCATTAAGCTCAAGACTGGGACAACAAAGCTTTAAAAAGTATCTACAAGGAAGACATAGGGCAAAAGTTTGTCAGCAGCTCGTACCGTGGAGCAGCGTCCATCCAAAGGCGTGACTCAGTCCGGGTCTGTGCGCCCTGTGCTCCCGGAGCCCCGGAGCTCCATCCGTCCGCCGCTCCTCCTCCCCCCGCTGAGATCCAAAGCTCACTTTTATCCAGAAGGTTACTAGGAGGGGGAAAGGAATAAGAGGAATAACTCTCAGTAGCGCCACAGGTTTGACTTAGTGTTGTCCACAAAAAGATGTTGTATGCAGTTTATGAAGAGAGCCTGTTCCCCGTGCGCCGGCCGTTTCCTCATCTGTTTTAGAGGCTCAGGTGGCAGGAGTTGAGGGCAGCTCGGCACCGGGAGAGCTGTCATAGCACCTACACCACCGGCACCCGTACCGGACAACAGCTTGCTGGCCCTTCTAACAATATAGACCCTACCTGTCGCGGAGAGTATTTCTGCCCGCAACTCTGTCATCATGGATGTATTATATTAACTGGTTAGGGTATTACTTGCTTGTAGCTGAATAACTCATGTGCTCGGGGGATTCTCGCGGTACTGCAGACTGAACCAGACTAAATTCACGTGGGCTACCCAGAAATTTTCCCCATAGAACTCAATGCATATTAAAACAGCTCAACCTCAGCTGACAGAGAACTACAGCTTTAATAAAGATCGGATTTTGTGGGGATTTTAGTGTCCCTTGTCATCCTGAACTTTTTTTCTTCTTAAATCCTTCGGTTTTGTTTAAATCCACACTTTAGTGCCACAAACTCTGCTCGTCTGGCTCTCGCTCTAACTCCCGCTCTGATGAACTGCTCTGATTGGTCAGAGCGCGGCCGAGCCCCTCTGTGCACGTGCGTGAGACCCGGTGTGAGACCCACACACGCGTGTTTGGCGCAACGCATTATGGGAGATCATCCACTGCGCAGAACCGGGAGGACCAGACGATGCCCAAATACAGGCGAGTTTCCCATAGATCTTTGCGAGTTTCAGGCAACTTCCGCTAATCTTTCAGCCCCATGACCGTCACAAAGCGCCAATGAGCACAACCATTCATTTGAATAGGGCGCCATCTTGGATCGCCGGGTGCTTGACTCAGTCCCGTTCTGTCTGAGTGCACCTGTCCTCACTGGCAAAACAGGTTGTGTACTTCAACATTGTACAAAGCTCTCAATGTCTTGCTACGTTTAACACTCTTGCTTTAATTGGAGCTACGTTTACATAGATCGTAAGCGTTAGCTTCTGTTTGCTAATGCCTAATGCTATGATCACTGCAAATTGCTCTATCTAAGTGAATGTGCTTAAATCTCGTCCGTGTCTGTCTATTTGACATATCAACAAACATATGTCTTTATATATACTTTATTGTATCTATAGCTATACTTAGATCCTTGTGTGACCACAACATTGGACTGTAAAATGGGGGTCGCTCCGATAGACTTGTAAATGGGGGTGGCACCATAGACGGTAAATGGGAGTGTGCTACCATTAGACTGTTAAATGGGGTGTGCCCGTGTTCAAACATTTTCGCGCCTTCAGATCTATACAGTCAAATTGCTTCAGACTCTGCTGGAGGCCCTTTCTTTCCACAATTAGGTATCTGCTCAAATTGTTGTCTGGTTGATCCTTGGGGATACCCAATGGTTCTATGGATCAAACAATGTATATTTTATAATTAAGGGTTGTGGGTTTATTCCGGATTTCCACAAAGTCCATGGTATGTACATGGCACACTTTTTACTAGTTTGCAGGATGTGATGTGTTCTGTAGTTTGATAAAATGCCATGATGTACATTCATAATAATGCAGGTTTGTTTTTTAGTCACGTAGGGCAGCTCAATCTGTTTGCTTGCCATGATTATATTGCCTATAAAGTGAAGAAATATTAAAGGCTTGTGTAAAAGCAACCATAATTACTCAAATGTGGTATTGTTCGTATTAGGTAGTTCTATTGTTTTTAACTGTTACAGAAATTAACAGGAGGAATCCCGATTACCACTATGTTAATTATGTGCCATTTGCGGACTTCAGTGGTATAGTGCCATGTTCTTGCGTCATATTTTTATTCGAGATTAATCATTATTAAATGTCACTAAACTTAACCTACTTTTACTGTTTTGCACGGTAAATCATGAATTTATGTTCATGTTCACTCAAATGTCTTTTTTTGAAATTCGGGCGCTCGATTTCGTTATGCAGGAGAACTTGACATGGGAGGGGAATTACAGCATCCTACCAGCTCCTTCCTCACAGCCCGGCCCAAGTGTCCTCTAGTACTCAGATTCAGTCCTGCTTCCAGCCTGCAGGTGCAGGCAGGGCCTATGTGCTGACAACTTTAGGCGGCGCGACCGTGCTGGTCTGGGAATGTGTTGATAGGCACACTACACCAGTGGTGTGGAATCTCTAAACACTTTAATACAGGTGGTGGCTCAGTTCCACACTAATACTTCCAAATCTGCTTATGTCGTGTCTGCTTTTTGATACCATATTTGTTCATGTCAACTATTTGAATTTGAGCGTTTTTTTGCCGACACCCGTTGTGTGGGGGTTTGTGTTTCTGTATGCACAGCTATAGCAGAACTGCTTTTAACCTAGTTCTGATCATTGTCAGAGTAGAGGCCTGTCTCACATTTTCAGGAAGACTTCCAGAATTCATCTGAAACGCTGCCTCTCTCATAAAGTCCTGACTCTGGGCACCAGCAGGAGGCCAGCAACTCCAGTTTTAATGAGCCATTACCTATAGACAAATGCTTGGAAATACGATCTCCTACATTTGTTTACTACACTCTTGCATTCGGGCCTTATTTTTCCGATGGTAAAAAAAAGCGGACGATTTGGCTGTTAAATTATAAGACCGAGTCTCCAATACTTTGTCACCCTGGATTTCTGACCTCATTTGAAAGAGTCTGGAAGTGACAAATAATGCTCTCTCTTTGTTTCTGGGGACCAAGGACAATCATTTCACTTTGTCTGAGTTTAGCTGGAGGAGGTTGTCATGCATTAACCATAGACTGTAGAATCTACGCACTGATTTGTTGAAGGCTGTGAAGGAGTGAGTCCAGTGGTCCATGTTCTCCTGCAGTCAGTCACTATTGTCACTGACATACTGCAGATGTGAGTGTTGTTTGTGTTGTATGCGGAACCTTCCGCAGTCAACCATTGGTTTTGTATTTCTTTATTCCGTCATTTTTTTTGACACGTTTCACAGCTTTCACATTTTCAACAATTTCCACAAGTTATACATCAAAACGTTCCACATGTTTGGGAGATTATTGCTATTACTTTTGGGACTTCAGCGATTTCCGGTTTTTCCGCAATCGGACAAAAATCTGCATTGAGAATTCTGCAATGCATTTTAATAGGCCCATGCATTTTAATAGGACTTCAGCTCTTTCAGACATTTCTACAGTTTCAATGATTCAACAGTTTCAAGGATTCAACAGTTTCAAGGATTTCAGCAGTTTCAAGATTTCAAGAGTTTCAAGGACTTCAACAGTTTCAAGGACTTCAGCAGTTTCAAGGACTTCAGCAGTTTCAAGGACTTCAGCAGTTTCAAGGACTTCAGTGTAATCATGCAACCTAATAGGGATTTTTCCATGTAAACCAGTATAATGCAACTTAATAGGGATTTTTCCATGTAAACCAGTATAATGCAACTTAATAGGGTTTTTTCATGTAAACCAGTATAATGCAACTTAATAGGGTTTTTTTTCATGTAAACCAGTATAATGCAACTTAATAGGGTTTTTTTCATGTAAACCAGTATAATGCAACTTAATGGGGATTTTTCCATGTAAACCAGTATAATGCAACTTAATAGGGTTTTTTTCATGTTAACCAGTATAATGCAACTTAATAGGGTTTTTTTCATGTAAACCAGTATAATGCAACTTAATAGGGTTTTTTCATGTATAATGCAACCTAATAGGTTGCATTATACCACCAGACCAAGACCCAAACGAAGACTCAGACCACCACCAGATAATGACCACAGACCAGGTTTCCTTAGTTACAGGAACCAAATTGTTTCAGCGGTGAGGGGATTTTTCAGTTTCAAGGACACTTTCAATACATTCAGTAGTTTCAAGGATTTCAGCTGTTTAAGAATTTAACCAGTTTCAAGGATATCAGGAGGTTCAAGGATTTCAGGAGTTTCCACACTTTCAACAGTTTCCAGGTTTAAAAAAGTTTCAAGGATTTCAGGAGTTTCAATGTTTCAACAGTTTCAAGGATTTCAGGAGTTTAAAGGTTTCAACAATTTCAAGGACTTCAGGAGTTTCAAATATCTATCAAGTATTTTAACAGTTTCAAGGCTTTTTAAAGGATTTCAAGGATTTTTTTTAGCAGATTTCCACATTAGATCTGTTCCGCAGTCAATCGCAATGGCTTCAGCCATTGCAAGTTTCTAGTTTATCATAAGATTACATTTTAGTTTATGATATTATGCAAGTTTCAATTCATAGCACAGAACTCTGAGTTATAATGTGCATTTTGTAGCAGGTATTCTGTAAATAAATACATTTGTAACGCCATCAGTAGTGCCTATAGACAGGGACTAATTGTGTATATATTGTGCAATATTTAAGTGTGACAAAACATGCATGCATGTTAATTATTTTACTTGCAACGTAGAACCTTTAGAATGTCAGTGTCAGAACTTTCATCAAAAACATCCTCTGCAACACCAGATGCTACAGCGCTGTCAGAAGGGAGTTGTTTTTCCTCTTTCCTCTGATCTCTTTGACACGGACAAAGGCAGTTGTATACTTAAAGCACCTGTCAACTCCTCTGCTGTGATGCGTTTGATTGTGCACTGCACATAAGCCTTGGCAAGAAGTTCTCAGAGTGAAGCTAGGGTACAGAAGGGTCTTTTTACTGTCTCAAGCATGCATGACTTCAAACTACCCTGGCTTTCAATTTAAGCTTACTAAATGTTTTGTGGGTCACATCTAGACCAGGGTCAGAGTCAGAATGCTGTTTGGATATTTATGGCTGATGTTAAGTGCCTGATGCTGGACACATGAGGGGAGGTCATTTTGATTTCTAGTTTCAATCTGAGCATTCCAATATTTCAAATGCTTTTATTTTTCCAAGTCGGCATCGTGGCTGTTACAAAGTAATTCTAAAATGAACTGCACGCTCGGACAATGTAGTGCATTAATTACTTTAAAACAGTGTTATTTTCTTGGCTAAGCATTAAGTAGAGCATACAGTACACTGTTCTATATGCAGGTTTTCTGTCTTAAGACAGTGATTTATGAGAGAGGAGGTGGGGTTCACGATAGATTGAACACTCAAAGTAGGGCTCTCCTTTGAAGACCAGTTGTCTAAAGTAAATGATTGACTCTTACGGTGACATTTGACTATCTATTTTTGTTGAATTAATTTTAAATGGTCCTTATTGTATTACTATGTATTGCCCTTTCTGGAAGCATTACTTTGTGATTTGTTAGAGTGGCTTGCTGTTCCATGTACTGTACATATCTATCACAGATGGTCATAGGAGAAGGGCTAAAGGGCCACATGTGCATGCGAGGGGGGGGCGCCCACCCCCAGGCCAGATAAAAAGTCACAGATCACACATATAATTAATCCTCTCAGGACCTGGAGTGTGCCAAACTGTGCAGCTTGTGCTGGACTGTCAGCCACAGCAGCAGCCTACTGTGGATACAAACTAAAATTAGATGTTCACTCCGAGAAGGGAACCTCCGTGCAATACCCAATCAACGCCTCCAGACTCTACCCAGATCATGGCGCTCACGGCAGCAGCATACATCAAACATTTAGTGCACTTCCACTACACAGTAGAAGATACGTATGTAGGACACAGCTCTGCACAAACACCTCCTCGGAGCAGGGCTGAAACACTAGGTGCTCTGAAGGCTGTGTGCGGCTGTAATCAGTTGTTATTGGCTCTGTGTATTTACTCTCCAGCTCATCTCACCCGGCTCACACTGAACCATGTCGTGGTCGAAGTCGTGCAGGACTCTTTCTGCTCCACACAATCATGCATTTTTCACTTCAGCTCTTTCCATGTTTTGATAAGTTCAAATGCTGGTTTACATTAGTCAGTGAAATGCACACACGTTGCCTCTGTTATCAGTTATCTGCGAGTATCTAGGACAAACATTATTATCAGTGTGGGTTCCCTTTGGGTGCGTTGCCATAGTGACCATCACATAACATTATATTCAGGGGAGTATTTCATCCATGCAATTGCATGAATACAAACAGACACAATAGGAATTCAATGAACAATCAACAACAGTAATGATTGTGTGGTATTACCATGACAACCACCTCCGGCTCCATCACTGTACTTGACTTGACCTGGTTACCATGGTCATGGTGTCTATGTCGACATGTGAAAGGGTCACATTTCAAAGCAGCTGTAATTATGTTAGTATTGTTCAACTGGCTGCACTAGTCGTACTTCTCTTGATGTGAAAATCTGATATAAAACAAACAGTTTGCCCACTACTGCAAATGAAACATAAAAACATAAAGTCTGATTATAATTTGTAAACACGTACAAGTAAAATATTGTGTTGCATGCACATGTTTCATGTCCAGTTGTGAATGTCTTTGAAGTATGGTCTCGTGTCATGTTGTGTCTAGCAGGAGGAACTTGTATGTATATGGTATCAAGATTAAATGACATTTTGTGGAAATATTGAAGCAAAGAGTTTCTTTGATAGGCTAATAAAGAAACATTAATAGCATACACACCATTGAAATCACTAAAGTATTTGAGCATTTTCAGCGGCATGAACAGAAGGAAACCATTCTTGACAATTTTCAAAGAAAGAATATACTTTTTTTCCCCGTAGCGAAATTTGTCCTCTGCATTTTACCCATCCTTCATTGCCTCTACAGCAATCTGTCAGGCGCAGTGGTCGCCACGGTGCAGCACCCGTGGACCTATCTCCAGATGTTGATGCTCAGCTTGGTCAGTACTATCAGAGCTGGACAATTTTACCTATTGAACATGTTTTTGCTTTTTAAAACATAGTTTGATAAAGGATGAAAGGTTTATAGTTTCTCTTGTGTTGTATTTGACGTTATGTAGATGCATCAAATGCCATTGCCTTATAAGTCTGTCATGTCCTGTCTGGGAAGGGAATAGATTTCAGAGCCCATTTCTGTCAGCTCCTTACTCCTGTCTTGTGAACAAAATGCACAGTGGCTCAAACAGCTGCATGTGCAATCATGCACACACAGTCAGCCCTGATGACAGCATGCACACTGGAGCTCCAACCACAGTCACAGGAGCGAGGCTGAAGAGAAGCTGCTTTTCTGACAAAGTAAAGTTGCTTAGCAACCTTTGGCCTTGATAACAGGAAATGATGTTTCTCAGTATGAACACCATTCGACTCAAACAAAAGAAGTTCAGTGGCAAAAATGAATCGTACTAGATGACAGCCAAGAGCAGAATCCACAGCGATGCTAATCTGGCCACGGTTTAAAACAATATATTAATCTTCTCTAATGTTTCAGCGAGTGCTGTCCATTAGCACTGACCTTTGAGTATGCACATGCACGCGGACACACACACAATGCCCTCAGCCTTGTGTGTTATGTACAGTCTGTGTGAGAGAGGAGAATCACATCTGCTCCTTTTCTGTGTAACAGTGTAATAACAATACCACAATAACCACAAATCTACACTAGGGCTATATATGACCCTCGATATGATCTCATATCATCCTCACAAATGTTATAACCATCTGTGACTGCTTTAAACCAATTTGTTCATGCTCACATACATGCATTTTGTGACACAACATCAAACAGATTTTCCTTGAGAGAGATTCTACAACTTCACTAGAATTAGGATACTATTCCTCATATTTAATCAAAGAAGGATGTATGGGTTGTTCATAATTTGAAATCATATAATGACTTAATGACCTAATATTGGAGGGGAACCGTAATCCTTTTCTGCCATAGCTTGGTTGTTACAAACCAAAAGGTGTGTGAACACATCTCTGATTTATCCATAAACTGTAACTCCAAAAACACACTCACACTCACACAAGGCTTATAGGCCTTGTTTGCTTTGTGGACAAAGACCTGCACAGAGAAGAGCCCATTATTGTATCATGTCCATGGCAGAGCCTCACATGTGCCACTTTGACTTAAAGCAGATTTCATCTGAAAAATGTTTATCTCCACATGAACAAAGATCCAGGGTGCACAGCACCACACAGTGTTGAGCCGTCCTCACTACAACAGTGCCTTCTGTAATGCTGCTATTAAATATTCATGCCACTAAAAGAATGAGCTGCCAAAGACCCTGAAACTCACCAAGTGTCTGCTTTCGAGGACGTTCTTCCTCTTCTTTGAAATATTTCGTATTTTCCAAATTAATGACACAGGTGAATACCTCGTACGTCTAGGTGAAGACTGGTGTAACAGCCCAAAGCTGTGAACGGTTGATAATCCATCAGATCTCAGAGTAAACTGTGTAAAACAGAATATTATATTTTAAGCCCTTCACATTCCTCTCTGGATACATATTCATCAACAGCACTTATTGAATACCAGAACCCATAGTGACGAGTCAGGTCAAAGCAAAAAAGTTGACAAAGCAGCAGGACATTTTTGTTACTTTGTCCTCAACTTTCATTCATATATTTCTGAACTTTTAGTCTGAAATATTCCTATTAATCAGTTGCAAACAGGAGATACAGAATCCTACAATAAATGGTGTTCGGCATGAATGAGAACCAAGATCACTTCAATGTAAGTTGACCCCAATCCTTTTCAGACAAACACTTTGTCAAACTCTTAGGAGCGACTGCCTCTAAATTTGTAGGACAGTGCACTGTGGGGCAGACAGTTACTCTTCATCCATGTTTTCAAAAACAAACATGAGAAACATTCAGTGTTTCAGGAGTAAAATGTGAACTGGAGGCACCTGCACTCTCATGAGGACACTCGATTATAATAAGCTCTAGAAACTGATGTTCACCTCAGAAACAACCGGCAGTAGCTGATTACATTTCTGTTCACTGCTGGAAACAACACTAATCTCATTTTCGGAATGGAAAAACAATGCGGTACACAGACAGCAGTCTTCAATCATCCAAAGATAAAGGACAAGAACAAAGTAAGTGTGGAATCAAATGAGCTGATTGAAGACATGACTGCTACAGGCTGTTCTCCATCTTATCTTAAGGAATGCATATAAACGTAAAGCTTTTATCTCATTAGTCCTGTAAGTATGTCCCCTAAACCCAAAAGGTAGATCAAAATTACGGCATTGATTTATATACTTCCATATCTGCTTAAAGATGGGGTGCATAACTTGAAAACCATAAGCAAATGTAACAATGATCCTCACTCTTCAGTTTGGTTCTAGTTTTCACATGCATGTGTTTTGGTCCACAAATATAGATCAGCTATATTTGTGTCAAAAGAGAAAAGTCAAAAGAGAACCACCCTAACTCAATCAGCCCAAAGCATCAATAGTAACTCACACGGCTCTTAGTTACAAGTATGCAAAATATAAGATTCTTTCTAGTAGATGAAATAAGCATGTTATGGTCTGATTACTTTTGCAATATGGTTTGTTTATAAAAAGGCACCCCAGCTTGAATATTTTGGTGCTAAAAAATAAAGTCAGCTTTTTGTGCATTAATGAGAAGATAAATTCCAGTTGTCTTAGTAATATGATACAATTAGAGCGAAAGTTATTTTAATAGCCAATGGTTGCTTTATTGGCTTTTGGTGATAAATTAACATTCTGCTGGATTGCAATTCCAAGGGCAATAAGTAGTTCAATAACATTTAAAGCAATGCAACTCGACCAATTTTTCATAGAGATTAAACCAATCCAATCACGTTTTAAACACGTTTTTGGTGATATGAGTAATTTCCATTCCCTTGACTATTGTGGCAAATAACTAAGAAGCCATTCTAGGAGGTCAAAACATTTTAATTAAAAAAGAACCAATTTACTCTCACACAGACATAACTGTACAGACACTCACACTATGTGATACACAGCCACTGCACGAGAACCAAAACATGCAGTCTCATGTTCAGTTAAAGTGCATATGACAGTTTATTAATTTCTTATGTGTCATGTTTTAAATATAAAAGAAACTAGTTTGTGAAAAAAAATTTGAAACAGAGTTTTGTTCTAGAACAGATGCCATTAACGGGAGAAATTCACAGAATCATAATTAGAATTTACTACAAATTCATTTTGACACTTTAATTATATACTCGGCTAAATCAAATTTTCTTCTTGTTATTTGGATTGTCAAACTATACATTCTCTGTACTTTGAGTTTCAGCCCAGTTAGGTAGATACAACCATAAAAAGTATGGTCAAACTGGGATGAAATATGGAAAGCCTTAAGAGAATTTCTAAATACAATCTTGATGGTTTTGCGAGAATTATAAACTGTCATATTCACTTTAAACTCAAGCTCTGTTGTCCAAAAAAATTAATGCCTAAATTCAGGCGCCCGCCAGTTTCTGCACATTAATTACAGTAATCTACATATTTGCAAAATACATACAATTTACAATAAGCAAAACATTTCTTCAGAGCACTGTACAGCCAAAACGTGCAAAGCCAGAGAACTATTTAACAATTTTATGAAGACTACTCCTTTCTCTGAGCACATTTGTATAAAAGACGTTTCCAAAAAAAAACAAAAAAAAACTATTTACAAGTATAATTTGAACCAAAAAAAAGGCAAAACAAAAACGAGCTAACGCTTTTCTTGATATGGACAATCCCTGAGGTGTCAAATGTTTATCACATAACCGGGTTTAAGCAAGTCCTGTACATATCCCATAGAATGGCAAAGCACTGCAAATGACTTCATCGTTACAAAGATGTTAGCGAGGGAACCAGTGACTGAGCAGCAGCGGAGCAGGCCAGAGGTGCTTATCAATTGCAAGACGGAAGCCCGAGTGACTGGCCTTGCCCCCTCTGTAAAATGAACATCACATGAACATTTACTGTGGACTTCCATGTTGATCATCGTCTTGCACGTCCGTGGCAGTACCCGCCCCCTCCGCGCCGTTGTTTTCACCCTGGTCTTCCTCTGCTTGATCGCCCGCCTCCTGCTCCTTGCTCTTCTTGCGCTTCTTCTTCTTGTGCTTATGCTTGTGCTCCCGGTCCTTGTGCTCCCGGTCCTTGTGCTTTTTGTGTTTCTTCTGCTTTTTATGCTTCTTTTTCTTCTTGTCTCCGGCGCTGGTGGCGATGTCGTTGTTGTTGTGGGAGGGGCTGCGTGAGGGCTGGCTGAGGGACAAGCTCGGGCTGCAGCTCGCCGGCCCCCGCTCCGCTTCGGACCCCTCCCCCTCACTGTAGTCTGGGACAAACGCGGCCTCGTCCGTTTCCCGGGCCAGGTCTGAGCATAAGCGCTGTCTCCGGGGCTCAGGAGCTCGAAGTTCAGAGCCACCCTGTTTGTTTTCAACTATCCTCTCTTCTCGCACTGCCCGAGGTTCCTCTTTCACCCCTTTTCCTTCTTCCCTTACAACTTTAGCCTTGACAGTTTTTTCAAAATTGTTTAGCCCTTTCCCCTCCTCTTTTTTTGGTCGAGGTCTCTTGTCTTCTTTCGCCTTAGCTGCTTTAGAAGCCTCGATTTGGGCTTCTCGTTCAGTGCTTCTCTGAGATTCGGGGGAAGGTTCTAGGGGAGCAGTTGGTTCATTGTCCTGGCTCTCCTCATCGTCCTCCCACTTGGAGCGGGGTGGGGGCTGAATGAGGGGCTCTTGCACACGGGACGGGCTCAGTGCAGGGCTGGCGCTGAAGCTGCGTTCTTGCTTCAGCTCAGGGGGTAACTGAGATGATGTATGCTTCTGCTGTCTGACAGAGTTGTTTTTGGACTCATGTGATGACCTTGAGACAGGAAGGTAGATTAATGTTAGAGATTCAAAAAGGCAATGTGTCAGTTTTTCAAACTATTACTACAGTGTACATAATGCAAAATAAACAATAGGCAATCCACAAGTACTGCAGTAGTTTAGAAGAAAATTGAAACATTGTTAAAAATGTTTCAATTCCAAAAAAGGTGTAAAATCAAAAGCAGACAGTGTGAAGCACTTACCTTGAAGATGTCCCACTGTGTGAGGTGAGGACCTTGCGGCTGATTCTGGGTCTAGTCTTTGCAGGAGGTTCTTGGCTTTCCTTAGCTGAGAGAAGAAAAGAAGCAGGTTTAATACAGGCCTAAAGAGATAGCACAGGTCCAAACCCAGTTACATAGAGACTGCAGCAGTGTTTAGGAGAGCACAATTACCTTCTCTTTGAGCAGCAGCTGGCTTCTCTCCTGAGGACACTGCTCTGTCTGTTCTGTCCTTGGAAAAACTCCTGGGAAAAGGGGAAATTACATATCAACATCTGTGTTTACATATTCAAGTCAGCTTTCCCCCCCCCCACTTATGAATATTTATATATAGATTTATTCTTCCAACATTTACATGAGAGAGACTTAATCGTATCTTTGTTTTAATGTTGTTTTGAAAGTATATCAAAGCTTGCAAAACTGCAAATGTAAGCCGCTTAGCATCATCTTCTCATTTGCCCTTTCTTTTAACCCCTTTGATAAAGGAGTCTTTGCTGCAAAGATGACCTAGAGCACATGATATTGAAAGAACAATGAAAGCCACAGGACCCAGGGGAAATCTAGATGCATAACTCCTTACTTAAAAAAAATAATTAACATGTTACATGTAAGCCTATATACACACAGTCTATTATGTCTAACCAATAAAACACAAATAGTTGCACAAACCTGTCAGATTTGCGTTCCCTGTCCTTTTGCACCGCACTGGGCTTGTCCGGGTGGTCGGTCTGTCTCTTGGCGGACTTTTCTGCGATTGTCATTTTGTCCAGACACACAGACCTTCCTCCTCCACTGGAGTTCTTTTGATCACTCCGTGTCGAGTGTTCTTCCTCAAGCTCCTTTGAGACTGCTTTCTGGCTGCTGCTGCGGTCCCTTGTTCGCTCATGCCCCCGGTCCCTGTTGCGTTCCCTCTCTGACTTTGTCTCAGCCTTTGTGTCCACAGCACTGCTTGGCCCTGGTCTCCTTTCCGCTGAAAGAGACGTTTCTCTGCGCAGGGAGGACTCTGGTATGCGTCCATCTCCTTTAGGTGGAACGCTGGAGAAAATGCTCCCGTCTGTGCCAGAAGGGGGCGTATCAGCACTGCCTCGTCTGGTCACTTCTCTGTTCAACTTTATCCTTCGACTGGGATTGACTTGGATCTGAAAAAATAAAAACGTAATTTCAAACAGTTGTAAAACATGTGTTTGTTTACAACAATCTTAAAGAAAAGACCCACCTTAAGGTCCATTAAGGGCCTGTGAACCCTCTCCTCCCGATTGGTCTCCCGATTGACCGTTACCGACAGAGGTCTATCAGATGGAGACACCACTCGCTGGAGAGCAGGCTGATGAGACACATGCGAGTGCAGTGGGGCCTCTCTACTCAGTCCAGGTCCTTCTATGCGTCTTAGCTTCCCTGGAGGTGGTCCAAGCAAAGAATGTCTCTCCTCTACCACCCTTCTGCCTCTTCCCATGGGTGACAAGGGCCTGTGGTGAACTGGATATGGAAGCAGACCTTCTCTCTGGGGCACCTCTCTTCTAATTCGAACATCATGAATGATTCTATGGCTGTCGTGCAGATGAGAATGGTTTGCAGGCTGCTCTGGCAAAAAATGTGGTGGCGTTTGCTTGGAAATGGTACTTTTTGCCTTTTCCTTTTTTGGTGTAGATTGAGAACCCTCTTCCACTTTCGGCTTAGTTTTCACATTTTTTCCAATTGTAGAAGATGGGTCCTTCTTCTTGACAACTCCTTCACTTGGCTTTTTTTTCACTTTGTCAACTCTAGCTTTGGCACCATCTGGTTTGACTTTTGCCTTTACAACTTTTTCCTTAATGGTTTTATCGGTCTTCATTTTTGATTTGGCAGGGAGTGCATTTTTAGAAGATGTCTTAGATGAGACACCAGATTTTGAAGCCGCAGGAGAGGTTTTGGCAATGAGGTGGTCATCCATGGGCTCATCTCGAACAGGAGTTGCATCTCCTCGGTCAACATCTTGATTTGCGGTTTCAGATTCATCGCCAGTCTTCTTTTTAACCTTTTTTACTTTTACCACTTTGCTTGACTTCACTGGTGCAGTGGATGAGGCAGTATGTGTTCCTTTCCTTGCCTTTGCATGTGGGGAGTACTCTTGTGGTAAAGGAGACATGCGCTCCCTCTCTCGCTCACGGTCCCTGCTACTTCTTCCTCTGTGATGCCTCGGTGCTTGTTCATCGTACTCTCTATATTCCTTATAGTCCCTATAGTTCTTGTACTCTTTATAGTACTTGCCATACCAGTCGTGATAGTCCTTCTCCCACTGTCTGTAGCTCTGACTGTCCCAGTGGTCTCCTGGACCTGGGCCCTTCATGTCATAGGGGGGCATGTCTCTGTGATGGTGTTTGCGTCCTCCTGGGCTATGACCTCTGTAGCCACCAGGTGATCGCGAGTGTGACCGAAAAGGAGCCCCATGTTCAGCCGCATCCCAGGGGCCGTTGCCTCCTCTGTACGGTGGAGGGGTGCGAGGGGATCCCGACCGCCGGTAGCCATAAGACCTGGACCGGGAGCGCGACCTGGAGCGTCCATAACTGCGGCCGTTGCGTTTGGAGAAAGCGTGCGCATGGGCTGGGGACCGGGAGCGGGAGCGACTGGGGGAATAAGAGTAGGACCTGGAGCGAGACCTGGAGCGGGTGTATGGAGAGCGGCTGAAGGGAGAGCGGCTGTAGGATCGAGATCTAGTACAGAACAAAACATTTAATGGAACATATGATGCAAGGGTAAGAGAGGCTCGTTGGACTGAGACAAACCTGGAATAGGATCGTCTTGGCCTCTTTGGCGCACCTCTGTACTTCATAAGCTCTTTATGAAAGTCTTTTGTGAACTCATCCAGTTTGGAAGGAACTCTGAAAAAACATTAAGAGGTGTTTTATGAAAAAGGAAACATGGCACCGGATTACACTTAAAATTATTTTGTTTAAAAAAAAAAGGACCAGATAATCAAGAGACTTTTGAAACGTTATAAAACCTAATCACAATTAATCACATTATTTTCTTGTATTATAAACGCACTATACCTTATACACCTGAATGAAGTTTTAGAAATGGGCCTCTCAAATTGACCAAAAATTTTATTTGACCATCTAAGACTGTTAATTGATTTCTCAACTAAAATTGGATCTTTAAAGTAGCCCCAGAATTGGTCAAGTCAAATTTAAGATCTTAAGACCTCTTTAATGCCGTTTAGGGAAATGTAATGCATGCAAAAAAAAATGTATGGTAACCATTTGTACAACCAAGAATACAAACTTATTCTGATTACTACCGTTCTTTAATTATATTTTTCAAATAGTTATCTAAGCAGTCTCATGAGACGATGCAAATGCAACTACGCACAAACTATTCACATCATGATTAGCTTTATCCAACTTAAAAGCCAAAATAAATACATCATTTTTTGTTATTTGCTCTACACATTCTTATTTTTTGATCAAATCCATGGCCAAATTTGGTCAACAAATATAAATGTCAACTTGACTAATAAACTTAAAGCACTCGGCTGTCAGCTATCCGCTTGATAAGAAGCAGTAATACATGAAATAAAAAGATCCACACTAGCAGGCCCGGTCAACCTTCACAACAAACGCATTAACGCGATAACTTTCCCAGCCCTAGTGTTTTTGTAGTATTTATTTGTGAAAGACAAACATTGATGTAGAAATATGATAATGCAAACATTTTGAAAGCGTTCATAGAAGTAACAACAATGTGCATACTTGTCTTGGCGATGGTGGCGGGTTCTGTAGAAATCGTCTTTAGAAGGTGGGGGTAGGGGAAGGGAAGGGGCCATGGGCATCAGTGGTGGTGGTGCCCCCGAAGGCAGCCAGGCAGAGTTCATAATTGGAGGGGGAGGGATGTACACAGGGGGAGGCCGGTAGCCGAGTGCAGGTGGAGGAATCAGACCAGGACCAGCACTGAACGGAGGCGGGTAAACTTGTGGTGGTGGAGGATACATTGCTTGGGCTGCGTAAACGGGAATAACCGGGGGGCCAGGATGGGGGGCTGTTTGCACATGCCCAGAGTTGTGCTCCCTGTGCCTATAAGACCTGATAAAAGAAAACAATACATCAACTACTATAGAGGTCAGCCTTCCAAAAGGAGCCCTTAACAGTCCACAACTCGACTTACCTTTCCCATGATCGATTCCCCCCTCTGTGTGATGGGTGGGGTTGCGAGTGGTCTAAATAAACACAGCTATGTTACTTGGTGATTCATTCATTTTCTGTGCCAAAGATCCTTTAATGACATTCATTACCTGATGTATGTGAAGACCTCTGAGGAGGAGGAGGGTGGCCAAGAAGAGCTAAATGGGAGCTAGTATCATCACCCTAAAAAGGACGCAAGTTCAATTATACCAAAATATTCAGAATTCTTTTTTCACACTTGACAAGCTCAAAAAATGGGTTTGTGATAAATGGAATTATTGTTCTGTAAAGTACAAATTTAACTTTAGAAAGGTGCATTCCTAAACTGTTCTGGTGGTACCCTCCTTTTTTATGTAAAGTGGTTCAATTTATGCTTCTTGGAATAGATGTTATTGCATTGCATGAAATGTTGTTCAGTTTGGTTTAAAAAAACGCAAACACTCCTTAATTATTATGGATGATTTTGTAACTAAAGAAACATTTTCTTTTTTTGAAAAGAACAGACAGACTTCATACTCGAGTCTCACCTGGTCAGCACTTTCTGAGTGTCCTGTGGGTTCTGGATCCGGGTCTGCCTCCCTAAAAAAAACAGAAGTTTCAAATTTCACTGCACCATTAATGTGATTGCTTTTGGAGTAAACTAGTGAAACTATACCCAGGAGGTGGAGGTTCTCCGTGGCTGGGGCTGTGCTTAGGAGAGTGGTGATCTATGACAGGGGCAGGAGAATGGGCCGCCACAAGAGATTCAGAAGAGGCTTCATGTGGCGGGGTTGGGACAGATGTGGGGGCCCTGGTGATGGCAGCAGCAGCAGAGGTGGCAGCAGGCATAGGGGTAGCACTTGGTGGTTCAGTGACTGTTGCAGGTGCAGTGATAGCAGGGGCCTGTACTGGGGGCATCAGAGGGTCCTGCTGCCTGGAGTGCAGAGACCGAAGCAGGTGGAGCCGAGGCGGCGGTGGAGCCGAATGCTGGAGGGGCTTGCGTATACGCTTAGTATAACCAGTCTCATTCTTGAAATTGTTAACAGCCTAAATTATAAAGAGGCTTGTTTAGTTTAAATACATGTTCAAATTGTGGTCTACACTCAATGAGTGAATTACCTGTCGGAGAAACTTGTTGGCAATCAAGTTATCAGGAGAAACATCAGACTGCTTGCAAGTGTAGCAGGTATGTTCTTCTGAGTCTAGCAGCGCTGTCCTAATACCTATTGACGAGAATGAGCTACAGTTAAGACACAACATTTAAGGATTTCTAGAATCACTAAAAGACCTAAATATTTTATTAATATACACTGTAGCCTTGCTACAGTATCAAAGTGAAGGTAAAGGGTGAGCTCCGCATTCATAAATGATCAGACCTTGATTGTTAGAAATTTCCTGAGTTTGTTTGTGGACTTACAGTCATCACAGTAGCTGTTTCCACAACAGGGTATAACCACAGCATCGGTCATGAGGTCGTTGCAGATGGGACAGAGTAGTTCATCTGGGATAGGGTCTGTATCATCTTCAGAAGAGGACTGGTCATGTGGAACAAAAGGCGGTCGCTCCTTCTTGCCTTGTGCGTATGCTTCACTGTAGAAACCCATCAGAATAAATACAATGAAAACTAGACAGATCAAGAAATGAATTAGTTAAAAAGAAATACTGATACATACGCATCTATAGCAGGTATTGCATATTCTCCAGTACTGGTCAGCATGGCACCCTTAGCACCTGGTTCTGCCTTGACCATAAAGCTCTGAGGAATACCTTTACTGGTCCTGACTGGTTTGGGAAGCTCCACACTTTTATCTTGAACCTTAAAAAGTGACAAAATAAGTCTTTGTTCAGTCACTGAGTCAAATAGTACCAGAGCATTTTGGTGTTCAAAAGTTACCGAAATCATTGGGCATTGCCGATTGTAGTGGCCTGCTTTTCCACAGCGAAAACAGGTGTAATGTGCAGGTGGAGGGCCAAGTGCCTTTTTCGAGTAGCTATGGAAACAACACATTTAACTCTTTCAAAACAGTCCTGAACACAAATTAGCAAAGGAATTAAATTGAGCAGGTGTAAAAACAGATGGACAAAGTCTGCACTAACTGTATTGGGTCATATTCATGGTTGGACTGAGTCATCATGGCTTTAATCTTGTCTTCTTCTGATGCATTTGCATCAACGAGGTTTGCAGTCTAAAATACAAAAATCAATTAAAAATTTGGTTAACTTATGAAACTGATTGACATCTTAGGGTACAATCCTTATGAACACAACCAATACCTTTGAAAGTTGCGCAAAGGTCAACTGAGGAGAAGAATCCGTCTGGAGGAGAATCAAAGTACAAATATTGTACATGTTAACATGCCATGACTAACCATCTAAATTCCATCATACAGGAGTAGAGACCCTTGCTTCCCCACCACTTTGTGATTAACTGAATAGCTCCAACTTTCAGGGAGCATTCACAATATTGCAATAACATACTTATTAGAACACCATGGATTCTTTTGAAATAATGGAACAATACAGAAATATTTTCCTCAAATGAATCCAATTTGTAATAGAATTCACTAGCCATCCTGCAATACTGGCTGAACTATGCATTGTTTTTTTTTTAAAGAATCTGCTTATAGTTTGAGATGTTTCAAAGAACTAAGTTTGAAGAACTATACTCTCAATGGAATAATTGGCATGTCTGTATGCTTGCTGGGAATGCCTCTTCCACCTCACATGACTCATTTCAGTGTGTTTATGTTTGGGCTGCCAGATAAATCGCAATGGAATGAAAATCCCAATTCTACTCGTCGCCATTAACAAACCACAAAATATGCAATTATTCATCTGACATGATTTCTCATTTACAAACAAATTGTCTACTTCCCCATGATAAATCTCCATAAATATTCTCGTGTTTAAAGCTCCAAAAAAGGTTTGAAAACACATGGATACGTGTATATTTCTGCTAATGTATAAGGAAAGTAAAACGCAGCTTAACTCTTTAAACCTTCTTTCAAGTTGTATGCACATAGCCAAATATTCCATCCAGAAGCTAAAGCATCAGCACTTTTTTTTAAAAAGCAGAACATTTTGATTCCTCTATAGTCTACTCCAGTAGGTAACTTGTCTCAGAAACACTGAGCTTGCTGCACAGGGAACACACAGGGATCTGGTGTAATCGGTTCTTTCTGTGAACCACTCTCATCTTTATTGACAGGTTCTGCAGCGTACAGCTTACAGGACACACTGCACCAGAACACTGCAGCAGCTTACCAAGGCCTCCACAGGTGAACAAATACTTATGTGTCTAGATTATTAGAGCACCAATATCAGCGCCAAAACCAAACTTTAATAACCAACTATACCAAACCCCTAGCATTATTTAGCCTTTTGTGTCAAAATATCAAGATAAAAAGGTACATAACAAAACTGACGTCACAGATTTAGGTAACGTTTAGTGTATGAAGACTTCTGGTCAGATTCTCACAGCTTTAGTCAGCAACAACTGTGAACAGTTTACAGTAAATCCCAGGCACACATTACTCCATTATATTAGTATATTTTCACAGAAAATAAAATCACATTTATCAATTATCAACACAAATTTCCATAGGGTTTACAAGAAAAACCATCCAATACACTTTGCCCGTCTATAAGCAGGTTACAACACCATTTCAATATGAAATACAATGAAAAATAATGTGGCAAAATTCAATTGTGTATATATCAGAGCACTGAAAACATTTGTAAGTTTGTTGCTCTCCACATTAGCATATTTACACAGTAAATAGAATGGCATTACTATACGAGGAACAATACGCAATTTGAATATTTGTATTAAAAAACCTTTCAAAATTACATAATAACATTTAGAATTAAGATGTTGACACAAATGTTGGCAACACACAGTGAACAGAGCATACACGCAACTTGATCATTGTTGACAGAATGTTTTCAAGAAAGGTGAAAGAGTGCAGAAAGTGAGTGAATGTGTTGATTTTGGGTTTGGTTTACATACGGGTCTAGACGATCCAACCACTGCTGTGTCAGAACGCTCCCTGTAGAAAAGCAGAATGCATCACTAGTCAAAATCATTGTGTAGAACCTCCTTATCAAAATACAAAGTTAAATAAAAATGGGGGGAAAGGCCACACAAAGTGATAAGAAAATTTAAACCTGCCAAAAAACTCATATCCATCAGCTATGCAAAAGTTTAAGAATTTACAGATTTTTTCCTAAAATGTAGGACACTAATAACCAAATCATATGTTTTAACCCGTTTTTTTCACTATAGGCCTCTACCAAATGGTTGAGATGCAGCTTGATGCTAAAAATGACTAAAACAAAGTGATAGAGATGCTTCAAGGAGGTAGAATTAAGGTCCAAGCTTAAAATAGAGACTCAAACACTGATCCACCTATTGGTTGAAGAAACCATTAAAGGATTAAGGATATTCAAGACGTACATGTTTTGTCATGCCCAGGCTGTATACAAGCATGCTGTTCAAATATTTACTGTATTTTATCAGATCTAGAAAGGGTGACATGACAAAATAAGGACATGTAATTTCCATGATACATACACAATGAACGTCCTGCCAGCAGGCTTTACTCCACCAATAGGAGTTCGCCTCACGATGACTGAAGAATGTTTGGGTATGTGGGCTTCTTCATCTGTGTATTCTGTAACGCAGCAGTACACAAACATCAGAAATGCATGCTGTACACTTACATGGTACCTCAGAGTGTACCGGACAATCAAAACAAATACTTTATGAAAACACAGCTGTGACGTTACCTTCTCGCGTCTGCGCGTTGGTGATCTGCAGGTCGCAGTCTGTGGCCTTGAGCTTCTCCCGACCCATAATCTGCCTCTTGAGCTCACTGAGGGTAATGTGCAGCCCATCGAAAGTGACGGTGTTGTAGTCCAATTTGGAAGAGAACTTATAATGAACACACGACATTTTAACGATATGACGCGATACCTATTCAGGAAAGAACATGGGAAACACAGGGCTGCTTTGATAATAAAATAAAAAAAACAGGGTGAGTACAAAGAACAAAAGTGTTTAATGTTTGAACCCTTCTGTATAAACACTGGACAGAATGTCTTAATGTAAAAAGGTAACGCTCACAGGTGACAGTCTTTGGTAAAAAGAAGTCGGCGTGAGAGGCCGGTGCGTCATCAGAGGCACCTGAGCCCCTGAAGTCTTTATAGTCCCATCGTGTAAAAGCGCTCGTGCACAAATCCAAAAATGTCCATGAAGCAGCAGAACAAATGTAACCCTCTGAGAAGGTATCAGTCCTCAGCAATGTCCCTGGCTGTCGAAACTGCGCACACTACACCGCAAAGACAGCAGGCCGGGAATTAACAGTCTTTGTCGTAGTGTTGGCTTCGCCTTTACAATCAGATCTTACGTAAAGGCAAATACGATCAAAGTCCGTAGAAAACGAAAAATAACCAAACAACACGCTATACACAACGCAAATATGTATAAAATGTCCTTCAGCGTCTGATACGTCACAAACACAGTGTAGTAATAAACACGGTGTGAACAAAAGCTAACGGCTATGCTAACACCGTGACAATGCTAACCCAACAACGAGACACACAAGATGGAAAATTATCTCGTAAATCCACAGTTTAAGGGTATTTGGAGAACAAGCTTTAATTCCACTTCATGAACTCCCGCTTGCTGGTTTGTGCTTCCTCGTTTCTTCACAGTAAGTCCTCAAAATCCCTTTGACCACGACATGGGCCGCCTGAGACACCTCTTCTCCTCGCTGTCACAACAAAATGGCGACACACGGAAACGGAAGTGAGTATTACAAAAACCATGACGTCATTATTATGTGTTTTATTTTTATTTTTTCAACAACATTTTAAGCAAAGAGCCAAACGATGATGGATGTTCTTGTGATGTGTCTAAGGAGAAGAAAGTAACGCAGACCAAAATATTTTTTTCGAACATTACAGATACTGTGAAGTTGGAGATTGTTTATTTTAGAAATGATCCACCTTTGTCAGATACTTTTTCTTTCAAACTTGTGTAGAAAGGAATCTATTTCTAGAAAAGTACGCAATAACAGAGTTATAACAAAATACAAAGTAAAATTAATACCATCTGTGAGAGCCAAACATGTACCATGTCTACCATATAAATTACAGTTGAAATACAGGATATTACCAGACTTGTTAGGTGCCATTGTTTTACGACCGCTACTTTTATGAAGTTTTGTTGTCCTGCATGATACATAAATTAATATCTATGTAACTTATGAATGCAATGGTTGTAACCAGCGTTTGGACATGCCTCAGTGGCACTACAGCATAATCGCAAGCATTTTAAATCATTGTCAATTGCAGAGTCTAGAAATGTGAGAAAGTTTTACAGTAATGAATCCAATAGTTTTACACAGATTTTACAGTTTTACACATGTTTTTACACAGATTTTAGTGCTGTTCCCAACCAACAGAGACAGGACAACATCCTGGGATATTCTGGGATGAGGGACGCTGTCAGGAATAAAAAAACACTCTGGTCTGAAAAAATAATAATCAACAAAGAATAATTTCTTTAGTATTTATCAGAAGACAAAATAACCCTCACTGGACCAACTCTTGAGCATTTCTTCTTTCAATGCAATACTTCAGCTATTTTGTCCTAACTTGAATGTTTACAGTATATATTTCAAATATCAGTTTATTTGCCATTTGCAGTAAAACTACATTGGAATGCCTGTGCAAGACTACTCCATTGTGCATCAGACAGAGCAGATCAGAGCTCTTGCCACGGTGCCACGTCTCAATGCTTTTTGATTTTTAGAATAGTCTGTATGTCTCCCAATATATTATTTGTATGATATTAAATTTAAAAACATTAATATTAACAAATAACATAAAACCGTACATTTGTACAAAGTTTACATCACTTACAAAGTTTTCTATTCATAAACAATGTTTGCAAATCTAACCCAAACATAATGAACGCTCTGTCACTACATGACCATAAAAAGCACAAGATTGCTACGATCTTGAGAAACAACCTCAGAATCCACTTAATATTGTGACACCCGTGCATTTAACCTTATTATTTATCATAATACATGTACAGAAATCAGAGAGCCATTCGGCTGTCCCTCTACAGAAGTAGTTCTGTTATTGTTACTCAACTTCTACTTATGCTGCTGCATCCAGCTGAAAACATTCTGATTAGTATGGATTATTTAGTATGCATTTGATGCACACAATTGTGGCTGATTTGAAGTCTATACATCCATCCATCTTCTTCCCCTGAATCCATTTCTGGGTTGGGAGGGTGGCAGTCGGAGCTGCATCCAGAGCACCAGCCCCTCACTGGTCCTCCTGGAGGTGGTGAGTCGTCAGGAGGATGGCTGCTGTCAGTGACTGTATAGCCTTGATTTTTCAGCGGGGGCTTCAGGCAAAGTATAAGTGTCTTAAACCCATTAAAAATATTTTTCCCACATAAGTAATAGAAAATACAATACAATATAAAAAAAAAGTAATTGAACCATGCTCCTAATTCTCACACAGGCGTTGTCCTCCTATTGGCTGAGCAATTTCCAGACACCAACTCATCCTGATCATGCTCTCCTAATATATGTCCATCTTCCACTGGCATATCCATCTTCCCATCTCGAAGCGCCGATCCCACAGTGTACAACATAAAGTCCGGCCCAACCGTAATGGGAGTGGGAAGTCCTCCTGGTGCGCTGATCTTGGTCTCTGCAATGAGCGACGGCTCCCTCCCCAGTGTTGTCCTGAAGGAGCCGCCTCCACTGCTCCGTGAGCTCAGGCGCCTGGAGCGGTTCTGGCTGTAGCGGTTGCGGTAGTGGGATGAGCTACGGGAGACTGGGAGTTTCATGAGGGAGGGTCTTCCTTGGGTTCGCAGTTGGCGGTGTTTCTCTATGAACACGTGTACGGCCAGAACACCCACCATCTCGGCCAGAACAAAGGACAGAGCACCGAAGTAGAAGGACCAGCCGTACGAGTAGCTCTTCTTGTTGTCACTCTGGCTGGGGTCGTCCGAGTTGGCTGATATGTACACAATTATACCAATTATGTTACTCAGACCTAAAACAATAAGAATATGTTAAAATCTCAAAATTCCAAACAGTGTACAAAAAAATTTGTGAATTTTTTTATACATATTTTGTCGATACAGGATTGTGTCTTGCATCTCCTCAAACTTGTCTCTGGAGAAGGGCCTCAAATAAGTTTAAATTTTTGGCCATAATCTTTCACAGTAAAGAGTGCATTCATCTCCTTTTAGAAAGTTTCGCAGTATGGTTTTTTTCACTTGCAACATTGATAATTAAACGTTTATATGGCTACCATGGGAAGTTATACCTAATTTTTACATTTCAGATTGAAATAGATAAATAGACCAATTATTTAATGTTTTTAATTAGTCTATACATTTACATGCCTTCATTACCTTTTGTTAAATTTTGGTTCAATCCAAAAAATTGAATTTCAGAAGAAAGAAAAAATCTGAAGAGAATAATACTAAATGATAGATGATAATAATCAATGTAAAAACTGATTTGGTTTGGATCTCTGACTCTCACTGGTCGTGATTATTCTATAATAGTTTTGGTAAAACGATTGAATAAATTCAATTCATAGCTCAAAACAGCAATGCTTGGATAACATACCCTGAAACAATATAAGTAGTTAATGTCTATGTACTGACCTGCAGAGACAAAGAGGATGCCTGCACATAGAATGACATTGTAGCGGGACTTGTAGAACTCACTGGCCGCCACACACACTCCACCCAGGAACAGCAGGCCCACACTGAGGATGGGGAACAGGCTGGAGGCTCGCACCGCTCCTGAAAACACAGGACCAGTGAGCTCACAGACCAGAGGACAGGATAAGTCTTTCATGGTGTGTGGACTTTTTGTTGATTTATTATGATTAATTGTTCTTGTGTTGTTCTGAGTTATACTTCTTATCTGTCCGTTGATTGTTTGGCCCAACCTGATGTGATACCTGTGTCTCCCTCCATTTAGGCCCTATATGCTCCTGTCCTCTTGTGGTTTTTACCCACGTCTTGTTCTTGTTTTTAGTTTGGAGTTTTTGTGTACCTGTTAGGCGGCACGGTGGCTGAGTGGATAGCACTCTCGCCTCTCAGCAAGAAGGTCCTGGGTTCGAATCCCGGCCGGACCAGGGCCTTTCTGAGTGGAGTTTGCATGTTCTCCCCGTGTCTGCGTAGGTTTCCTCCGGGTACTCCGGTTTCCCCTACCACTAAAAATATGTACAATAGGTCTGGCATGCGCCTCCTGTTCGGCGACCCCGCTCCCATCTCTGTGTGGAGTGAGAGGACAAGTGCCCAAAAAATAACAATTGTAAACCGCTTTGTGACTCTGGTCTGTGAAAGGCGGTATATAAATAAAGCTTACTTACTTACTTACTTACTGTTATTCTCTTGAATTTGGTTTTTAAATCAAATTTCAGTTTTATTTACCTTTTGATTACTTCTTTTGTTTTTCACATTACAAGAAATTAGCTTTTCCCCTAAGTAAATGATCATCAGAGCACATAAGATTGAAATTGGGATCCACATTCTCTCATAGCAACCTCATAGCAACCAAAGAGCTGTTCGCTAGCCAAAGCCAAAGCCAATATTGGTGATATTGGGCATAAACATTTAAAGAGTAGACGATGGTGGCCGCATTTCTCGTGCCCCGGCAGCCAATGCGGCGTCTACTCTTTATTTGTCTATAATATCTGGAGTCACATAGACAATATTAAAACTAAAACACCAGAATCATGTAGAACATGAAACCCAAACATTTGTGACTCTATAAAGGTGAGTGTGTTATATTTTCAATGTGAGTGAATGAGACCCAAAGAGAGTTGAAGCTAAACTTTGCCCATGGGCACTCCACTATAGGGTAAGCACTGTCCATCCTTAAGATATGATATGATAGGAGAATCTTAATTCCTGCTGCGGTGTGGAGATTTTCAGTTTACAATGGGCAGTGTATGGTTCAGATTGTTGGAATCGTCACAGAACGTACGTAACAAATACTCCGCTGCATCCTGGTCATAATCGGCGTCTTCAGCAAAGTGGTCGATGTCTTTACAAACACCGCGGAATGTTCCTGTAACAGACACGCAATAGAATCATTCTTTTGACAGTTCAGTAGTATTTACATGGTTCTCACAGAAATGAAAGAAACTGATTTACACTAGGGCTGCGCAAAATGGGAAAAAAGTGAATTCTTGATTGCATTCTGCACTCTGGACAATTACTATTTTAATAAAAGCTCCTTCATGATTTTAATATTGTCAAATTTTCAAAATGTAGATTAATTCGATTCATTCAATTTATTGTCCAGTGCCAAGAGAACTTTCAATAGCTTATTTATTGTATTATATATTACAGCTACATATTCCCCGGAGGAATAGTGGCACTTCTTTAAAGTGCAATGTGGGGCATTAAAAAAATAAATGAGCTTTCCATCGAGCTAAGCAATTTGCACACACACAGTCAGTCGGGCATATGAAAATTGTTAAGGGGAAACTTTTAGACTTGGCATGAGTCCAGTCCATCACCAGCACCCAATACTTTGATCATGGGAATAGTGGAGCTGAGAACTGAAAAACAAAACAAAGTGCTATGCAGCTCATCAAAAGTACTGGGGAGGTGTGATCAGCAGATGACATGATTTTGATCTCTGTATTATGCTGTTTCGGCCAATCCTTAAAGCAATTCCTCTAAAGTAGTGTTTCTCAACAGGTGGATCTGGACCCAAAAGCGGGTGGCCTCTTTAAAAATATGTATATATTCTGCTGCAAAACAAGTAAAGAAATAGGTTTTTCTTGTTAAAAATGCCCTTGTTTTAAACATATATGGTAATTAAGAAAATAATTTTAAAAATCCACATAAAATGTAATACGTTTTTTAAAAACCCTGCTCCCAAGACAAGTTTTTTGCCTGTTTATATATTTCCTTGATTCCAGAGTCAGAGTGTTGTTGTTGTTCATATTTTTTGCTTTTATTACAATCTTATGAAACAGTATTTTATGAAATTATATTTTTTTTATTGATATTTTGGTCACATTTTGGTGTCATATATGGATGGTGGGTCCAAATACAGTTCCATTTAAGAACCACTGCTCTGGTCTTTTCCATTATTTGGTATCAAAGGTCCATTGTATCTCCAGACGGTTTCCAATAGATACAAGAAAAAACAAACTCATGTAAGTGATAGAAAATAAACTAATAATTACGCATTCATAGGAGGGTAGGGATGGAGGGAAAGTATAATAAGTGAAGCATGCAGTCAACATGAAAATAGTGCGAAACATATACACTCTTCTCCCCTTTAACACAGCTGCACACAGCACTGCAGATATTGATGGAGCTGTTCCTATGTAAGCCACTCATTGAGCAGTATTGATAAGTGACGCTCTGGTAATGGAAACACAACTCATTCACTGCCTACAACCCTACAAACACACAGTGTAGTCCAGCTCAGACTTACGCTGACAACTTGCAGTTTTAGGCTTGATGCAACTGTGTTACATGGAGATACTATCATGATCATCTACAAGAGAAACTTAAGTGTCCAGTAGCAAAACTCAGGACTCACACCTACATCAATAGACCACTTTAATTGCCTAAAAGTAGGGTTC
Organism: Knipowitschia caucasica; assembly: GCA_964034765.1. Lineage (NCBI taxonomy): Eukaryota > Metazoa > Chordata > Actinopteri > Gobiiformes > Gobiidae > Knipowitschia > Knipowitschia caucasica. The sequence goes on from OZ035825.1 coordinate 21,507,877, forward strand.
AAACACATCAGTTGGAGAATCTCAATAGATCAAAGCCTAATCTTGCTAACCCTAACTCACCCATCTGAAGTCTTTTTTTTCCTATTTCTGATAGGTTTTTTCCTATTTCTTATAGGCAGATGAGAATCCGAAAGTCCCAGGTGAATGTTCCAGGTGAGCACTGTGCCCTATTTCATTTACAGTGCGGTACTTGTTGGGCAACTCTGAACAGATGAAGTAAAGACTTATCAACAAGGACAAATGCAACAAATTAATTTTGGCGCAGACAAGTAGCACCATTGATTTGAAATGTACAAGCAGTAATGTAGTTATGAAAATAATTATTTAAATCTACTACCCTTGAAACGTTGCCTATTGAAATGCATTGAAACTGTGAACAGGTATCACAGATGTGACCTGCATGCTGACCCTGATATCACGTGAGTTACACTACACATGAAACTAGAAATTAGAATATCGTTCAAAATAGTGTTTTCTGTAATTCAATTTCAACTGAAATTAAAATTGAAATGTAAATCTAAAAGACCTAGTTTATTATGATTTTGATTATTATGGCCTACTTTTAAAATAGTCTTCTATTCGGAGATGTTTTATGGGGTATTTACAGCTGTGAGCCAATGAACAGGATGGGCTTGATATCTAAGTGACTTTGAGTCCCTTTATGGAGTCTGTCATATAGTGGTTTCACATTGAAAGTTGAAATACCAGAATTAATGGACTTTTGAAGCATATCAACATTTTCTGTATATAATTAAAATAATCTTTAAAATTATTTCAAATATATATGCGACACAGCGCCACAAAAGTGAGTGTTTAAGAACTCAAGCTGTGACATAGTTGGCCTAATGTGCTGTTGGGGCTGCTGGGTTTACCCTCTGTGCAGCAGGTCCTCCACAGCCCAGAGTGTGTGAGCACCTCCTCGTTCTTTCGCAGCGTCTCGTTGTCGCTGGAGCTCTTGGAGCGGCACATGCCGCGGGAGTACAGCCAGTAGTCCGTTCCCACCGCGATGGTCATGAGGCTGAAGGCGCAGAAAGCCCCGGCGGTGGTCATGAGCATCATCATCCCGCGGTTACACAGTCTCATGTCCGACACTGCAGCCCCCTGCCCGGGGGACCGGCGCTAAAAGTCTGTCGAACCTCTGCTGGAGGTCCCGGAGGGAGGAGCGCCTGGCTCTCCCCGCATTCTGCTCTGTTTGACTGCAGGCGGAAAGTCCGAAAGTTCCAGGTGCAAAGTGGACAACTGTTTAAAAGTGACACACTAAACTCCTCTGCGGTGTGTCCCTGGCTCTTTGACAGGGATGTGTCTGCAGCACACGCGCTGATGATGATGATGATGGTGGTGATGGTGATGGTCGCGCTGTGGAAATGAGCGCACTTTCTCCTGACCCGTGGTGACGTAGGCTTTGAGCTGCCATTCACTTTCCCACTTCTGTGTAACAGTAATAAACACTGAGCAGTGGTGGTTTTCCACCACTTTCTAACATTTTGAATTGAAAAGCACTAATTCTAGAAAAACCTTTTAGATGCCTATTACTTACAAAACGTATTTAATTAGTTTGTTTATAAGACTGCTAGCAAGGATTGATGAAATAGTTACCTATACACTTTAAGACATATTTTCCTATAAATTCCTAAATTTCCTAAAGTAGTCGCTATTGGACAAGTAGTCTCCCATATGTTGGCCTGATACCATGGTATTAATACTTTTTGCCTCGGTGGCTGGATAATTTCAATGTGATCGAATGTAAACGTTAATATATAAGATTAAGCAAAATAATGTTCCAACACCTGTAATTACCTATACACATGCCATGGATGTATTATATTAACTGGATAGGGTATTACTAGCTTGTAGCTGAATAACTCACGTGCTCAGGGGATTCTCGCGGTACTGCAGACTGAACCAGACTAAATTCACGTGGGCTACCCAGAAATTTTCCCCATAGAACTCAATGCATATTAAAACAGCTCAACCTCAGCTGACAGAGAACCTACAGCTTTAATAAAGATCGGATTTTGTGGGGATTTTAGTGTCCCTTGTCATCCTGAACTTTTTTTCTTCTTAAATCCTTCGGTTTTGTTTAAATCCACACTTTAGTGCCACAAACTCTGCTCCTCTGGCTCTCGCTCTAACTCCCGCTCTGATGAACTGCTCTGATTGGTCAGAGCGCGGCCGAGCCCCTCTGTGCACGTGCGTGAGACCCGGTGTGAGACCCACACACGCGTGTTTGGCGCAACGCATTATGGGAGATCATCCACTGCGCAGAACCGGGAGGACCAGACGATGCCCAAATACAGGCGAGTTTCCCATAGATCTTTGCGAGTTTCAGGCAACTTCCGCTAATCTTTCAGCCCCCATGCCGTCACAAGGCGCCACTGAGCACAACCATTCATTTGAATAGGGCGCCATCTTGGATCGCCGGGGCTTGACACATGCCCATATAGGTCAACGGAACAGTATACTTTGAACAGTTAAAAAATAAACATAGTTGAATGATTTTCTTTGAACAATATTAACAAATGCACAGAATAAGACACATAGGAACACCAAAGTTACTGAAATGGCATGATCCTTTATTTGAATGGCTGTTCCAAAGGTATCTCTCATGCGCGGGAGAGATGGCACATGCGAATCATAGCTGTTGCAGTAAACACACCTCCACCTCACCTCCCCTCTGCCTTTTGCATAGTAAACATTGAAACCTTCTTTTCCTCCCCTTTCTCCGTCACAGCAACACATTATTAGTTTTCCTGACAGATATGGAATGTTGGCAACTCAGACATTGCAATGGAAAGGAAGAGAAACACTGGAAGCACAGGTTAAAAAGGTGCAATGGGGCCATACAATCTCGCTCCGCTCCTATTTACACATATTTAAACACATATAGAAATATTACATCTATTATAACATTGTCATATATCACAATATACTTCTGACACATAGTCCTTCAGTTATTTTTCGTAAAGCTGCTCCACAAATGTGCGCCCGAGCAATCCGAGAACTATTAGTACCCACATATATGGCATGCATAGATGAGCTGTACCACAAGACAGTAAAGGCCTACACACCACTAACCCACTGCCATAGAGAACAGAGAAAGAGTTGAAGCAAGACAGAAATGTGGTTAATATCGCTGGCCATCAAGTTTTTTTTTACTATTTGAATTTTTGCATCGGTTGGGAAGACAAGACGTGCTGCAGTAAAGTGAATGTATTTGGACCAGTGTTACAAAGCACTCGTAGCCCTGAAATATCATGTTAAACTTTAAATGATAGTATGATCGTTCGTTATCACTCTGTACCCATGTCACGCTCAAAACTGGAGTACCTTTGTGTTGTTTCATACACATATTGTGTGTCCCAGCTGAAAGAGTTTTATTTGTAAAAAGTGTAATAATTCAGTTTTACAGATTGGCTGGGTGAGGGCTAGCAAGTTGGTTCATGGACTTCATTACATTGCTTATTTTCTTTGTGGTTTCAAAGTTAGGTACCCCAGCTTTAAGAGATGGACTGTAATTCCAAATTGATATGTAATAAAGACTAAATTAATATTTTTACATCCAAAGCCCTTGATTGGTCAACTGTAACCACATGATTGTTTGGCAGGATATGCATCGCGTAATTAAATGTTCATCTGAAACAATCTCAATGATGTTTTTCATTTTCTGATTTTGCCAGAAAACAATGGATTGGAAATGGAAAGCACCTTGACAAAAATAAATCTATGTTAATATTGTGTTATAAAGTGTCTTTGTAAAACTGGCCCCTGTGGATTCCTCACATCTGAACACAATCAGGAGCCTATGATATGAAGTGGACATTTTGAAAATCAGAATTGAACATTCACAAAGCTGTCTGTCGCCTCTGCAGCAGATCTGGTGACTACAGCTGTAGGATATTCTTGGATCACACTCCAGGACAGGTTGTTACAGCTGATCGTCCCCTGAGTGACCGATGAACACCCTACTTTGATTTGTTTGAACTGCAGATCTCCCGCCAAAAGCTACTCACCTTTTGCATGCCAATATAATGTGCAACCGTCCAGCCGAATGACAAGACAGCAACATCATGCTTTTCAGAGACTGTGGAAAAAGTAAAACAAGCTTTTCAGCTTTTGACTGTGAAGTTAAATGCACTTGTTGCTGCCTTGTTATTTGGTAATTAAAATCTAATGGTAAGGGGCAGATGTACAGTTTAGCCCAAGTTTACTCATTTAAACTATTTTTATGAAAACAAGACAAAAGATACATCCAAAACCAGCTGATTGAATAATCTGCTTGAAAGTAGTAAACAGATATAATTGTAATTTCAATTAAGGACAACTCTATTGTGTTGTTCGGAAAAGTATAAATTTGTACACGTTCACCTATGATGGGGACACACATAAAATATGTAGATGCAGTTTAAAAAAAATCACATACAGCCCCCTTAAGAACTTTGAGTTTCTTTGTATATGAACTGTGCTATACAAATAAAACCTGCCTTGCCTTAAATTTGAGATTTGAAATACATAGAAATATACATATACAAACATAAATTTGAACTATAAAAAGAGACTGAACATTTAATTCCTGCTGTATTCCAAACTAGAACTAACTGAGGTTTCATAATTGAATATTATTGGGCTCAACCATTAACAAATGTCTTAATGTGAGACCGAACTGAAGAAGTGTGGTGGAACAGAGACGGTTACAGATCAAAAGTCCACATAGTGGGCTGTGTGAGTTCAGACTTGGGTCCTGACCGGACAGAGGAGCTCACACTTGGATGATGAACTCAGGGTTGGTGTAGGAGAAGCCCTGGAACTCATTTTGGTCCAGGTTCATAATGAAGAGCTTGTCTGTAGGCGTCAGCTCCACTACCATCTTGGTAAACTCTTTGTCAAAGTTGCCCACATCGCGGCGGGATTTCTGGAGATAAAACAGCAAAAAGATTTGTTTTACTTCGTTTAAAGTCTGAATCAGTGATGGAATATTGAGTATGAAGGGTAGAGGAGAAAGCGGGAAAAAAGGTACATAAAAAACATGAAAATGACTACAATTGACAGTAGGTGAAATTATGACGTACATGAAGTTTGAGTGTGCTGTTGGCTAAACAGTGCTCTTACAACATCATTGGTAAAAACATATAACTGTCAAACGGATCTTGTTTTTAAGTGACAGTGTGGTAACCCCCAAGAGCAGAACAAAAGCTGACTTTTAACTTTGTATAAATCTAAATGCTTAGAAGTACTCTATGTAATTTGGGTGTGGGGGTCTTTCCACGGACATTTACTTGCTTTGCCACAGAATGACAAGTCTCACAACTTACAATTGTCTTCATAAACATGGATGTGTTTTTTTTACTGTGGAACATTACAGACAAACATTGGTATCTCCATGGAAAACAAGCAGATGTATGTCGGCCCAGTGACAAACACACCAAACACCATAGATAAGTAATCTAAAATCTATGAGAAATCATTTTAAGTATATACACAAAGTCAGAGCAAGACCAACACAAGCCCTAAACAGTTCAGCGATGAGAAGACCCCATGTACATACAAGATGTTTCTACAGACTCAGAGTTGACAAGACAAGTTTTAGTGAACAGAGCGACTATGAACCAAACCAGGAGCAGAAGAGTCAGACAGCAGAGAAGCAGTGAGCCCAGACAGGCAGGTAGACACACACACACACCCCTGCACACACACGTAGCACGCACAAGTAGCACACATGTTCAGTCCTACCTCCACTCAAGGCTCCAGCTGAATCTGACGACATCAGAGGGATCACTCCAACTACTGCTCCATCTTTGAATACTTCTATGTGTGCAGTGTGAGTTCAAAGGAACTTTTTGGTTTAAAAGAATCAATAAACATAGGTTTCCGAGTATAAGCAGTGGCCATTTGAACCAGATATGGTATACTAAACCATAAGGATATCACCAATGAAACTGGCAACCCAAAGAGACTTAAGAGCGGCTCATTCTTCTTTCTGACTGGAATCATCTTGACCTGAAGTGTTTTGGCAATTATGTCCAATGTTATAAATTTGTGTAATAATTGTTATGAGCAAAACCCAGCATTTTATTTGAATTTTAATCTTGTAATCAATGATTTTGCTTTTAATTTTATATAAATGTTTAATACACCCTCTGTTTAAATCATATGTTTAAGGCACTTCCAGCGGTAATGAAACACAGCAGAGTAACTTGGTACGAACCAGTAAATGTATTGTCCAGTCATACAGGTCAAAAGGTACAATCCACCATAGCCTGCACTCACCAATCACAACAAGTACATTCAATTTATAACTGAATATAACTTTATTTTAGATATGATAATTCGATCATTGCTTCCTTCCATCAGGGTTTTAGCTCTTTTATGACAAAACTAGACTTTCAGACAACTGATGGCATTTGATACAAGCTCAGAGATCAAAGTTTGACACATGCTTACTATCCTGCGTTGATTCACAGTTACAAAAGATATCTCCTCACAAAAAACACATGATCTCAAATAGTTCATATGTACTTTATGGATAAGGTTGTGCTGACGTTTGGAGGAATGTACAACACAATTCTTCAGTTAAATGGCACAGTCTGCTTCCTTTTATCACAGTTTGGCACATGACATTAGTTTGTTACCATGGTGATCCACAACTGTATGAACAGATATGACCCTCTGGTGAAACACAGTGCAATGCTTTCAACAGAAACGACGGCTCAAACCACTAAACCGTCTGACCACTGCGTTTACAACTTAGTTTGACTTGAGAAAAAAACAAATAGTATCCAAGAGAAGCTCACTACAACATAGCACTGAAAAAAAAAAATGTGGTCCTATAAAAACATACAATGAAGTAAATAAGCTAGTAGCAAAGTAAGATGTCAGTTTACACTTATACCGTATGGATATTAGAAACATGTGAAAATATTACATTTATATTAGTATAAACAGAACAGAACATAATGTCAGGTTTAACAATGTAAACCTCCTCAAGACATATTCAGATAATCTTCTAAAACAAGGGCACAGTCTGGGGAGATAGCAGCACAACATGCATGCTTTTACCACACAGGTCAAATCAGAACATTTATACAGACGCAGCCTCCTACTGAGTGATATTTCCAGGTTATTCAGCTATTCCAGTGACTGCATGATCATGATCGGATCTCACAGACATCAAGGTTAACTGCAGGTTGGATTTGAAGCCAAGCCAGATGATATGCTTCCAGACAGTTAAGTCAGACAGTAGCGTACAGTACTTCTTTATATGCTAATGAATTGTTAACCGATGAACCATCTCTAACAACAAGAATTTGGCATCATAATAGCTGTTATTTATTTAACACATGACAAAAGCAAGGTATTGCTCTTTTCAGCTAGGATCTCAAAATGTCAATGTTATTTCCATTGAGTGTGTGACTATGTGGTCAGTGGCTTGGCTGAGTATACTCAGGGTTAACAAATGAGAAATTTTGGAACTCGTTCTGGTCCAGGTTGAAAATAACGTCCTGATCTGTGGGGGTCAGCTCTGGAGGGTGGCGTGTGAAAAAGCGATCAAAGTTCTCCGCCTCACGGCCACACTGTTGTGGAAAGGAGAGAGGGAGAGAATGGAGACATGGGGTGCAGTGAGTATGATGGGATGATAGAAGAAAAATCGACAACAACAAAGAGAAAAAAGAGAAACAAACTAAAACAGTCTGTCAACCAATCAAATCCCTCACAGTCAAAACTAGGGATTCCATTGGTCCATGTCGGTACCAGTGAAAGCTAAGATATATCATTGGGGACTGCACTGACCAATCTGCACTGCTCTAGTCAGTGGAGTGACCAATGGCAGGTAATGGTACGATTTGAGGAATGGGAACTTACCGTTTACGATTAACCAATAGTTGTCTAATAGGAAGGTATTTGAACAAATGATTTCTACTGTGGTATAGAAGTATACTCACAGCTTTTGGCTTGAATGGTGGCTGCACCTCTTTGTTCTCAAGTTTTTCCCAGTCGATAAAGCGGAAGAAAGCGTGCTCCCTGATGTCTCGCTCACCCTCGGGGCCACACCCAAGGCGCTTGGCAGGGTGCTTGGTCATCAGCTGAACACAACATTTTATCATCTTATCATATTTTACAAGATCCATAAATAGGATTTATAAAACGAAAGAATCTTGTTCAAGATTCTGAACATATCAGACAACAACATGCTGTCTAATGGAAATCAACTGATATTTTACATACTGAGAGCTGATTGGCTGAGTGAGGACTAGTATGCAACAGAGGTCGAAAATGCATGGCTGTGCAAACTGAGTTAAATGAATTACACTACATAGTTATTATACTCTTCACTTCATGTGTTTTTTTACTGAATGATCATGACAACAAATGCCGGCATAAAAGAATAATTCAACGCTAGAGTGGTCCGTACCCCCTTGCAGATGGCGACTGCCTCTTTGGACATAGATTTTGGGTAAGAAACGTGGTGCTCCATTATAGACTGGAACAACTCATCTTCATCTTCTCCATCAAATGGTGGCTGCAATGAAAAGCACAATTTGAAATGTCTTATGTTCTTTGGATTGTGTATATGGTTATTAGCATATTGTAGAAAAACAGCTTTCTTTGCTATATTGTTATTCATATCTTACTTATTTATGAAAGATGATACAATGGAAATTACTAATTATGGCTATAATGTGCAAAAATAAATGTTCGATGTTAGCATGTTGCCATGGTCAGTAATTCTTAGTAAAAAAGTAGTTAATAATCATTTATTTTTATAGCACTTTTCAAAGGAACTCAAAGTTAATACAGACCTGCCCTGCCAGCATTTCGTAGAGTAGTACTCCATACGCCCACCAGTCTACAGACTTCCCATATGGCTGATAGGCAATTATCTGCAACAAACCATATGCAATATGCATAAAATACATAATGTAATTAATAATATTATAATAATTTAAAATATATCCTGGTGTAGCTTGGAATGTTGTTCAAAGGTCCATTTAATTTTGTAATTCAACTTACGATGTGATGCACACTGAGCTATATCATGCCTTTATCTATTATAATGTTCATAATCGGCTCAGAGTAGGGCTGGGCAAAAAATCGATTTAATCGATTTATCGATTTTGTAGCTTAAAAGGATTTTTATTTTGCAAACTCGAGTTTTTTTTTCACCAAATTTTTTTTCTGAGTTTTTTGCGTTTCGTCCTTGTGGGTTACCGTAGAGCGTTATGAGCCAGCCCCCTCCGCCGCGTAAACACAGTCAAAACAAGAATGGCAGCGTGTAGTAGAGCAGGGGTTCCCAAAGTCTTTAGCCCGCGACCCCCATCATAAATGCCCTGCTAACCCTCCTCAGCAGAAGTGGAGCGCATTTCTTGCGGCTCGCCCTCACTGTTCTCCTACCGCGGTAAAGTGGGCCGGCTTTCCGGAGTCAGCGGTAAAGAGGTCCGCACATTAAAAGCGGGCGGCCGCTTTCTGCTGTTACTTTATGCGGTTCATCCCCGCGGCTTCTCTTTCCAAAGTTACTGTCAGTAAAGGCATAGACCGGCCACCCGCTTTTAATGTGCGGACCTCTTTACCTTTGACTCCGAAAAGCCGGGCCTCTTTAACGCGCTGTTCTACCGCTGTCCTTTCTCCCTCCTTTGCCCTCTCTCCCTCTCTTCGCACCATCAGCCTGACCCCTGATACAAGTGACTTTTCTCTCCCTCCGCTGCCCTCTCTCCCTCCTCTGCCCTCTCTCCCTCCGCTGCCCTCTCTCCCTCCGCTGCCCTCTCTCCCTCCTCTGCCCTCTCTCCCTCCGCTGCCCTCTCTCCCTCCTCTGCCCTCTCTCCCTCCGCTGCCCTCTCTCCCTCCTCTGCCCTCTCTCCCTCCGCTGCCCTCTCTCCCTCCGCTGCCCTCTCTCCCTCCGCTGCCCTCTCTCCCTCCGCTGCCCTCTCTCCCTCCGCTGCCCTCTCTCCCTCCGCTGCCCTCTCTCCCTCCGCTGGCCTCTCTTCCTCCGCTGCCCTCTCTCCCTCCTCTGCCCTCTCTCCCTCTCTTCGCACCATCAGCCTGACCCCTGATACAAGTGACTTTTCTCCCCCTCCGGGTTTTTCTGTTGTGGATATTAACCACGTTTCATTTTAAAGCAGGTATTATTTATTTGTAGCCTCCAAACACCTTTAGTTTTAGCAAACAACAGTAGGACACGCTTTGTCGCTGCGCATGATGTGAGCTGTGTTACGTGATGATTTTGATTGACGCTGCAATGACTGGGACAAAATTACTAACGTTATTAAAATATATTATAGTCTCCAAACACAATTTAACAAGTAGTCCTTTTGAATCAAATCAAATGCTAAATAAATATTTAAGGGCTTTATATTTGCTCAAAAAAAAAAAAATCTTTTTTTTTTGTTTGTGTAGAAATCATCATGCGACCCCCCCAGGGGTTCCCGCGACCCCCCGGGGGGGTTTTAACAGGGGGGGCTTGTTAAAAGTATTAGATGCGAGGTACAGTACGTTGTCCCCAGTCGCAAGTATTTCGCCGATGTAGCGCTGCCTCACCTGTACAATACAACTCGTGAAAAGATCCGCGGTGAGCTGGGGGAGATGACGTTTTACTCAGCCACCACGGACCTGTGGTTGTGGACAGGCTCATCTTTCTTGCAAAAAATGCTTAGAATGAGCATGCACAATATTTCAGAGATCTAATGTTTTGTTGTTAAAGATAAAAGTTTACATTTGTTTATCCTTTGATAAGTAGTTAGTTAGTAGCTATATGTCTGCCACAGGCATGTTTAATTTTTTTTATATTCACATTATGCTGAGAGGCTAAGAGAAGAGTTTATTTTATTTTTTATTGTAATGTTATATGTTACAAAATATGTAGTTATCTGATTTCTTAATCAGAAAATTTAAGCTACTGTGAAGTTGATGTTGCACTTTTGCTTAAACCTGGGTTAAAGCTTGAAATTGTTGAATAACAGAGCCTCATTTACTTGCATTTTAACTCTTGAGGACAATCACAGCAATAAATTTGCACTTTTGACAATATATCTGATGTCTCCAGTCATTTTTAAGTGCATTGGGGAAAAAAAATCGAAAATCGAATCGAAACTTGAATTTTTCTTTTAAAAATCGGAGATTTTTTTTTTAGGCAAAATCGCCCAGCCCTAGCTCAGAGCTTTTAACCCCCCCGCCATTATCCTCAACAATATAACAAACAAAGGCATGTTATATGTCACTTTGTATGTACTGAATCTAGATCATATATTAGTTTCACATTTTAACTTGAATTACAGAAATAAATGAACGTTTGAAGGATATTCTAATGTCATCTGTAAGAAGTAGCATACAACAAATTATCTTTTGCCACACACATGTAAAAAAGCTTGTGTAACCTTTGGTGGGGCACTACTTTGGAACTAGAACTATAAAACAATGTCAAACTATGCACCAGTGCAAAAAAAAATTTCACATATATATACATATATATATATTGTTATATATTGTTATATATAGTTTTTGTGTTAAATTAAAAAAATAATTTTTACAAAAATAAAACAGTTTGTACAGTTCACAAGCTCATGAAGGGAGCTCATTTTTGTTTTGTAAAGAGTTGTAAGGGGGTGAGGATATACCTTTTTTTACTTCTTCCCACTCCTCCTTGGACATTTATCGGTATATGTGCACTATACAAATTTTTTTACTCAATGTCCAAATAAATATGAATACATTGATTCCAATTTGAGCAGCACTAATTTTCACCCACCTCTGGGGCAATGTAGTCTGGTGTTCCACAAAAGGTCTTGGTGGTCTCGCCGTCCCACATGTTCTCTTTGCACATGCCAAAGTCTGCAATCTTTATGTGGCCCTCCGAGTCCAGCATGACATTGTCCAACTTCAGATCGCTGTAGACAATTTGGTGAGAACCAAACCCCTTCAAAGCAGTATTAAACTGCAGTATAAAACTCACCGATACACAATGCCTTTGGTGTGAAGGAAGAAAAGCCCTATGGCAATCTCTGCGGCGTAAAACCTGGCCAGCACAGAGTATGTGTGATATTACCAGTGTGCAGATGACACATTACAAGTAATAAGTAAGAGATGATTCTTACACAGCGTGAGGCTCTTTGAACTTGCCGACCTGCTGGATGTGGTACATGAGGTCTCCCCCGTTTATGTACTCCATCACAAAATACAATCTGTCCTGTAAAAAAAAAACTCAGTCGGGGCATTTTACCCCAATGGAATCTGTTGCTAACTGGATGACTATTCTAAACATTGTGTAAAAAAGCAATTTCCTTTCAAACTGAATGAGACAAAACTGAATGGGGCCTAATGATCATAGGTTCAATCCCCCCTACACCTCCTCCCACTGGTCTGCTGTTGTTGTGTCCCTTGGTAAGAACTTTAACCCTCTTGAAGCCTGGCTGAAAGACCAAGACCCACCACCTGCAAGGGGATCAGCAAGGGACTAGTGCTATTGAAGCTGGGTGGCAGCTCTGATTGCCACCTCCCAAACCCATCACAAGCACTTAGACATAGAAAGTGCCCTGCATGAATATCACACAAGAATCTCACAAATTTCTGCTTCTTGTGTTTTTATATGAAGAGCAGAGACACACAACCAAGCACTAGGCAATACACAGGACTTGTTTTTATATGATTGGGGTTGTCAAAGCAGCGTAATGAAATAATGATTTAGACCCCATATGGTTTTAGTAGGAATTGGACTTATCCCTTCTAATTGTCCATTGTCAAAATAGTACATGGAAAGCTGTGGCTTATATATATGTTCTTTGCACTTTAGCTGGCACAGTTTAAATATAGGTGTAGATACTAGTCCAGCAAGTAATGGCAACAAATATGTGACCAGCAACAATTTATTTGATTTAGTTTTTACTTGACCTTTGTTCAATCAAGATAATCTCACTATAATTTCTGAGGATCTCTTTAAATTTAAAGTAAATAGGACATGTACAGTGATTTTGTATATGGTTTAGAAAAGTGGAACTTGGGTCTAATTGCTTATCTTTTAAAAGTATATATCATTATCTGTCCATGTTTTCATTCCTTTTTTTCCTTCTGTTTCAAATCATATCATATACTGAGTTGCTTATTGGGTATTGACTCCAATTCAATTTAATATACAAAATGGAGTGCTGATGCTGGATAGCATGAAGTTAACTTGGATCAAGCTTAAACAGAGTTTCATCTTATTGAGAATTATTCATGCTTGTGATTTTACATTCATGGAGATTAGATTGTGGTAGTTGTTACCATAGTTTGGAAACAGGAGTGGAGCTGAGTGAGAAAAGGTGGTTTTCCAGACTGGGCCAGGACTCTCTTCTCCACCATAGTGCACTCCACGTCATCGTCCTGGATCACCACGTCTTTCTTTAGAATTTTGATGGCGTACAACTCATCTGTGCCCTTCCTCTCTGCCAGCATCACCTGTGGACAAAGCACATTCACATGATGTCACTCATCTCACACAGACGGGTAGAACTGAATAGCCCAGGGCTCAAGTTAGGAACCACACTAAAACAACTTAAGTTTCTATACAGTAAATCATTATGAAACTATTTATTCACTGCCAACTTCTAGCTGACAAAACAGCACTTTCCATACTAAATATAATGTTTGCAGATACAGTCTTTTTGAAACAAACCTCTCTTTCCCACATTTATGAGGTTTAATGTACAATTTAATTTTGTTATGTACAATGTAATGAAACACTGACATTTCCCTAAGAATAAAGCCTCTCTTATTTAGTGACAAGAATGCTCTACTATGTCCTGATATGCATGAAAGAGTCAGTGATGTGTTTTTATTGAGGTAACGATGTTGTGACGCTGTTATGGCCGGTGTTCTTTAACTGCACCTTTCCAAAGCTGCCTTTGCCCAGGACCATGATGAAGTTGAAGTCCGATAGCTTGACGCGGTCCTGGTTGCCGTTGCTGTCATATTTGCAAATAGAGGAGGAGGAAGAGGAGTCTGCAGGCTTCCCAGGACCCACCTTCCACCTCTGAGATGAATACACAAGTCAAGAAAACAGGGATTTCAAGAAAATTGCAAATAACAATTCCATTTGACAAATAGCATTGTACTGTCTATGTGTGTTTCTCTGAACAATAACTCAGTTCATAAAACCTTTGCAAGAAAACACAGTTTTCTTCTGAGTATATATTCAAAAAATGCTCTGATTATTTTATTGTCCAGTGTTGTGTGCAGCGAGGTACGTTACACGTCGCTGCTTTGGAAACATTGGTATGACTGTCTCTTGAAAGTTTAGAGGTTTTTATTGTCTGTTGTTTATTCTATTTTGCTTTTTTTTTGTCTGTGTTGATCTGGACCTTGAGTCTGCAAATAGTTATCTATCTATCTATATAGTTGTGTTTCCACTGCAAGGCCAGCCTCGTTGTGCGTGCCACGGCAATAACCTTCCCCCACGGGGTCATTTACAGGAACTTTTACGGGCACTAACGCAGTAACACTGTAAAGAATTTCCTTGAAAAAAAACGGTAAAAAGCTGGCAAATATGGTTCCAGGGATTTACCGTTTTCTCAACATGGCATTACCGTTGCTAATTTTAACGGTTAAAGATTGTTTCACTGAATCACATTATGCCTTTGTGATTTCAGGATTTAACTGTAACAAAAACAGAATTATAATGTTAATTTTGTATTATTACACCACATGATTGTTTCTGTTTCTAATTAGTTTCATTGAACAAAAGACTACACAGTTTAATTTTGTTTTCCTTTAATGAACACAACTTTTCAATAATTTCATTGTAATTTTACAGAAATTTGTTACAGTGTACCTCCTCCATGCTAGGTACTCTGTTCAGCCCTGAACATTTGAAGATTACCCCGGCGCTGATTGGCTGAAGCTAGAGCAGGCTCTGACGCCAGCAGAAAGCACCAAAACAACCGGCATTTTTAAAATCCAGCAGCATTAGCCTAATAGCATTTGTCCAGCAGACACCACTGGAAACAGCAAACAAAAGCAGCAAGACGTAAGATAAATAAACGGATGATGAGGTGAAGGCAATTGCCTTTGACAGCACTGAAGAAATTCAAACGGGGTTAGAGGCATTGTGGGGAAATTAAGAGATATATACAGTAAGCTTCACCGCAAAGCACTGGGGATTTATCACACTCAGAAACAATGCCATCAAAAGTTACACCCAACTGTGGTTTTTTACGGTTGGAGTGGTTCCAACCGTGAAATAAATCATTATTGATTACGCAGCAACGTCCCCGAAGGGTCCCTACTCTGCAGTGGAGACACAGCCACTAAGGTCGAGTGAGGGGACGGTTCCTGTAGGTGTCCCACCCCCCTCCTTTTACCAGGAACTCTGGCAGTGGAAACACAATTTATATGTACAACCAAGATACATTTACTGTAAACCATGCACCTCTAGACAAATGAGAGATTACGCTGTTTTTTGTGAAAGTATCTCTGGGTTTTTTGTTTACCTCAAATTAACCATGGCTTTCTCTATTACCCAACTTTCTTTTTTTTATAAAATTATCAAAAATAATTGCAAAACCCAATTAATTGCCCAAAATACATTATAATTGTATGCTGATTTACAGATTTTGCTTTAATAAACATTAAACTTTAAATTGTCCAAAAAGCCTATAATTTAAAACCCAAATTCTAAATGCTGATATATTGCCTCTGAAGTGTTGATTGTTTTATAGCAAATAAATAAAATAAACATTTGCACCTCAAATTTCTGTCGAAGCTCCTCATTTCCATCCTCTCCATCTGGCTGCACCGGAACATTGAAGTATTCGCCCTCCTCCTGCGCCAACAGTTTAAACCTGCAAAAGGGCCACACACGTCTTGTCAGAGATAATCGTTATTAGATTTTTAAGTAATTCTTTGCAAAAAATTAAATTAGTTAGATTTGTATAAAGTTGCAAAAATATATATCTAGCTTATTAAAAGCAAATGTCTTACAATCCCTAACTAAATAGGCATTTATTACCATCCATCGACCTCTTGCTTCTGGAGCTCGGAAATGCCAAAGGACAGCGAGCCCATGAAGTCGTTGCGGCTGGTGAGGTCCCAGTCCCACACCTCCACAGAGAGACGTCGGTCTTTGTCGCTCTCCTTCAGGGTGCTGCCACAACAACACAAAACTGTGACACTCACCAGTGTCAGTACTGTATTGGTTGTTCAAGTACAACACAAGATGAAACCAGACTCAAATTAAGATGTATACAATAACATCAATTCAAAAATCTTCTAGAAATATTTTTTTTGGGGTTGTATTTACAAATCTGCTTGATATAGTGTAAAGCTTTTCCAGGGACTGCAGATGAGCTCAGAGGGCGATCACCCTTTGGCATCTGCTAAACCAACCATCATTTTGACAATCAAATAATTTAGCTAATAATTCAATTGTTTAAAACACAAACATGACATTTGATATTACTCTGACTGCCTTTAAGTGGAAATGAAGATACTGGAGGAAAATCTCATAGATGTTCTATGAACCCAGTCAGCCTGAATTAACTTCAACACCATTGGTAGTTCACGAATCACTCCCAAGCAAAACATTTTTAATAATTTAATTATTTTTAGCACAACACAATTGAATCTATAATACAGTCAGAGGAAGCTGTGCTGAGCTTACAAACTGAAGGTCTCGTTATACACGGGGTTGAGGCAGCACTTGATGGTCCGTGTCTTCTGCTTGCTCTCGCTCTTTGGGTCTGGGATGAGCTTCATTTTCACATAAGGGTCCGACATGCCGTTAGGGTCCATAGGCACCAAGTTCTTTGCCTGCATAACTGAAGATAAAAGAGAAGAGTGATGTGAAGAAAAACTCTGCCTAGGTTAGCACAGTCTATGCTCTCCCATAAGGACACCAGGATGGCCAAGACACTGCCACCCACCTCTGGCCTCCAGCGAACTTAGCATGACCTTTTTTAATACAGCATAGATAGACTGAGGAATTAGGGCTGCAACTAACAATTATTTTAATAATTGATGTAGCATTTATCTCTTTGAGGTGTTTCATATTCTGAAATTAGATTTTAGTTTCATTCTCTTATATTTCTAGAAAACATTATGCATAGTTATGCATTATGCATACATAGAGTTTAAGCACATACTGTACTTTTATTGTAGTTTGCTTGTTAAGAGCTGTTAACAATTGTATTATTGAAAAAACTCAATCAGTTGCAATTATTAAGCAATGAATAGTTATAGCTCTGGTGAATAATGTGAATCATTGTGCATGTTTACAGTGTCTTGTATGTGCGTGCACTGTACCCTGAACATAAGGCTTAATGGAACTCTTCAAGGACCACTGACATTTTAGAGAATACCT
The DNA here is from genome assembly GCA_964034765.1 of Knipowitschia caucasica. Lineage (NCBI taxonomy): Eukaryota > Metazoa > Chordata > Actinopteri > Gobiiformes > Gobiidae > Knipowitschia > Knipowitschia caucasica. The sequence goes on from OZ035825.1 coordinate 21,525,194, forward strand.
AGATGTCACATGTTGCTGTGTATTAAATACATTTGAGATTAGATCTAAAAGGGGCAGCATCTTTGATGCATAATGATAAAGGATGCAGAAGCAAATACATCAGGGACTCTTAGTTCTTAGGTAAGAAAAAAATACTCAAGTTTAAATAAGTCACTTTAGTAAAAACCGGGCTTTTGCTGCCTTTAACACAGCTTTTGACAACACTTAACAACAGTTAAGTTGCTGTGTTCCACGATCAATCTAAAGTGGTGGGAACACGTGTCTACTCGGCCCTCTGCAGATGTGGGGCAATCGTTGGCTCATTGATCTCCTAATGGACCTTCCTGTTATAGTTTGGGGCTGATACAGAGCTTAGTATGGCCTAGCATTGCAACAAATGCATGTGGAAACAAGGACTTTTGAGCAGCTTTTAAAATGGAAATGGACTAATAAGAACCCTTTTTATAACGCATCAGGAAGAGACACATTTTTAAAAGAGAAAATTCATCATGAGTCTACCATACTGTGCTGTAGTTTAGTACTGTTTTTATTTGTGTTTGGAAATCCTTCTAATCATATTTGATAAAATGTAAAAAGGTAAAAAGTAAAAAGGTAAAAGGTAAAAAAAAAAAAAAAGATCCCATATTGTTAAATGCGTTACTAAAATGATTTACTATATTTTTCAAAATGTTTTGACTAACTTTTGACAGTGAGGCATTCTCCGCTGATCTGCGCTGAGATGTGGATGCGCCCTCGTCTCTCTGTGTGGTCGGTCCCACACAGGCTTGGCACGTTGGCCACGCAGCGCTTATGAATGTTCATCATACAGTCTGCAACACAAAACCAAACAAGGTATGAATAAGGTGAACAAGTCCTTCATCTTTAACATGATCCTGTTTGAGTAAAATAAACCCATACTGTACATACACAAACTCGAAGATCATGCTTGTGTACATAGCTTTTTACAAGCACATAAAACAATTGTTTTATCTGGTGCAGTTTTGTCACTAATATTCCAACTAATTGTCAATAATTCTGGAAATACGTTATAGTAGGTGTTGCCTTTGGAGAGGACAGTTCTTTCCTAAAATTCGGGAACATGGAGTATCAAGTAGCCTATTGCTGGTGCCCAGAGTCAGGAACAAACATGAAAGCAGTGTTTCAGAATTAGGTTTATATTATTAATCTATTGCTGATTACAGACCTTTCTTGTTAGGGAAACACGATTATTTGCAATCAAATTTCATCAGGAATGATTAACAATCTCACCGACCGCACTAAATTTCTATTCTTCAAACATAATAAGAAATATGCTACCTTTTAACATTTTCAGTGTTTCAAAAGGAATGTAGTACAATGTAGACATTTTTGTAATTTTGTCATCACCCAGAATGATTTAGAGCATTATGGACAATATCAATAAAGCAAGAACAAAACCAACTTTTTTAGCAAATAATTACACATAAACTTTATATTCAAATTGTAAACGTTTATGAGTTAATGTCTCCATCTTTTCTCAAATATCCAAACAAAATCCTGATTTTTGAACAAAAATTGCAAATGTTATCTAAGCACTTGCAATGCTTATCAGAAAAAAACACATTTGATATTTTAAAGAAATTGTGCAATCCTGCTATTTGTAATTGCTTACATGAGAAAATTAGCATGGAAGGTGTTGACATACCAAAGTGTGGACACACTAATATATTAGTTACACTAATTGATTTTGATTGCATCCCTTTGTTCTTTCGTTCATTAGGTAATTGAAACAAACCAAGCAAAGACAATGAGCAAACATGAACGTCAATGTTAAATCCGTCCACAAGAGGTCAGTGTGCGTTTATTTTTGTATTAAATCACTGTGCTGAGCCTGCTACTGCCTGCTGTATGGTCTCCATTCAGAATTCATGCATTTGATCAGGTGTTGTGAATAAAGTGTATTTAAACTTGCCTAAAGCAGGGCACTCCCGCCGGGATCGTCTTACACGGCCACTCGAGCTTCACCACCAATTAAAAGTTAAACATGGATGACCTGGACCAGCACCGTTTAGGGTTCCCCATCCCCACAACAAAGTCTCTTATCTACCTGAATGCTCTCCACTACAGTAGATAAACAATTACACCACACAAATAAACATTGGGTAAAACATTAGCCAAATAACCAAAGTACATTCAAATAATGAAATGCTCTTAATAACAAACTTGCTGTCACTTTATTGATTCCTCCTTACATGTGGGGATACAGTAATTGCTGGTTTTATAGGTGCTATTTTTCGTTACACTTCTTTAAACCATGGGGCATATAAAGCGATGCAGTCAGTGTATGTATATTCATTGTGGTATGACAGCTCTACAGATGTTGCTTATGTTTATGTGAACAGTAGGGGTGGGCAAAATATATCTTAGACAATAATATCGCAAAAGTGAATTTGAAGATATGCTTTTTTGTATTATCGTCTTTTTTTTCTTTTTTTCTTTTTTCAATACATATTCCCAGATACATATGCCCATTCGTCAAATAAGTGCCTAAAACGCCAATCACGGCTTTATTTGTAAATTTCAGAAAATATTGCCTTTTTGGATGTGAACTTCCTGTGTTACTTGAATTTGATTTTTAATGTTAATATATGTTTGTGCATGTTTGCTATTTTACTATTTTGATTTACATTGCAGATCGTTTTGTGTAAAAATTATTAATTTCAAAGATATCGTGACAATATCATTATCGGGAGTTGGGAAAAAAATATTGAGATAATTATTTTTGTCCATATCGCCCCCACCCCTACAGCTCAGACAGAAACCACCAGGACAAGCATGAAATTTGGGACGACAGTGGCTCAGTTGGTAGAGCATTGGCCTTTGAGCCTGAAGGTCGTGGATTCCAGCCCTCCACAAGACTTTCTCCACAGACTCCCACTGATGTCTGCTGTCATTGTGTCCTTAGGCAGGACACTTCCCCCACATTACCTAGAATGTGGTTGAAGTGTACATACTGGTTGCCCCAGGGCAGCTGTGGCTATGGGAGTAGTTTATTACCACTGTTTATGGTGTATGGAGTGAATGAATAATGTGAATCATCTTTGAGAGTTAAAAAAGCGCTATATAAAACTGATGCATTATTATTATTATCATGAAATATCCAAATATGCAAGTATTTTAGGACTGATTAGGGCTATTGTCAGAACAGAATTCATGGACTAACTATTTTGTACCCCGTCAAGTTTAATTAGCTTTAGGATGCACGTTTATTGTCAAAAAAGGTTGGTTAATAAGTCATGGAAACTAACGATTAATGTTTGCCCCCTCAGAGGTCAATGTGTTATAAATAAAGCTTTGTCCGAGTCAAATCAATAGTGCGTTAAAACACCTTGTCATTAAATCCTATCTTAACCAGTTATAGAGTATTATAATCTACTTTACTAACGTAGCTGCAATTTACATACTGTACAGGTGCGCTTAGTAGTCCAGCAAGTACTGTACTTTAAATGTAGAGGGTCACTCACTGCAGGTGCAATATTACACTGGATACTGTGGGTTTCCTATAGTAAGAAATATTGTATACTTTTGTAGATTTCAACTAGCAACCCACTCTTTAGGCACCATGGCAAGAAGGTAGATTTTGACAGTCCCAAAAAAATGTCTCGACAGTTACCGTTACGTCCAGGCAAATATATTTGCATGAGACATTCAAATATATAAAGGTTACCTGAAAGTGCACGCTCAGCGTTCACACAGAGAAACAAAACCAACATTGTAATAACATTTTGCATATATATTTAAAAGTTGGCTTTTGTTTAGAGTGTGTGAGAAGGACTGAGCAGCAGCAGATTTTTAGCAATTTTTTAGCCTCTGTTTTAGCTTTTAGCTGTTTTTTATTGCTGTTTATCCTTTTCCTTTTATTTGTATTTTAAATTAAATCATTTTCAACTTGCTTTTAATCCAGAGGTCTGTTTTAAACCGGGTCGTAACTGAACTTCCACATGTGAGACATACTGGATATCAAACAACTACAGGAGAACTGATTAGACAACATACCACATACATTTCAAAGGAGGTCTAACCTTTTGTGTAATATTTCATCAACAATTGATTGACTACAAACATAATAAAATATTACTCAATAAATGCTTGAATTAAGAGTAAATGTCCCCTAAAAGCAGATTTATAAATGAAGCAAACGCACAAGGTCTTATTACATTTAAAATATGAAGAAGAAAACTCCTATCAAAAATACTCAAACATGTATTTGCAGTCTTTGCAAATTGCTAATTGCGACCACCGAAATTGAGTTTTTGATTCAATTGCAACTCATCTTGCAGCCCTTTAAAAGTCCATGAGCAAAACCTCTCCATCTGACAGTCCTGCCCTGCCTGCTTGTGTAAAATTTGACCCCACACAGACTCAAAGTCTGCCCCAAAGGCACAGCAGCATACATACGGTCGCACTTCATGCCCTGGTGGATGAGGCCGTAGAGCAGGGAGCCGCAGTGGTCGCAGAAGGTGGGGCTGGAGTATGTGTGCACCCTGAACTTGTGTTTGCTCCGGGGATCCTGCGCACAGGGAAAAGGCCTTTCATTATTCCTGTTAAGGCAAGTGCTGAGAGCGTCTATCTCTAGCCATTAGGGACACAAATTCAATTAAGGGTACGTAATCGAGTTGGCGGTGAAAAAAACATGTGTTATCCTGTTTACCATCAACAGTGTGTAGTGTAAATATTAGCTTGAATTCAACAGCAGCGTTGTTGTTGTCAATTCAAACTGTTCAAAAACATTTTTATTTTATGTATCAGATACAGGTCTTGTCTTAGATACACCATATTATCTTATTTGATTTTTAATGATTTTTCTGTTTTACTATGGATTTGTTTTAATTAATCTTTTATTGTAAAAATGAAATGTGCTATATAAATAACGTGTATTGATTTTTATGGCTACAAAAAGTTAATTGATTAATCCCAATTACAGTTTGTTGTAAACCCGGGGTACTGGGCCTTCTCTGTGGTCTTAAACCTGGAGGCAGCGACTTCTTCGAGGTCTTAAACCTGGGGTACAGTCGCTGCCCCCAGGTATAAGGCCCCGGGAAGTCTTAAACCCAGGGAACAGGACCTTCTTTGTGGTCTTAAACTCAGCGGACATGGCCTTCTCTGTGGACTAGGGCTAGGGTTAGCTGCGAGCAATCTTCAGAACTGTCACCCGCCTTGGTGATGTCTCATTAGATAGATGGATAGATAGATACTTTATTGATCCCCGTAGGATAAATTCAGGTGTCCAGTAGCAGCAGAAACACATCCACCAACACAAACAAAACAAATAAATTTATCAAACGCTAACAATAGCAATAATAAAATGCAGCAGCACTTCAGGTCGCAGCAGAGAAGGTGTAGCCTCTGGGGGTGGAGCAGGACAAGTCACAGCAGCAGAGGTGGAGTAGACGCTGGGTTTGAACCATTGATCTATAATAACTGGATAGGGTATTACTAGCTTATAGCTGTCCCACCCATGGGCACAGGTGGCGCCCGTGGGACTGCAGACTAAATTCACGTAGGCTACCCAGAAAAAAGTCCCAAAGAACTCAATGTAAATTAAAACAGCTCGACCTCAGCTGACAGAGAACTCACAGCTATCATAAAGATCGGATTTTTTGGGAAATTTAGTGCCCTTGTCATCCTAAACTGTATTTCTTCTTAAATCCTTCGGTTTTCTTTAAATCCACACTTTACTGCCACAAACTTGGCTCCTTTCCTTCCCGCTCTGACTCCGCTCTACCACTGCTCTGATCAGCAGCTCTGATTGGTCAGAGCGCGGCCGAGCCCCTCTGAGCACGTGCATGAGAGCCACACACGCGTAATCAGCTGATATTACATCTATCTAACTGTGGGGTAATGTGTGTTCATTAACATGCAGAGTCCCAACCAAATAAACAAAAAATACAACAAACAAACTTCAACAAACTTAGTAGGGAAGAGGAGGGTGACAAAAACGGTCCGCATGGTCAATCAGAGCAACCTGTCAGGTCAATCAGGCTGACCACGCCTACTCAGGAAGTAACATCAGCTGATAAATAACACTTCACCAAGGGGAGTGACAGTTCTGAAGATGGCAGCTCTGCAGCTGAAACATATTGTTACAAACCACAAAAACAACTTTTTTTAAAATTATAGTTTCAGACTGATATGTCCATTATATATATCTAATATGGCTATAAACAGTTATTAGGGGTCAATGTTTTCTCAAGAAAATGATATTTAAAATGATGTATAAGAAGGCATGTCCAACATCTACATCTGTCAATGCCAAAGTTAATAAAAAAACACATTTGACCCGCAGGACCCACACTTTCAAACCATGAACATGCTTTTACAGACCCAGAAAACAAACAAGACATTCATGATAGCTTACATAAATATTGTCAACAGCATTGGTCTTTTGAGTCAATGCCAGCCACCTACATCACACACTTCTATGAAATGGTTTCTGTGTCACAAAGCAATAAGGGTCATTGACTCGGAGCAGCCAGGCAGCACATTTTCTTTCATGATACATTGAAGAGTGGTTAAGGATGGACAAGTCAGCAGTGTGGAGCGAGCAGAACACAGGAAGCCATTAAAACACACTCATGTAAAAGTGCTGCTGACTGTGCTTATCATATTTATGAGGCAATAAGTAACCAGTGAATGTATATTTAACTTCCAAGAAAATTCCAAGTGTTGTGGCTATGTATGGCGGAGTGTTTGTGTTACTACACTCACATCAGAGGCAGGTCCTTTATCAGCTCCCGGACAGGAAAAGGTGACATATTCATGACAGCGCTTGTGGACCACAAAACAGCACACTGCAAAGACAAGAGCAGAGTCACAAAGATGAAATAACATGTCACTGTTTGGGGGAGAATGCAGCGCACAACAGGCCTTTCAGAATACGAGACCTGCATTTTGCCTGTCAGTCTATATTTAGATTTTGTTTCTTTAATCTCACAATCACACACATAATGAAACCAACAACAGAGCAAACCACAAGACAATGCAGATGATTTGTTTGTTAAGACAGACAGAGCCAGGCTGACTTATCAAGAATCCATACAGAAACTATGTACAGAAAATGTCCACAAAAATGTGAATTGGGCAAAATTGTGCACCTTGAATCATGTACCAGAATGTAAAGAGCCACGATCATTAGTTTGATTGAGCTCTTGTGCATGCTCAACCAAGTGCACAGAAGTTAATTTGACCTCAAAATGAATTACCTTGATGAAGGAACGATGTTGTAACATGGTTAAAGGCTCAAAAAAGTAGATTTGTAGAATATATCTCCTTTTAAGGATTTTTTTACTTAACAAAATCTTCCTGAAATAAGAATGGCCTGATCAGCAAAGAGTGCACTTGCATTATCTGCAAAGAGTTGAATTTGGCTTTCTTTTAGATTGTAACCTAGTGTTAATAAATGCATTATAAAGCAATCCTCAGCGATCTGTTTGACAGGTCATTTTAACTAATAATTCAATCAGTAAAGAAGGCTACAATCCAGTCTGTCATCAAGATTTGATGGTTGCAGTAAGTGTGTAGTAACTATGTCCCTTCCTGAAACCTGACTGGCAAGATTTTACAATTGCCAAAGAGTCTTGATATGTAAGTAATTTAGTAAGTAATCTTTATTTATATAACGCCTTTTCACTGCACATCGGAGTCTCAAAGCGGTTTACAATTGTGATTTTTGGGAGCAGGGGTGCCAGTACAGGAGGCACATGCCAGACCTATTGTACATATTTTTAGTGGTAGGGGAAACCGGAGCACCCGGAGGAAACCTACGCAGACACGGGGAGAACATGCAAACTCCACTCAGAAAGGCCCTGGTCCAACCGGGATTCGAACCCAGGACCTTCTTGCTGAGAGGCGAGAGTGCTATCCACTCAGCCACCGTGCCGCCCTGTAAATACATTTGCAACTAATTTCCCCAACATTTTAGATGAAAAAGGTAGTTTGTAGTAGCACTCTTTGGAGTATGATGTGTCCATTAGTGTTACAATATTCATTGATTCTTTCTTTATCTTCCCCTTTATTAGTCTTTATAATGTATTATTTCTGGGGCAATGAGAGCTGCCACCCAATACTCATAGCACCAGTCCCTCGCTGATCCTCCGGCAGGTGGTGGGGTCACAGGAAGATGGCTGCTCTGTCACTGACACAGCATTGATCTTTCAGCGCGGGCATCGGGCAACGTGGGGTTGAGTGTCTTGCCCAAGGACACAACAACAGCAGACATCAGTGGGAGCAGTTTGAGTAGCCCAAAGGCTTTACCAACTGAGCCACTGTCGCCCCGTTCCAATATTGTTTACCATAAATACAATTGTTAACTGTAGTTTATTAACCTGTATTATAAAGCCTAAGTCATGTATAATATTTCTAAAGTAAATAAATAGAGAATGTATTAAATAAGGATATTCTCTTAGGATTTTTGCCAACATTTCACAAGAAGTCCCTGGGAAACACCCTGCGACTGCCTGAGAAGATTTACAACCAGACAAAAGCTGTTAATCTCATCAGAACTGCTGCAAGACAGGTAACTGCTGTGGCAGGAACACTGACTAGATTTCCAAAGATCATTGCACAAGTAGAAGTCAAATAAAAAGGACAAAGAAGCATTCTGAGTGGACAAGAAAAGACTGAATGGTTCCAACCAAACCATGCGCAAAACAGGATTGTGTAAAACAAAACCATTTTTTGGTCAAGCAAACAAGCATTTTGACAATCTGCATGCATCCTGACAGGATTAGCAAATGTAAACTTGTGTTGCATAACTGCAGTATGTAGATCCCATCATTCATTCACACTGTTGTCTATTCTTAATCACATTTCCATCAGATTTACATGAGGCACAGCAGCACTGTGGCAACAGCGCTGCGGCACAGACTGTTTACATACTTGTGTGCAGTTATTTGTGAGGGGAAGTGGGTGGGCGACTCACACTAGCAAATACGGTACCTGCAACTAAATTCAGGTTGGTGCAGTTTAACCTCTGCTTAAAGAAATGGAACACAATCCATACAGTGTTAAGTGTGTTTACAAGTGAGTAGGTTAGATGGAATGTTTTACTGCAACACAAGTCAAAAAGAGATGGAGCAGAAGCAGAGCGACACAGACTAACGTGTGGCTATGTGTGTGTGTGTGTGGGGGGGGCACAACTGGATTGTGGAGAGTGTTGTGTTCATCTGTGAATGTGGTGTGGACCATTCACTCAAAAAACAGCAAAGAGTACAGACTCTAGTATTTCAGAAGCGTGTCTCCAGAATGTGCTCTGTCACTCATACTCACACATGCATGCACACATGTACACGCACAGTCGCACAAACACACACACACATACACACACAGGCCCAGTGACCCGCCGAGAAAGTCTCTGCTCTGTTGCATAGCAACCAGGCTGAGCCCTACGGTGGAGTCTTCTTCAAGCGCCCCATGTGCCTGACTGACAGCATTAGCAGCAAATCAGAGCAATTCACAAACACAGAGCCATCAGGAGAGCAGCAGGACAGCAGCAGGAGAATCAGCGTGCACTTCACACCAGGAGGACAGTCCTACGAGCAGCCTGATGTATAACATACAAGAAGATCCAGAGTCCACTTCATTTAGAACAAGTGTGAATGTACTGTACATACCAAAGGCCACCGCCCTAATTAAGTTCATATTTTGTACTTTATGGTTCTAATGGACAAAAGCTCTATTTACCTTTGCTATTAGCATTTCTAATCCTACAGCAAAGAGCTTAAAAAGGCAAAGTCAAGCATGAACATCATTGCTATTCTAGCCAAAAGCACAATGATTACATGTTTGTTTGCTACAAATGTGGTATTGTTTCAAGCATTATGATGTCAAATATGATTTTCTTTGCACACTCCCAAAAGGTGATTTTTTTCTCCATATTGCTCAGTCTTAATCGTACCACAAAGTAAAAGAAAATGACAAATTATGCCCTGTCCATGTGATTTTTGCATAAACAATAATATCACGTCACGTCATCATTACCTCTTTGCAGGGTAATAACAAGAATGTTCACCTGGAGAGCGCATACCCACCAACACACACACAAAGGCAATCCCATCACGTTTCTTTTTCATAGAGAACACATTTCATTTGTCCCAAGTGACAGAAAGATTCTTGTAAAAGTAACCAATATTGTGAGCAAACACAGAATAGTGTCTTTAACATTTATGGATATTTATCAACTTTCTCTATCGTCCGATACTTATGTGTTTTCTATTCTTTGTGTTTAAACTGTTTGATTCTCTGATCTGTGTTGGAAAATTCAAAGTTTTTTTTAAGTCCTCTGAGATAACTATGGTTGTGATTTAGGGCTATACAAGAATAAATTGAATTTAATTGTTTTCTATTATTAAGCATAATACATTTTACATACGCGTAAGGAAGATCCCTGAGAGTCATTATGTGATTGACTGAATGAGTGTGGTCCTCTCCTTTTTTGTATGAAAAAGCTGATCAAAAGATGTGACAGAGGCAAAGAATGCATCAATATGAAATCTTGTGATAGAAAACTGCTATAACTCTGGTTGTTCTCTGGGTGTTGTGGTGAAAATATCCGTTCTTTCACTGTCACCCCTCTCAGCCCCCCTCTGCTTCAGAGATGAGACGTCTGTGTTCAAACCATAGACTGAATATAGATGGACAATCTATAACCCCCTAACTCAATGAAGCTCTATCGGAAAAGGGAAAGCGGTAATAAAAAAAATTAAAAAAAGAGGTATAGTTCCATTCTTATTAAAAATATATATACATATTTTGGATCCAGACGGTGATCTAGATCACAAGCTCCACAGAACAGCCACAACACAACCACAAAGCACAGTGGTGGGATTAGTTCTCTTAATTACGCTTTAAAACAAGGTTATAAGTCCTGCATGATGATCTGCTCTCTTTCCTTTACACAACATCAGTGGAAAAATTATTTAGATTCAAATTTATTTTATTTGCTATTTGCAGTAAAACCACATCGGAATAAATGTGCAAAAGTCCTCAGTTTGGACCATCAGTCCAGTACATCAATAAAAGAAACAGTTGTCACAAGGAACTCAATCAACAAAAACCTGAAGCTGCATTTTAATGGCCAATATCTTCTGCCAGAGGAAAGAAGCTGGAACAAGACTTTTCCAGGGTGACCAGAAGAGTCATTGATTATTCTACGAGCTCGGTTTAAAAGTCTGGATTTAGAAAGAACCTCCAGAACAGGAAGTTCACAGCTCACAGTCCTCTTTGCAGAGCGGAGCACCTTGGCTAGAGCTTTCCTTCTTTTGGAGAACCAACAGAGAACAGAACCAACACGCAAACTTTCAATGATACCACAATAAAATGTAAGCAAAATTTCAAAGTTTGTGAAAAATTTTCTACGTTTCTTTGTATGAAGATGTATTAAGTTGAAGTGCCTGAGCAATGCAGATGAATCCTCCACAGATGACAGATTCATATAAGAGCTTCTGCAAGCAAAGTAACCAGAGGGGAATGCTGTGGCGGGCGAAAGGGGAATGTAAATTACTCAAATAACAAAGAACAACAACAATAACATAACAAAAGATGTGCAAAGTCGATTGCACAGAGGAAACAGCTGGTAAGCACACATCCACAAACACAGCGTCCCATGCACATCTTAATTGTAATAAAAACAACTTGCAATAGGGCACTGTCCGGTTTCCGAAATGTGCTAAAAATAGCTCAGATGACTGCGCATGCGCGCATGTTTCGGACAAACGTTGTGTACGACTCCGTTGAGTACTACTGTGTTCTCCACATACGCGTGTGTATTTATTTGGGCTAAATTATTGAATCATGGTGACAACAAAACACTGCAGTTGTGGTGCTTGTCGGAGCGATTTCAGATACTCTGAAAAGGACTATATAAAAGTAACATTCAACCCGTTCGTTAAACCACACCATCGAACCAGACCAGGACCAGATCAGACCAGGACCAGATCAGACCAGGACCAGACCAGGACAAGTGCAAGAGGTGGGTGCTTGTGGTCGGCAGAATTTCTCTCATGAAAATGATAAAAAGGACTCATATTTGTTCAAAACACTTGGTCTGTGAAGCTGGACCAACTGTGGAGCATCCAGATCCAGTCCTATAGCTACGTTTAGCTGGGACTGGATCTGGACCGTCTGGACCGCTGTATCAGGTCCGTCTGAGCTCTTCTGAATGTAGTTAGCACAAACTTTCTCTTTATACCATTTACCCCCATCAATCCATATTAGTATTGTTTGTCCTAATCCAGAATGTATACAATTCTCACACCTGAAGAAAGATTTGGGGCTATCGGAAAACAAGTACAGACAAAGCGCGTCGGGGTCCGCTTATTATACTGCTTTGTACCAACTGAACACACAAAATTAACTTCAGTCACTTTTATTAATGCCGAAAGGTTTATTTAATGACTGCAAAGAGAAGAGTTCCCAAAGGTTTTCCTGTGGCAGGCGAGTAACAGTGAGGCTGGTTAACCTACTTCAAAAAAGCGATCGCTTTAGTCGCATTAAAGGGGACATATCATGAAAAATCCACTTTTTGTGCCTTAAATGCCTTATGTTGTGTAGTTGGAGCCTCTAGAAGTGCTAAAAAGTTGAAATCAGTCTCTTCATCTTGCAGCCGCTCCACCGTGTTGTGGCTGAGCGCGCAGCATCAACGTGGCCATGTACTTAACCCCATAAACGCGCACAGGACCATGCGTGTCTTTGAGTAATCTGTGCAACCAAAAAATACACTGCTGCAGGAAACAGTCCGCGTCTCCCCTCTCCTCTCGAAGCGCGATTAAACGCCCTAAATAAAGCTCTGATACCTACATTTTGCATTGCATTAAAAGTTCATGTTTGAGCCCAAAAGTAATATGTTGTGAACAAATTAAACAGATTTAGATAAATATGCATTTCAGTCTTTTATGACCAATTCTCATCGCTGTAACAAACAATAGTGTTGTCTGTGTCCACCTCCTTCACTCTGAGACATGTTCATTACTTCATTACCCTCTTGTAATGTAGACTATTGCATTTTATTTTATTGTTGAAACTGCACATATCCTAATCCTCTACAGTATTTGCTTCCACATACTGTATAAACTAGGAGTCGGCAACCTGCGGCTCCGGGGGCGCATGCGTCTTTTTCCTTCTGTAGAAGGAAAAACGTTCTTAACGTTTTTAAATGCTGTAAAATTGTGCATAAGTAATATTCAATTTAAAATTTTCTGTCAACGTGTCTGTCAAACCGGCGTGTGAGCATCATAGACTGTGCGCATGGATCCCAAAGCTAAAAAGAGAAGAGTCGATAATAAGACTGGACTAAGAATGAAAATTTACATTTGCTTTCAGTCAATGAGGAAGGACTGCTTCATGTTTGCGATGTAATGAGAAGTTTCTATGAGATAATTGTATCTGTGCTTAGAAACTACAAAAATGGCCGCTCGGGGTGGAGTTGAACCTGTGTCACCTGGATGAGGGCGTGGTCAAAAGCGCCTCATTTGCATTTAAAGAGACAGCACCAAAACAGGTTGCTCTCAGACGCACCTCAGAACAGGTGTAGAAGAAAGGCCCGTGGAGCTACAAATAATGAGACTCAGACCCAGGCATTGCAGTTACGCTTTATATAGGCCACAAATTAATGATTTAGATGTAAAAATCAATTATTTGAAAACATGATATGTCCACTTTAAAACAGTATATTTGTCATGAAAACCTTAACAGATAATTCTGAAAACCTCCGTGCACGTGTGTTACGGATGTATGTATAATATATTCTCCCATTAACATTTACATGTGTCGATTGATTGTCATTTGCATTTATTGAGTGTGGCTCCGATAGTTTCTCCCTGCAGAGACAGTAGTGGCGTAGCCCGTTGTGACCCCATGGATCTATTATAATATCAGCTGACAGACTAACTAATGATCAAACTAATTACAAAGTGGACAGTCCAAAAAACAACTTGATAAATGGAAGTTAATCAGAGCAAAATAAACAAAGAAGGCGCTAACATTGCAATTTAAATGACAAGATAATGTTAGCATAATCCTCACCATTACCTTTTTATCAATTCAAACTTTCCACCAGTTACAGACCACAACATTCAAGCCAACGTTTTAATTGGTCTACACTATGATCCCTGATGGTTTGATGGTGGAATTTTGCCCCTGGTATATCATTTTCAAGTGGCATTTGATTTATTTCGGCAGTGTTTGTCCGAAACATGTGGGCGGGAGTTGACAGGCGGCAGGGGCGTGTCTTAGTGACGTCATTTAGATAGTTCCCTATTGTAAAGTACTTTCAGGTCTTGTTGTCTCTTGCTCCATTGATTGCATCTTATAATCCAGTGTTTTTCAACCACTGTGCCGCGGCACACTAGTGTGCCGTATGATATTGTCTGGTGTGCCGTGAGAAATTCGTCTACTTTGTCTAAAAATAGCTGCATTCGCTGTTGACGAGCGGTGACTTGTTTTGAACTGTGAGTAACCATGTAATACTTTTTCAAATCAGTAGATGGCAGCAGATAGCTAAGTACTTTGAAACTGAAAAATTGGATGCGACCACTGGCTGTAACAGGTCAGCATTGTGGCGAGAAAGGTAAAATTGGATGCGACCAACAAATGTGGGAGGGAGCGAGACAAGAGCTTTGTGGCGAGTGAGAAGTGAAAGTGATAGAGACGTTTTTGAAAATGAATTATGCCGTTTCTGAACAGGATTAACATCCTCTGCTCTGCCCCGGGGCAGCTGTGGCCGCGTTGTAGTGGTTTAACTATGAAATGTACAATTTTTGTACAACAGCTCTTGCGAACGCACTTCTGAACTGGGTACCGAGCGCAGACCGTAGTCGAGTGGACAGAACCACAGACATGCGGACCGGACAGAACCATGGACTCGCGTTCAGGACCTCCCGTGTCCCTCATCCAAAACTCCTGAATTTAAAGCTCGGATACCTAAATTTCTCCCATGCACTAACAATGCATGTTCTTTGTGTGAGTTATTATTTGACTATTTGGGCAGAGAGTGGATTTTCTTAGTTTTTTTCCACACAGTTAGTGCCACTTTATTCCCAAACTCTTGTTAATTGTATCGAGAAATATTAAATAAAGCTTAATGTCAAGGCCTGGACTTAAGCATTTTGATGAGAATAACTGTATATTGTGAATATAGGCTGCAGAGTATACTGTATACATTATAAGATAAGATATACTTTATATATCACACAGAGTATGTACAGTATATATTTTTTTACATTAGTACTGTATACATTTTTACATTTTCTCCTGGAGGTGTGCCGCAAGATTTTTTCAGTGAAAAAAGTGTGCCTTGGCTCAAAAAAGGTTGAAAAACACTGTTATAATCAATATTGTACGGTGTGGACCAATGCTCAGTGACAAAAATCCATCACTGATAAATCAATTAAAAACTACTGCTGCCGTAGCCTTGCCTTAGCCATCCGTACACTCCGGTCAATAATCATTTCCTGCATGTAACGTCTGGGTTTGGTCCCTATGTTTGCGATTACAATCAGTTGAATTCCATTCGACCAATCAGTGAGTGCGGGAGGTGGGTGTTGTAGTTAGATGTGGGTGACGTCAAGGGTTTGTGCCGAACGGGAAGGTTGTAGTTTGGCAATGGCGAAGAATGCGATTGTAAAGTAATCCGGTCTGGTTCTATCAAGAAATTGCAGCCGGAGCAAGAGCAATGTTTAGTAAATGTAGTCGCTGGCAAAGATTCTGCCGCTACTCCCCACGGGCTCCGTTAGCGGCAAAGGAGATGGCTAGGCTAAATGCTAACAACTCACTCGGGCGCATTACATACGTCACGTTAAACATGCGAAAGGAGTTAACCCCTCCTATCTGTAAACGGAGCTCAATGGAGCACCTCCAGACCTTAGTACGAAATATAATTTGTACTATGGTGTGGTACGACCGAATGGATGGCGAAGAACATTGTCACTTACAGTAGATCAGCAGCAATAAATAGATGTGACTCGCTCATCTCGTTGCATACAATACACATCAAACAGAAGGACAACATTTGAATCTTAAATTGTCTCAGATAATACGGTCATTATCAATACCAACATTGAAGTGGGTAAATGTAAACGTTCTTTGAATGTTTTCAAAGGTCTGAAATAGTGTATTAATATGACTGAGAAAGGTTAAGACAAGATGACAAGCTACTGTGCCAAATAACCTGTGTCAAATAACCTGTGCCAAATAACCTGTGCCAAATAACCTGTGCCAAAAAGCAAATCTAACCACTGATCTCAAAAATAAACATCAGTGGTTTACATTCGCTATAAAAAACATGATTGACATATCTGAAGATACATGGGTTGAAAATACATGAAAATGGCATTATTCTTTTCCCCTCAAATCACATCTAACTTATCACAAAATGGCTCCAATTGTGCGATTTACAGGATGTATGGCGGAGGAGTTCACAACACTTCAGTTTTTCCTTTATTGGAGTTGTGTGGAGTTTCCCCTAACTTGTACAGTGTCCTTGGGTTTTTTGAAAGGTGCTTTTAAATAAAATGTATAAACATGTCCAATGTGTCCAGCATAGACCTCCTGTATGACAACACCTCTTTCATCACAAAGTGGAGAATGGAAACAAATACTATTGCAATTGTAAACAGATTTGAAGTGAGAGCACCGACATTGGTGCTTTTTTCTCAAATGAATCCAAGCTCTCTGCTAATACCATCCGGTGTTGACATTTATTTTTGACCAATATAGGACTATCCTGTTCCTATCTCCACCCTTACCCTCCACTTTCTGCATGAGCCCTTCCAGATGGATGTGGGGTAGATTTCACTTCAGAGGGAACAAAGTACCACACAAAACATGTCTTTATACAACCACATGTGACACAGTCGGGTCTACTGTGCACGAGTGAGAGACTTCATGTGGCCCCAGAACATACCCTAAACAATAAACTGTTTAGACTCTAAACTTTACAGTCCGGGGGCCAGACCGCCCTTTAAGATATAGGACAGGACTACAGGAGAAAATATCTAGTGGGATATTTAGTGAGAGTTTGTGGAATATTTTCCTTCAAAGCAAGAGACCTGATGAAGATAAGTTGTTTTGAACGTAATGTAAATCCAAGCAATTGGAGATGTATCATAATCACATTTGACCTTTCATTCAACCAGGACAGAATGTGACGATGTGGAGGAAAGTTGTCATTTTAGACCTTTTTTCACCACTATTGGTTTAAAACCACAATACTGTAAGTCTATGCTACTTAACACTTCACGAAATCTCACGAAATATCACGAAAACATAATTACACTACATTTCCTATTTCTGTCACAAAGCACATGTGAATATCCAGTTATGATTCAACCATTTATAATGATCTAAATTATTAGTTTTAAATGCAGGACGCTTATATACAGTGCCTTGCGAAAGTATTCGGCCCCCTTGAACCTTTCAACATTTCGCCACATTTGGGGCTTCAAACATAAAGATATAAAAATGTATTTTTTTGTCAAGAATCAACAACAAGTGGTTCACAATCGCGAAGTGGAACAAAATGTATTGGATAATTTAAACTTTTTTAACAAATAAAAAACTGAAAAGTGGGGCGTGCAATATTATTCGGCCCCCTTGCACTAATACTTTGTAGCGCCACCTTTTGCTGCAATTACAGCTGCAAGTCGCTTGGGGTATGTCTCTATCAGTTTTGCACATCGAGAGACTGGAATTCTTGCCCATGCTTCTTTGCAAAACAGCTCGAGCTCGGTGAGGTTGGATGGAGAGCGTTTGTGAACAGCAGTCTTCAGCTCTTTCCACAGATTCTCGATTGGATTCAGGTCTGGACTTTGACTTGGCCATTCTAACACCTAGATACGTCTATTTGTGAACCATTCCATTGTAGATTTGGCTTTATGTTTTGGATCATTGTCCTGTTGGAAGATAAATCTCCGTCCCAGTCTCAGGTCTTTTGCAGACTCCAACAGGTTTTCTTCCAGAATGGTCCTGTATTTGGCTCCATCCATCTTCCCATCAATTTTAGCCATCTTCCCTGTCCCTGCTGAAGAAAAGCAGGCCCAACCCATGATGCTGCCACCACCATGTTTGACAGTGGGGATGGTGTGTTCAGGGTGATGAGCTATGTTGCTTTTACGCCAAACATATTGTTTTGCATTGTGGCCAAAAAGTTCGATTTTGGTTTCATCTGACCGGAGCACCTTCTTCCACATGTTTGGTGTGTCTCCCAGGTGGCTTGTGGCAAACTTTAAACTAGACTTTTTATGGATATCTTTGAGAAATGGCTTTCTTCTTGCCACTCTTCCATAAAGGCCAGATTTGTGCAGTGCACGACTGATTGTTATCCTATGGACAGACTCTCCCACCTCAGCTGTAGTTATCTGCAGTTCATCCAGAGTGATCATGGGCCTCTTGGCTGCATCTCTGATCAGTCTTCTCCTTGTTTGAGATGAAAGTTTGGAGGGACGGCCGGGTCTTGGTAGATTCGCAGTGGCCTGATACTCCTTCCATTTCAATATAATTGCTTGCACAGTGCTCCTTGAGATGTTTAAAGCTTGGGAAATCTATTTGTATCCAAATCCGGCTTTAAACTTCTCCACAACAGTATCTCGGACCTGCCTGGTGTGTCCCTTTGTCTTCATGGTTCTCTCTGCGCTTTAAACAGAACCCTGAGACTATCAAAGAGCAGGTGCATTTATACGGAGACTTGATTACACACAGGTGCATTCTATTTATCATCATCAGTCATTAAGGACAACATTGGATCATTCAAAGATCCTCACTGAATTTCTGGAGTGAGTTTGCTGCACTGAAAGTAAAGGGGCCGAATAATATTGCTATTATTCAGTTTTTTATTTGTTTAAAACCCGCCTCATTTTGGCTTGTGCACAAAAGTTGGGCATACCCAAATGTCTTTGCTTATTTAAAAACACATCTTACATCTCACATGCTTGTGTGATGCATCATTTTAAAGCTAGAGCCTTCTAGTTTATGTAAAAAAACACTAAAATAATGTTTGTCATTCCTATTTTCCTCTGCATCCTTTGAAGTTAGGGGAAAAAAATCAATTTTTTTAGCCTTGCCTAACATTTTCAATTTCTAAAGGCCCTAAAAAAGGCATACTTCATTGTAAGTTCACAATATTCAAACCCTCTGTTCATTGTGTTGTTGACAACAACTGTCTAAAGTTTCAGACTTCTAAGTTTTATAGTTTTTATGCAGTTTCTCCTTTTCATCAAGTAGTGCACAATATCTTTACTTACATTTAATCATCATAAAAACAATATTTTTTACTATTGGTACTTATAAGTTACTAATCTATGTGTGTTTTTCTTTTTTAAATGTCAAAGTTATTTTTTTATGAGT
This sequence comes from Knipowitschia caucasica, assembly GCA_964034765.1. Lineage (NCBI taxonomy): Eukaryota > Metazoa > Chordata > Actinopteri > Gobiiformes > Gobiidae > Knipowitschia > Knipowitschia caucasica. Next base: position 21,544,547 of record OZ035825.1, read on the forward strand.
GTAAATTCATTGCAGCTTCGAGAGCGTCTTTTGGCTGCCATTACGCACAATTGTCCAGGCCCAACATAAGACAGGACACCATTGTCCCACCCCTTGTTCGAAAGCTTTCCTCATTGGCTACAAGGACATGTCAATCGTAAATCCCGGAAGTAAAAGCAAACAAGTTGGGATCACAACAAAGATCAGTGATCAATGCGCAAACAGCAGCACTAGCTGTACTCGCGGGAGCTCTTGCAGACCCAAAAATTGGTCTAGCTTTTCGGGAGTAGTCTCATTTGAAAGATAAGGAGCTAAGGAACACGTAGATACCAGATGTTTGGGTGAAAAACAAAGCTAAAAGTCCGTTAAAAGTGAAAGAGTAACATCTGTGCTCTTTTTTTTCGTTTTTTTCGCTAAAGATAAATGCACATTTTTGGATTATTTCTGCAGAATGGATTTTACTTTGGGAAATACAAGTGGATATAATTTCCCTTTGGACTGTTCCAGAGAGAATGATGTATTGCAAGCTGGGAGGAGAGCTGATTTATTTGTACAGCACAAGCCCAAAGGTAAAAAACTATTTTGGAATTGATTTATTCTGTGCCCACATTATGTGTTATATCTTTTGAATGCAAAGTTTGATGTAGTTTACACTTTGTATATAAATGTAGATAAGAAAATAAGCTTTAAAATGATATACAGCTTTTGGGGTTTGGTGTTCAAAATACATCTGCTATTGCCAGCAGAACATTTAAAAACATAAAAACGGCCGCCGGCGCGCCGGTTGTTGTAAAAAGGTTAAAAAAAGTTTAAATGATCCAATAAATTTCTTTCCACTTCACGATTGTGTCCGACTTGTTGTTGAATCATGACAAAAAATTAAAATCTTATATCTTTATGTTTGAAGCAAAATGTGGCGAAATGTTGAAAGGTTCGAGGGGGCGGAATACTTTTGCAAGGTAAATGAAGAATGTTTAAAACTTTAATATTGAATGTTTTTTACATTCATTCACTCATTTCAGTTCATTTTGAACCATGTGATTTATATAGTCAGTTCAGTTCAGTTCCTTCACATGTTCAAAAGGGAGAATAAAAAAGCAACATATTAGGGTTCTATATTTTACAGACAATGCCATCCTTAGCAAAACATCTCTTCTTCTTTGTGATAGTCCACAAAGGTTGTTATATGTCTTCGAAATGCATAATGGTACAAGCCTGACTAGCTAGTACCAAAAAACTTCAAAAACAATTACATAAAATTAATTCTCGAAAGAAGTCATTTTGCCGGATTATAATGAGGCTGCTTTATTTTAAATAATGAAAAAATATTTCATAACTTGACACTAGACACTAGACACTAGAACTTTTCATTGTTCTTGTTCTGATGTTGATTTTTTCAATCAACATCAGAAAAATTTCTATTTTAGGATTAAATTCTACAATCCTAAAGCTCTACAATTTGTATATGTAGAGCTATACCATGTTCCAGTCAATTAGGAAAGGATCCGATTGTGAAAATAAAAGAACCCTAATATGAATTTGTGAAAGTTTAGTTTTATAGTGTGAACCATTATATACAAGAGAACCAGTGTTGTGGAGCTACAATCCCACAGTACAGACAAACTAAATGAAAACAAAAGACAAAAAAGCATACTTAATCTGTATTTTTCTAAAACATTAACTACAGGTTTTTTAAGAAAACAACTTATACAACGAGTATGGTTTAGGATTGAGAACTTAAACCTGCTGGGAAACTTTAATAATCACCAAATCAATGTCTTCTAATTGAATTGTTCAAATGATGGATTCAGCTAGTCCAAATATTGAGTGCCAATATTGATTAGTAGAGCTTTACATCAGCTTTGACACATTGACCTACACCCATCACAAGCAAACAATAAATTAAGTTGTAGAATTACAGTACTAATGCACAACAGTAGTAGCAGTACTACGGCAAAAGCACAAGGCTGACAGAAACTATGTGTTTCTATTTAACACACAACTTGCACATTCCTATAGGTCCTGAACATTTCCTTTACAGCCACCACAGACAAGTTCTAAGCTTTGCCAATGTGGACTTGACTTTGCGAGATCCACTGACTCAGTAATAGCTGTTGTTTCTTCACACATATCACAATATTGGTCACTTGACTGAATGAAGGAAGTGACAATGCAGCTTGTTGTACAGTAGGATGCACTTGAGTGGAGTGGAGTCACTCCATTTTGTGTAAAGGTCTGTGTCTAGACACCCTCGCACCCACTGGTGCTGAGCACCCACCCACACTCACATCAACACCCACCCACACATGGAAACCCACCATTTTACAATTCTAATCAATTGTCAAGAGAGGCTGGAGGAAGATCAGTTCCTGATCTGTCCGTCTGAAGTACCATCTCTCATGGCTAACAGCAGACAGCTCACCTTTCAGCGGGCTCTTCTACTCTTACACCTCACAGCAAAGCTGCCTCTCAGCCTATTTGCCCCTTCACATAACAACCCCTACTGCTACATTTAGCTCTGCCCAGCACCTGCTATAGGTCTCACACAACACACTGAAAAGAGAGCCAACAGGTCACAGCATTGGTGCATTGAACAAGCACACACAAACACACGCACACACACGCACACACGCACACAGCCATATTCTGAGTGGAGGGATTTGTGAATGAGCCTTACCTTGGCACTGGAATCCCTGCTTTCCGAAGCCCCTGTCAACACAGAGCAGCACTGTTACTTTCAGGAATTCAACATAAAAAAGCAGCTACAGGCACAGGCAGGAGGAGCACGGATGGCCAGTTCATCTTGGACATCCCACTCTCAGGGCAGAGGAGACATCTGCAGCAGCAGTGGGTACAGAGCCCTGTCTCCAGCGGCATTCCTCCAACACCTCCATCAACAGCAGCTGTTAAATGCGGTAAACGTCAGCATCAGCTTGCTCGGTGCCCAGATCCACAAGCACGGCCCCGCGGTGCTGTCGCAATATGAAAAACAAGAATGGCGTGTTGCAGTATTTTTGCAGGGACAGTGAATGAAAGACTGCAGTATGAGAGCAGAATGAGGAGAAGGAGGCCAGACAGAGCCGCAGCAGCAAGTGTATCACCTGTGTCCCCCACACTCACACACTCACCAGATGAAGTCCGTGCAGTGGCTGCAGAATGTGGGCTGCTTGAAGAATCGCGCGATGAACTTGTGGTTCTTGACCTCGTGGACATTCTTCTGGCGGAGGGCGCCCTGACGGGCGAAGCCGCGCGCGCTCTCCGGTACTTCTCCGTCGCTGTTGGGGTCAGCCATCTTAACGAGGAAGCGTTTGGGACCAAACACGGGGAAGTGAAAGTCCGAGGAGCGAGAGAGAGCGGGGAGAGAAGTGAGTCCCTCCTCCCCTTGTGGCTGTCCGCCGCTGGCCCCTCGTGCCGTCGCCGCCTCTGCTCCTGCGCTCGCGCGCTGCGCTCGTGCTTCTTCCTGCGGGGCGCGCCCCGCCTGCTTCCTCCTCACCAGTGGGTTACACCGGTGGGGTTCAACAGTGGGGTTCACCAGTGGGTTTCACTTGGAGAAGCAGGGAGCTCAAAGGGTAGGCAGCTTAGGAACGCAGCGGAGCTGGAAACAGTGCTCCCGTCCAAGGATGGACCTGCACCCGAGCGTACGTCCAATGCGCGCAGCAAGGTGGAGGGGGTTTCCGGCAGGTTCGTGGCACATGGGAGGAGAGTGAGGAGCCCGGCCCGAGCCAGTGTCCCATCTTCCCCTGAGACCGTTTATGTGCAGAGAATAAAAGCTTCTTTTCGGTTTTGTCTAGGGTGGCTTATTCAGAGACCGAGACAGACACAGAAGACAGGGGCACTTCAATGGTCACCTGAAGAATATAAAAAGTGCCCTGCAAGCAGCTTTCCTCTTGGAAGTTTGTTCTCTGCAATAAATCCCGAGTGAAATAGCTGACAGTACGTTTATATATTTATTCATTGAGCATATTTTCTCTGTAATTACACACAAATGTTTACTGTCCCTCACAATAATTAAGATTGGAGACCAATTGGAAAGATAACAAATAATAACAATATAATAAAACTATATGGAACAGAAGAATATGTTCATGCTTCATCAAAATGTACCATCCAATGAAAAAAGAAGTAATGTGAAAAATATTTCACATGAAAAGTCAGGGGTCCCAAACTCAAATTTATCTGGGGGGGCAGAGTATGAACATCGAATCAAACAGACCTATGCACACACAGAGAAAGAATTAAACCACTACAATTGCACACGCTATTCTACTTCACACACACAGTTGAGCTCCTGAAGAAATATAATATGCCACCACATTTAAAATGTGTTATCTTCTCATTCTTTGACATTAGCAGTATAGAAAGTAACCGTTTGGGCCCGTAGAACAGAAGAAAAAAAACAAGAATGAATCAATCGTTTTTGGTAGTTCGTTTCATATTGAAATATATATGTTTCAATATATTTCTATGAACAAAATGAATCCAGCTGCTTGGGTTGAAACCACCCTGGACAAAAACCCTGGTTTGTATTGTAGACTTGGTTTAATAATGTTTACTTTTAATTGTTGCTTATTGCATTCAGGGTTCAATGTTGAAAGTAAAATGAGTCGGGTGGTTGTTTTCTTGATATAATAAGCTTTAAAACAAGGTATAACATTCCATATTTGCACAGACTGGCTGCAAATGGCTTGCAGGCTGCATGTTTGACACCAGGTTCAGATGTGACTTTGAAAATTGGTCACTGATGTGATATCCCCCATTCTCTGCTTCATCTTATACTTACATTTGTCTTGTTCCTTTTCCCCATTAAAGGCTCAAAGAGTATATTCATGAGGTTCAAACGTCACCATGTTCATGTTCAAACATCAGTCTCATCCCATAAATCCTTCACCGATACGTACACAATCAAATTAAGTCAAATATTTGCTCAGAAAAGGACTATACTCACAAATGTTCAACATGCTTTAAGACCAGGTCACATACATCCACAGCAGACGACACGACTGCCTCCACAAATCAACCTGAAGAAAATAGTTGTGGCAGCAATGCTGCATCACTCTGCTGTGTTTGACACCATAAAAAAGGATCAACTTACAAACAAATCAAACGCAATCAGTATTTTTGTCCGATTGTTTTGTCAGAAGTGTCTTGGCCCATCTTCTTCAGCTTTATTACTGGAGACCTCTTAGCAAATACTGCAACTGGGATGTTCGCCAATGATTCAAATGATTGTTCAGTTTTGCATTATCTGCTGAAGAGCTGAGCACTATTACAGACAGGGTTCAACAAAATCAGTGTTGAATGTAGCAAAAACAAATAGTTGGATAATTGGTTCAAAATATTCTATTAGTGGGTTACATTTGATGTAAGGTGGTGACTGAAAACCAGCCATTACTCAAGATAATAGTGATAGGAATCAGACTCAGGCAAAACGGGATCTTTGTACGACAAAGCCTCCTGGCTGGTTTATTCACAAAATGGTCGTTAATTTCAGGCAGAACAAAAGACACAGATACATTAAATATGGAAATCTACGTCATCATAGAAAAGGCCAAACCTTCGGCACCAAATAGCCTAAACAACGAAAGTCTCTGTGGTCCTTGAATAGCGTAACATGAAAAAAACATTTGAGAAAGATAGATGCCAAAACTAGTGATGCTATAACTCCATATCTTCCTTTTATGACTTATCATGCAAAAGAACGTTCCTCCCTTTAAACATGTCATCAAAACCAGACACATGGGTGTCAGGAACCTCTGACACAGATCTTTGACTCTGCCCGTTCTGTCTGTAATGCTGTTTGAAACAAAAGTATTGCCAGTAAATGAGGATGATGATAGTTTTCTAATTTATAAAGTGAAATTTACACTCACATGTCTGGGTATGTTATTTTGAAATTTGGGTAAAGGAACTTCACCATAGGTAAAGTCAATTCAAATGCAACAAAGCAAAGTATCGTGAGTAAGGTAAGGTAATAAGGTCTTCTTTAACTCCTGAAGACCTTCTATGACTCTGTGGTGGCATCAGCCTCTTGTACGGTGTGGTCTGCTGGAACAGCAGCATCAGAGAGGGACAGGAAGAAGCTGGACAAGGTCATCAGGAAGTCCAGCTCAGTCCTGGGCTGTTCCCTGGACACAGTGCAGCAGGTGGGGGACAGGAGGGTCCTGGACAAACTAACATCCGCTGGACCATGACTGTCACCCCCTGCAGGGCACAAGATTGAAAAAGCTTGACGAAATTATTCAATCTTTCTGTGTGAAGGAGAGGTTTCGCAGGTCTTTCATTCCTGCTGTGGTCAGGCTGTACAACGAACAATGAGAACTAACAAACGCTGCCAACCTGTGGGTATGGAACCACATGTGTCACTGTCACTTTTATTCATTTGTCCCATAACCTTAAGCTGCTAACATGATGTCTACACACAACCATAAAATACTTGCGCTATAGACAGTCTTTTATACTTGCTTCATATTATGCTAAAGTCAGAGATTTTGCTTCTTCATCATGCTAATTTTAGACGTATTTCCTTTCAATGCTAAAGAAAGACATTTTACCCTGGTTCTTTTTATTCTAGAGTTAGATATTTTATTTTATTTTATTTTAGTATGGTGTTGTTATTCATTTATCTTGTGTTGTTATTCACTATTTCTGTAACTTGTGATGTAACACTGGAATTTCCCCTCTGTGGGACAAATAAAGGATCACTTAATCCTAAAGTTACATTTGTGGTTATATTCTAGAGTAATTTGACTATGCTGTGTGAATATGAATGAATTGCATTATGTACTTTTAAATGTTTCACAACTTGGTCCCCAGGATGAGTAGCTCCAGCTGACAGGGTTCATGATAGTAAACAAACTAAAGCACCTGACAAGACGATAACATTTTCACGAAACAAGGGATGGACACCAATAAAATAAATTGTATTTTGTTATTTGATGACAATGATCCTCAAAGGCTTTGTAGGACAACTTTTTAACGAACACTTTAACTTTTCTTCTCTAACCTGTTAGGCAGCTTTTGACAGTTATGTCTCACATTGTCCTGTTAAAAAAAAAAAGAAAAAAAAACAAAAACAAAAATACAGGTGTAGAAAAAGACTTTGGGCTCCATAAACTATATATCTGATCCCTTTATCGTGTGTACATTTATATTTTACATAAGAGAAAGTGTGATCAATCTCTCATTTATAATTGCAAGATACTGTAAGAGGAGGAGTCTAGTCACTCAACGCCTTGCCAATGTAAATAGGTTCTTTGGAATTTGTCTGATTTCCAGCGTATTGTTTTTGCTAAGCAAAATGGCTGGTGCATCAGGCGAGTAAACTGTGTTCTCTATGACCTCTTTACAACCTCAGACAAGTGTATTCACAGTTAGTAAAGTATTATTAAAATACACAAATTCAGTATCAAACCATTTAGATGTCTATTTTCATTATTCATAGTATAGATCAAATTTGCCTAAATAAAGCTCGAACAATTGATTCGTCTGTCAATCTCACGCTCCATTCTTCTCACTCATGGACAAGACCCTGAGATACCCTCAGATTTGGAGCAATCTAACACCAGGAAATAAAGCTCTAAAAGTAATACCAGGGGCTCAGAGAGGAGATGGAGAGGGACCGGAAGACAAGTGCACTCGGAATCACTGCCCCTCAACCTTTTCATGATCTTATTTCCTAATGTTACCATCGCTTGGAATTGCCACGTCCACCACCACGGCTGTCCTCTGCCCTTTGTCCACCACCACATGTCAGGTTGGTTCGCCATTACCATTCGGTCGGTCTGTATCTGGAAGTCCCACAGGATCTTCGCACGCTCATTCTCCACCACCTTTGGAGGAGTTTCCCACTTAGACCTTGGAGTTTCCAGCCCAGACTCTGCACAGATGTTTCTGTACACTATGCCAGCCACTTGGTTATGGCGTTCCATGTAGGCCTTCCCTGCCAGCATCTTGCACCCTGCAGTTATGTGTTGGATCGTCTCAGGTCCTCCTTTGCACAACCGACACCTTGGGTCTTGTCTGGTGTGGTATATCTGGGCTTCTATCGCTCTGGTGCTCAGGGCCTGCTCCTGTGAAGCCATGATGAGTGCCTCTGTGCTGTCCTGTAGGCCAGCCCTTTCTAGCCATTGGTAGGACTTCTTGAGATCAGCCACTTCTGTTATGCTCCGGTGGTACATGCCGTGTAGGGGCTTGTTCTCCCATGATGGGCTCTCCTCCAGCACCTCCTCATCTCGCCACTGTCTGAGACATTCACTGAGTACGTCATCTGTTTTGGCCTTCTCCATGATGTAGTTATGGAGTTTGGATGTTTTGTCCTGGACAGTGGCTCTCACACTCACTAGTCCTCGGCCTTCTTTACGGCTTACGTACAGTCTCAGGGTGCTGGATTTGGGATGGAACCCGCCATGCATGGTAAGGAGCTTTCTAGTTTTAACATCCGTGGAATGAATCTCTTCCTTTGGCCACCTGATTATTCCTGTAGGGTATCTGATCACTGGCATTGCCCGGGCCTTGTTCTTGCCAGTGAGCTGGCTTCTTAGGGCTTGCCTTACTGGAGGTATTTGGCAGTTGCCGCTTTCCAAGTTGCCTGTTCAAGGTTACCATTTGCCTGTGGTATACCGAGATACTTATAGCATTATTAGGGCTGGCAACTATAGTTGCCGGTGGGCAAATATCACGTCAATAGGTAATAATGGATATTATAACTGGATATAATCAACCCAGAAAGTTTGAATCAACCAAACTGATTGTGCTTGATTCCTCCTTTTTAAAATCTAAAACAACAAACAACTTGAACGTTTTTTTAATTCTAAAATACAAAACAAATGTTTTCAAAAAGGGAAATTTCCCATTGGCGATCCAAAAAAACGGAAAAAAGTACTTTCTATTGCTTTTCTTTTTCCCCACAGCAAAAAATAAACAAGGACTGATGCCAAGGGTAATTTCAGGAAAGTATACTAGATATCCAAGTTATATAAATGTATTCTGCCCTATACACACACAATATGATACATGAAGCACTCCACATGTAGCGGCACAACACATTTCTCACAGAAATTGCATCGCTTGTACTTGTACTTACTTGCTACCGCTGTTGCAGGCCAGTGGTTGAGGTTGTCGAACCTGCTGGCATCAGCTATGCCCACTTCGTCTTACTCCAGGCATGTTCAAACTCAGGCCCCCGGACCAAATGCGGCCCTCTGGGCCATTTTATGTGGCCCTCTGCTGCGCCATTGAGGCACTTTGACAGTGTCATCCAGTCATGCTATATCTTACTGTAAATCTGACACTCTGGAATCCTGTCTTTGACTCTATTGTTATTTACTTACATTTGTTTTATGATTGTGTGGTCCTCTTACTAAAAAGTTTGGACACCTGTGTCTTACTCCATGACGCTGGAGGAGGGTCTGAGCTACAGCTATATCAAAATCCTACGGACACAGGCATTGAATACCTGTGTATACTTTATATAGATGTGAAGAGTAATATAAGAGGTTTAAAATTAGTCATTGTACACCATTCTACAATTAAAAATAAGTAAATTATGAGGCACTGTTAGTAGGTATACTATTGTTTTCCTTTCCTTCAGTGACATCATATGTGCCCACCGGCAACTAAAGTTGCCGCGCACAGAAACATGCCTATAACTCAAAAAATATTTATCCCAGGTACATTTTTTTGAGGGAGGGTTACTCTAGAAACTTGAATGATCAAATAATTATTTCTATGTTTGGGGGGAAAATTATTCAAAATTTATGAAAATGACATCTTTCTGGGTGGTTTGTGTCATCCATGTTTTCACTCGGAAAGGACTGGAAGCTGATGATGTCACGTGACAGGAAGCACCAGGAAACATGATTTTTTTTTTTACTATAACTTTGTCTAAGTTGTTTACTAGCATATAACTGGAAAAACCTGCATTAATACCTTGGATTTTTTTTTCTGTGAAAATGACAATGATAAACTTAGCTATAGTTGCCGGTGGGGCCAAATGGGCTATGCAGAACAGTAGTGGGGACAGAGCATCTCCTTGGTAGATACCACATTTGATGGTCACTTGTGTGAGCGGCTTTCCATTTGCCTCAAGGGTGGTCTTCCACATCCCCATTGAGTTTGCAACGAAGTCCTATAGAGCCCTGTTGATATTGTACAACTTCAAGCATTCCATGATCCATGTGTGTGGCATTGAGTCGTAGGCTTTCTGGTAATCAATCCAGGCTGTGCACACGTCGGTGTGTCGTGACCGGCAGTCTTGGGCGACTGTTCTGTCAACCAGGGGCTGGTGTTTGGCTCCTCTGGTGTCTCTACCAATGCCCTTCTGTGCTGTGCTCATGAATTGTTCCATATGCCCATACAGTATATCCCACTTATACATAGCTAATCATTGCCTGACATGAACTTCCATGTTGTGGAGAGACAGGTTATTGGCCGGGAGTTGGAGGGGACTGCACCCTTCACAGGGTCCTTCATGATCAGGACCGTTCGCCCTATATATATATATATATATATATATATATATATATATATATATATATATATATATATATATATATATATATATATATATTAGTACACATATAATAATTTGAAATAGTGTCAGAATGTGGAAAATGCGACCCCATGTGTCAAATGTTTACACATGTTTAGTCACTCTTCAGCGCAGAACCTCAGGACTGCATGTATAGAAGTACCAGTACATGCTGCCAACATGTACACTGTGAACACTCAGAGATAATGACTTACCACCCCAATAGTCTTGCTCTACAGTGCATTACAGATGTAGATATCTACACACAAGAAAATATTTTATTTCACTAGAGTACACAGTGTTTTATACTTTTTGCTCCATTAAATTGTGATCTCCTCATTCCTACTGTTCTGTAACATCTGATTCAACACTGAAATGTCTCCACTTTGCGACAAACAAAGGATCTCTTAATCTTAATCTCAATCTTATTCCCATTTAGCACTTTCTATCTTGTTTGGTAGGTTGAGAATAAGAATTCATTAATTAGCAAAAATGTTAAGTGCATAATATAATAAATGCATAGATAAATTCATGATAAATACATGAATGATTAAAAATTGTTACTGTGAGAAATGATATGACTCGTTTTATGTGTTTTTGATATCTCTGTTGTTCTTTGAGAGCAGAGTGCCATCTTGTGGAAGAAGTAGGGACATGCACGTTTGGTAACAACATGGCGTTCCTCCCTCTAAAACAAATCCCATTGGCTAGGAGTATTCCAACCAAAGCTCTATTGGTTGGTTTCTGCTGTCAATCAATGCGCCCGGAAACAACAAGTACCTCTGTCCCCTAGCCATGGCATGGATCTATTTTTTGTAGGGCCTCAGTAATAATAATAATAATAATAGTTCGGATAAAACGTAGTAAAGAATACTAAATTAAGGTTGTGAGCGTGTCTTTAGCTATGCCGACTTCTCCAGTGAAAACCCGCATTCCTCTGACAAGCTTTGGACATCTTGTGACAGAGGTGAAGGTAAGACCACCGCAATGTTATGTGTGCATGGATGCCGCTGTTCCATGGATGAAGGAAAGACACGCTCCTCCACCATCTACTTAAGAACAATGCGTTCAAATAAAAACATTGTTATTAGTATTATTGGTCTGTTAATGGTTATAGTTGTTGGTTAAAGCTTTGCTCTAATGAGAAGCGTGTGTATGTGCTGTGTACCACATATTCATCTGATGGTATAATGTCTGATTTGGCCTGTCCTTAAAACGATGTATCTGTTCTTTAATTTACTTTTCTGGCGGATTATGTAGATAAAATAATCTGGTGACATAATTCAATTCACAGTATAGACAAGTGGAAAAATGTCTCCCTCCCAAAACTTCACTACAGGACAGATAAGTTTAATGACATGCAATGTTGTAGATTAGAACATACCAAGAGAGTTGATATGTGACAAGTGCATAGCGCTCATCATCCCTAAAGCCTAGTGTATACTTGCGCGGCGTGGCTTACGTTAGCGGTTGCGGTGGACCTACGTAAGCACAATTGATGTTATACTGGCGCGTTCCCCTTACGGAGTTTTGAGGAGAATGTTGTAATCCCACAACAAACCACATGAGGGCGATCACACAGGAGCGGCCCCATTTACGCTGCTACTTTGTCCTCTTCAGAACAACAATAGCAAACAAAGCTGTTTGAGCTCATTACACGTGTTTCTACTGTAGGTTTATGTGATAGTTTTATGGATTCATAATTTTATAAGTCATTTCAACTGTGATGCTGTGAATAAAGACACAGTTCTTGTTGGAAACATAGTTATTATTAAATAGTTTTCAGCACAAACAGCAAAACAATAACAGTGGTAAATATCTGAGACAAACATGAACGATTTACGAGTGCAGGAGGAAAGCAACAAACGCAGCTACGATTCAAACAAGACAGGAATAGTGCAAAACAAACGACTGCACAGTTTATAAGTTATATATATGTTAGATAGTCCACAGTCTCCTGTATATCAGGCTCTGAGCCCAAACTGCTTTTCCTTCGAAGCACAAAGCTCTCTGCTCCATAGTGCCTCCTCCATGCTCCTGCTGCAGCCGCTCCGTGCTTCCTTCCAATACACACACACGGACCAATCACAGCGGAGCTTCCTTGCGGCGACCCGTAGTTAGAAAATTTCGATGCTGCGCGGCAGGCGACGTAAGGGCCTTGCGGTGACCAACGCGTTGCGCAAGTGACGTCACGTCACCTCCGTAAGCTCCGCGCCGCGCGAGTATAAACTAGGCTTTAGACCAGAACAGAGTGACATGACAAAAAGTATCAGTTCATTCATATCAGTCACTGCGTGCAGGCTCTGAGTTGCTTTATTTTCCCATGAATTTCATACACATGATGGTGATTTATTGATTAGTCATTGCTGGAGTAAACTGAGGTGAGGCCGCCAATCTGCACCAGTATAGCTAGTGACCCATCCTGCTCCACCCAGAGGATACACCACCTCTGCTGCTGTGACCGGTCCTGCTCCACCCAGAGGCTACTCCACCTCTGCTGCTGTGACCGGTCCTGCTCCACCCAGCGGCTACTCCACCTCTGCTGATGTGACCTGAAGTGCTGTTGTTTGTTATACACTGTTAGCTTAGTTATCTATTTGTTTTGTTAGTGTGAATGGATGTATTTTTGCAGCTACTGAACACCTGAATTGCCCCTACAGGGATCAATAAAGAATCTATCTATCTATCTATCTAGAAACCACCACTAACTCTTACTCACTCACTAGATTCAGTGCAAATCGACATTGCTCAATCTTGATTATCATCACATGCACAGAAACTCTAATTTCATTAAAAGTGAGTTAAGGTGAGTCAGTGAAACACTTTCTACTTTCAGATTAAAAGCATTTATGTTTAGGTTAAGTTTTCTCCTTTCTGTGCACAGCACCATCAGCTATAGATCGTCATCTAGAATTTCAATAAGAAACTAAATTAAAGTGTCATGGTCAATCTGTTACTTTCACATTCATTATGACTCGTTGTAACTTGACATTGGATTCAAACAACTGTCTGGTAAAGTTGATCCTGCGCTACATGTAAGTCAAGTTTAAGCACATAAACAGAACAGTTGGAAACTTGTGTTTCTTGTGTTTCAGAGGCAGCTGTTTGGCATAGAGCCCCCTGCGTCGCTGGAGTTCACTGGCTGGAGGAAGTACTTTAATAGCTATACACCACAGGGACGACGGAATGTATGTATCACACAATACAAACATTTTCTAAATCAAATACGGCCCCCGATGCCCTCTCCTCTTCCTGAATGTATTCAAAAGTAGTGAAATAATATTATAATCGATCCAATAATTGCTCCATGCAATTATTGGATCAATTTGAAAATGTTAACACATTATTTAAAAGCATATATTTATTAGAATTTATTTAGCACAACATTGGTATTAACTATTCCCCTCCAGCCAATCTTATTTGTGATGATTTAGCTTGCTTCTGCACATTCATTTGGTATTTTATGGTCAATTATAGTTGGCCATCAAACCAGTGGCTCAGTTGGAGAGCTTGAAGGTCATGGGTTCAAGCCCACCACAAGACCTACTTCATGACTCCCACTGATGTCTGCTGTCGTTTTGTCCTTGGGCAAGACACTTAACCCCACTTTTCCTGAAGCCCCCACTGAAAGATCAAGGCTCCTGTGAACTCACCACCTGCAGGAGGATCAGTGAGAGGCCGTTAATTAACGGGAAGAAAAAGGATTGATGGATGGATGATTGAAGAGGCTGACATCACTTCAAAGATGCATAACCTTTAATGTACATTCATTACAATGCATAACTTCATAACACATGGGCAGAGAGACTGACAGATCACGGACCTGGAATAACAAGTGAAGTGATTAATATTTGTGTTGCTATTTTTAAATTCCCTCTCCTAAAAGTGAAAGCCACAAATGTAGATATCTGGTCTTATCTGTTCTGTAAAATACAGTTGTAAAATGTGCTATTTTATCCTGTCTTCTGTTCTGTCTTCTGTCCTGTTTTACAGTGCGTCTTGGCTACGTATAGCATCCTGGTTGCCACAGCAGCGGTCTTCATGATGCAAAAGCAAAATAGACAGGGAAAAATTTCCTCGAGCCCCACTGTCTGAAGACTCTGAAGATGACATGGAGAACTTAACTCTTAATAAATTAAATCTTAAGCAATCTATTAATCCGAATGTAATTTCTTTGTGGTGAGTGAGTAGTTGTGGATGTCAAATATGATGTGGTTCAGTATGTAAGGAAATGCAAACTTATGGCTCAGTTGGTAGAGCATTGGCCTTTGAACCTGAAGGTTGTGGGTTCACAACCCACACAAGACCTTCTACAATGACTCATTGATGTCTGCTGTTGTTGTGTCCTTGGGCAAGACACTTAATCCAACTTTGTTAGTAGCCCCCACTAAAAGACCAAGGTTATGCCAAAGAGCAGCCTTCCTCCTGTGGACTCACTACCTGCAGAAGGATCAGTGAAGGGCTGATCTGACTGCCACCCCCCAATCCAGAAATTGATTAAGGGGTAGAAAAGGGATGGATGGAAATGCTATCTCCAAGAAAGCAAGTGTAATCGTCAACCATTTAAAACCAGTTATTATAATTTTGTAGCGTTTAGGGGTATCACGGGGACCTCCAATGGTGATCCAGTGTCCACACAACAAGCAGTTGGATTTGTATCAAATATATATATTTTTCCTGCATCCAGTCTGGACTTTTACAATCCAGTTGACAGTCAGAGTTGCACCCAGTACACATAGCACCAGCCCCTCACGGATCCTCCTGCAGGTTGTGAGTCCACAGGAGGATAGATCTTTCAGCAGGGGCTTCAGGCAAAGTAGGGTCAAGAGTCTTGGATGTATTATCCTATAAAATAAATAAACTTACCTTTCTTAATTTAGAAAGTAGAGTCTAGTATAGAAGGATTATTTGAAAATCATGCAATTTATTTTGGAAAGGCAGCTGGTTTAATGCCGAGTCCAGTGCTCAGGGTTGACAATTTGGCGTCATCTTGTGGCAAAAGGTAAAATCACTATGCATCAGCAACGCGTGTTCTACTTCAACTTAAATGTACTTTATGCTTACTCCACTAAGTGGAAGTATTTTTATTTTTTCTTGTGGTTTCCCCCAATCAACTCAATAAGTATAACTTATTTGCATTACTAACAACAGCTAACGTATTAGTTATGCACAAGGCAAAGCCTATTTTTTCAATATCACTCGGGTTGAGTCGTCTCTTTTGCACACAAATACACGACATAGAATCAAGATTATTTTCCAAAATAAGGTTGAAACAACCTTTCTTCTGGATCAAGGATCTATTTTACAAAATGTCACGTGACTTATGGGAACCGCTCTTCTTATAATGAAAGTGAAAGAAAAGTTCAGCCTTCACCTGAAGGGGCAGGCTCCATGGTTTCGCCCTGGATCGAACTCAAAAGTAAAAGAACCTCCTCTTTGTGTACAGCCAAAAACTCAAACGAAAGTGTCCAAGAGAAGTTGGTTGGCTTTGCAGCGCAAGAGCGGACAATGATTTCGCTTCTTCTCAAAGTAAGTCGCCCCCTGCATACCCTTTCACAGCATCATTAAAGAAATGCATCCAATCATTTCTTTCGCTATCCATGCTTGATTTTGTATGTATTTTTTCCTTTTATTTAGTTTTTTTTTTCATATGGTTATTTTGTCATTTCATATGTTATGCATCAGTTTTAGCAACCACACACGAAACGTGATTTAAAATATAACATCGAATAATGCTTTTCTCATCAATAGTGTATAAAGTAGTGAATGTATGTATTCTACAGTTAGTGCAATCACAAAATAAATTATATTTAGCAATCCATTAAATCCACTTAAATGAACAGACCTCATTTTTTAAGACACGTTAATTAGACACAGTGTTCTGTATAAAATTGTTGACCGATAACCAATGACAATAACTTACAAAATTACATTGTAGGAAAGCAACAACATTTAGACAAACAAAACAAACAAGCAAAGCTATACAATACTATGCTAACCAGAAGTAGTATACTCAATATATGACTACATTGAAGTTATATTTTTGGTATCTTTCAGCTAAAGAGTGACAGTCTCTCCATGGCCTAGAACTGGCTTGCGTTACACCCAGCCATCCTGATTGTAATCTCACACTGCTTTTGTCTGAGCATGGAGCATTTCGGAACACCAACAAAGTGACACCTATGTCCCTTCCCCACCACTATGGAGGATGTCCCGGAGCACAGAGGAGGACAGGGGCCATTGGGGGCCCCGCTCTAGGATGCTCTCAGAGGATGTGACTGATAGTCATAGAAAAATTCTTGAAAAGCAAAGGAGAGACAGAGCGGAAGAAATTTCACTGCAGGTGAGTTATGGAGCTGTTTTCCCATAGACTATATGAAGATGGACAGTGATTACTCGCTGGCTTTCAGGATTGTAAAGTCCTCATATCTTACTCTGTATCAGTTTTTGTAATACTCACAATTTTGGGCATCAAATGTTTGCGTTTTATTAATTTACATTTTCTTTGTTTGTTTTCTATATAGTACTTAGTGAATCCAGGTATGTCCCCTAATAGCCGACCAGTCAGGTTCCTTTTATCCACCATCAGCTCGTAGATGGCGCACAAGGACTACTAGCATTTGTTCTGACAGAATCTGTTGCAATGAGGTTGCTATGACTCCTCTCTACATTGTAAAAAATTAAATTAATGCATATAAACATATTCAGTTTTTTACTTCATGTAGCTCCTCACTATCAAACTGCACAGTCTTTAAGTATGTGAAAGATTTAATCCAAGCAAATCTGTTGTAAAACTGAATCGTAATGATTTGTTACTTCTGACCTGAAACGGAAATTTGGAATAACTGTTATTATACCCATTGCATCTGTTTCTCTGTTAGTTCCTCACAAGTTATACAAGTTATGTTTGTCAACGTAAGCAGCATTTGTTATTTTTTATGACTCTTCAATAACTTTTGTCATACTGAAAGTGAAATTTATGTTTTCACTTAAACGGAACAACTTCACAGAAATAGATCATGTTTTGCATAACTTCCTCACATTGTGTGTTGAACCGAGCAAATACTACAGAATACAGAGACTATTGCAATAAACAAGAATCTTCCATACTCTATTTTTGGCACTGGTTTACAAGAAGAATTATGCAACTTTTCAAGTGGAAAAAAAAGTTTACATTTTTGCATATTTGACGTGACCCAGCAGTTGTATGAGGTCACCATGATGCCTTTACTTTATAGTGGTCTGTTTATAGGATAAATATTTTGCTTCCTCTTCTGATGGGCTCCAGAAAAGCTAAAGTTCATCCTGGAGCACTGCAGACACAACCATGATCAAAAGTCAAGGCACCATCTTACCATTATTACAACCACTGGGTCACTACACGATCAAATGCGCAAAAATATGAACTTTATTTCTCACATAAAAAGTGGCTTCGTGCACTTTTAAGGCTGACGAATAAGACCTTAAGGCATCAAATAATTGCCAGCTGTGGAGGGCTGAGTCACTTAAAAGTATGGCTCTGTCTGCTGTTTATCATTCGCAGCTCATGTTTTGCAACGTTCTTTTGTAAAGGGCATTTTCAATAATATAGTTACAGTATCACAGACATGTTGTAATGTGACAGGCCAAGGGAGAACATCGACTTATTGCATCGCATATCTTTCTAATTGTTGTTCACCAAAGGCACAAATTCTTTTTGTTGCAGTATGAGAGCTGCTTGTCTTTTGCTTTCACTTTGCACTGAGATACAACAATACATTAAAGCTGCACCCTGTCAGAAAATTTGCTGTTTTTCATTAGGATCTGAAACATTTTAGTAAGTTTGATGAACATGTAATATATTTATATTTATTCTGTTTTACTAGATTTGCATGGTCTCAGGCATTATTAGGTTTTGACATTTCATGAACATTCCATATGTTTCTGGAAATCGTTTTCTCTTCTGGAATGTGTGTTGCTTCCTTTTGCTGTTAAAGTAATTTGTCATGTGTGTTCTACCTTTGTCTTTTCAGTAATTGCCTTTTGAGAGATAATAGACTTAGCAGAAGATGAATTGATAATATTTGGAATTTTTCAAAATGCCCTTTTTGGCGTCGTACACAAGTGTCAAACATGAGGCCCAAAGAGTAAAAGTTCAATAGAAATATATAATTGGCTTATCAATCTACACTAACAATCCTTCTTCACTTTTGGTTCATTTTTGGTTCAATTCAAACACAACTGAACTAATTTTGTTCAGAAGAAAAGCCTATAATTCAGCCATTGTCAATGGTCTAAGTCAGGCCTGTCAAACTCAGGCCCGTGGTGGGCCAATTCCGGCCCGCTAGACCAATTTCAATTATCATCACAGTAACTTGCGGCCTTAATGGTAAGGGGATACTATTGCATTTTATGCGTAGTTAAGGCCAAGAAATGATAATAAAGGTAAAGAACATTCATATTTTTGACCCCAACCACGTTTGTAAATTTGGCCCCCATTCAAAAGGAGTTTGACCCCCCTGGTCAAGTGATTCAACTGTTATTGAGTTAATTGGGGAAGGCAAGCAGATTTATTCCTGGAAATCCCTATAAGTTCATCTTTGTCCAGCTTTTAATTTGAGCGATAGATGTCAAAAGACAAAAGGGGATATTACTATTTTTGTGTTACTTTTTTCAGTTTTGTCATGTTTTTCATGTAATGCTCATTTATCTGCTCAACAATTTAGCTGTTGCAAATAGTTGTTGAACTGCTACAATTGATCAGAACTGAGTTTTGACTATAATATGAGTTAACTGGACTATAAATACATCCCAGAAGGATGGTCAAATGGTAAAAGATGAAACAATAATGAACTAGAAGCATTCAAACATCATGTTGCAATTAGTGATAAAAGTAAGTCCACTAATGTGATCACCGACTGCATCAACTGAAATAATCATTAGCGGCAACCCTGCTTCTCAGAAGTTATGCAATCAAAAAACAACATCCAGGGATAGGATGCGTCCTCCACTGTGTTTACATTTGGCCTGTTCAAAGAAATGGGTTAAACACTGGTGAGTTGCACGTTTTGAAAAGTCCTAAAATGTAAAGAACATTCTCCTTTAAATATAATAGGAGATAAAAGTATTGATAATGCACAAATTGTTAAACTTTGCTTTTGAACATATTTTTCATAATAGAAACTGTTCTATTGTCAGAAAACTGACAAAAGTACAATTCTTCCCTCCATAATGGTATGGACCCAATATTGCCATCCAATCTTCGCCATTTTTTACATCTATAATCAGGAGCAGCCATCGCAATGAATTAAATGTGGCTGTTGTTGTGTGGCAGCCATTGAGCGAGGTGGACAGTGCTCCTCTGCCCACTCACCTGCGAGCCTTCAGCAGTGCAGAGCAGTACCAGCTGGTGAAGGAGACACATCTGCAGCTCCTGCACAGCGGGTACTACTGGGGCGCCTTGACCATGAATCAGGCCCACGCCATACTGTCCTCTGCTCCCCAAGGCTCTTTCCTCATCAGGTAGCTAACTCTTCTCATTCTTTTGGTATTGTTAGTAAATATATGACGACCTCTGTTAAAGATTTCCTCCCTTGACAATAGAGCAAGCAGATATAGAGTCATTTCGAGCACATGCAATATGATAAAATACTAAATATAATGAACTCAAAGAACAGCGTTATTATCGTCTTTGCCTTGATGTTTGAAGTGTTGTGCAATGGTATTGCAATATCCCTGATGAAAGACCCTTGGAAGACCCACAAACTCTCTGACAGTGTTAAACACGGTAATAACGATGTTAACGCAATTTATTATTTATTTAAAAATAAATTGATATTAAACACTAGTCTCTCAATCTGAACAAACATATTATTCTAATGTAAATATAGTCTTAGATGAGCCATAGGATTTTTCATAAATATAAAGTATACTGTCCTAAGGTACATTCAAAACGTATACTGTATATACTCTGTATATACACTTATCAGTCAGGGTTTCAGAGTAGTATTTACAGAATGGCTAATAGGATAATAGCCATTTGGTGGTAGGTGGTAGGAAGTTGGAAATCTAACTTTGCAGAGGCTCAAAAGCATGCAGTTGTATGTACAGTGCCTTGTGAAAGTATTCGGCCCCCTTGAACCTTTCAACATTTCGCCACATTTCAGGCTTCAGACATAAAGATATAAAATTTTAATTTTTTGTCATGAATCAAAAACAAGTGGGACACAATCGTGAAGTGGAACACAATGTATTGGATTTTTAAGTGGGGCGTGCAGTATTATTCGGCCCCTTTAATTTCAGTGCAGCAAACTCACTCCAGAAGTTCAGTGAGGATCTTTGAATGATCCAATGTTGTCCTAAATGACTGATGATGATAAATAGAATGCACCTGTGTGTAATCAAGTCTCCGTATAAATGCACCTGCTCTTTGATAGTCTCAGGGTTCTGTTTAAGGCGCAGAGAGAACCATGGAGACAAAGGAACACACCAGGCAGGTCGTGGTTGTGGAGAAGTTTAAAGCCGGATTTGGATACAATAAGATTTCCCAAGCTTTAAACATCTCAAGGAGCACTGTGCAAGCAATTATATTGAAATGGAAGGAGTATCAGACCACTGCAAATCTACCAAGACCCGGCCGTCCCTCCAAACTTTCATCTCAAACAAGGAGAAGACTGATCAGAGATGCAGCCAAGAGGCCCATGATCACTCTGGATGAACTGCAGATAACTACAGCTGAGGTGGGAGAGTCTGTCCATAGGACAACAATCAGTCGTGCACTGCACAAATCTGGCCTTTATGGAAGAGTGGCAAGAAGAAAGCCATTTCTCAAAGATATCCAAAAGTTTTGTTTAAAGTTTGCCACAAGCCACCTGGGAGACACACCAAACATGTGGAAGAAGGTGCTCTGGTCAGATGAAACCAAAATCAAACTTTTTGGCCACAATGCAAAACGATATGTTTGGCGTAAAAGCAACACAGCTCATCACCCTGAACACACCATCCCCACCTCAGCTGTAGTTATCTGCAGTTCATCCAGAGTGATCATGGGCCTCTTGGCTGCATCTCTGATCAGTCTTCTCCTTGTTTGAGATGAAAGTTTGGAGGGACGGCCGGGTCTTGGTAGATTTGCAGTGGTCTGATACTCCTTCCATTTCAATATAATTGCTTGCACAGTGCTCCTTGAGATGTTTAAAGCTTGGGAAATCTTTTTGTATCCAAATCCGGCTTTAAACTTCTCCACAACAGTATCTCGGACCTGCCTGGTGTGTTCCTTTGTCTTCATGGTTCTCTCTGCGCTTTAAACAGAACCCTGAGACTATCAAAGAGCAGGTGCATTTATACAGAGACTTGATTACACACAGGTGCATTCTATTTATCATCATCAGTCATTTAGGACAACATTGGATCATTCAAAGATCCTCACTGAACTTCTGGACTGAGTTTTCTGCACTAAAAGTAAAGGGGCCGAATAATATTGCACGCCCCACTATTCAGTTTTTTATTTGTTAAAAAAGTTTAAATTATCCAATAAATTTCGTTCCACTTCACGATTGTGTCCCACTTGTTGTTGATTCATGACAAAAAATTAAAATTTTATATCTTTATGTTTGAAGCCTGAAATATGGCGAAATGTTGAAAGGCTCAATGGGGGCCGAATACTTTCGCAAGGCACTGTAAGTCTGACAAATGTAAACACATTGGTCTTATTTAATTGCATAGCTCATGGCTTTTATGATTGATCTGTACCTGTTTGTGCAGGGACAGCATCCAATCCGATGTCTTCTTCACTCTGAGTTACAGCAGCGATGATGGTCCCACCAGCGTTCGAGTTTTGCTCAACAAAGACCTCCAGTTCAGTCTCCATGGCAGCAACAAAAGCTTTGCCTCCTTTTTTGCCCTGCTCAGCCACTACACCGGGCCGAGCTGCAAACTGAGCACGCCCTACCGCAAACAGCGGCCGGAGCGGCTGACGCACATGTGCCGCAGGGCCCTGGTGCGCGTTTATGGAGCCGACTGCATCAGCACGGTGTCCGGACTCAGCAACAAAGACAAACAGAATATTTATTTATATCCGTATTCTATTTAGAAACGGCAACGTGTAGATATTTATCATTCATGTTTTTTCTGTTATTTATACAGTGACAATTTCTATCGGACCGGTAGTATTACTTTGTGTTTTTTGCATTGGGCAGAGCTTTAATTTCCAGAAGTAAAAATCACAGTTTAAAATCAGTCTAGTAAGAAGGAGTTTGAAGACACAACGGAGACTTACTCCCGATCTGTTAACCAATCTTGAGCCTGGTGTTTTTGACACAATAAACACAATGTCGTTTTTTGCTTAAAGTAGCAATATGTATGTCCAGTCATCCTTAAATGGCCCTAATCTGTCAAAAGGCATTAATAAATCATGCTCTTTTCAAAATCTTCTTCTACTGATACAGTAGTTCATCCGAGATATTTGGATTTCAAAATTAGTTTCAGAGCCCCTAAATCTTGTTTTTGTTTTCATTTTGATGTCCTGCCCTCCACCGTTTTACCAATCAGAAAGCCTGTGATCCGGGTCAAGCTAATCTCACTGGTAAAGTAACTAGTGGTTGCAGAACTAAAAAAGGTCTCGTTATGATTCTCAAATCATTAATGACAAAACAAGGAATAAAACCAGGATTTCTGTCTATGTAAAACCGGTGTTGGTTTTAGATTTGTTGTTTTTTTATTCAGATAATATGGTCCCAGCTGGATTCGCCTGCATATCTGGAAACCTGAGTCAGGGAGAGTGTAGTACCACTTTTTGCCAGATTCTTACATACTGCTCCTTTAACTTTCCTGGTTTTTTACGTTTTATTAATGCATGTTATTCTGTATATTCATGTAGTTCTTGTGGTCATACTACAAGAACTAAAATATTTTGTAACATTGTGAATTTTATTTCCTGAAACCTTAAGCTCGGCTTACTTAATTTCCAGAAGTAAAAAAAAAAAAAAAAAATCACCATTCAAATTTCCCATAATACTTTTATAACAAAGGGGCGACAGTAGCTCAGTTGGTAGAGCATTGGCCTTCAGGCCTGAAGGTCGTGGGTTCAATTCCCACCTCTACACCTTCTCCACCGACTCCCACTGATGACTGCTGTCGTTGTGTCCTTGGGCAAGACACTTAACCCCACTTTTCCCAAAGCCCCCACTGAAAGATCAAGGCTATGCTCACACTCAGAGAGCAGCCGTCCTCCTGTGGACTCACCACCTGCAGAGGGTCAGTGAGGGGCTGGTGCTATGAGACTTGGGTGGCATCTCTGACTGCCACCCCCCTGACCCAGAAATGGATTAAAGGGTAGAAGATGGATGGATGGACTTTTATAACATTTAAAATGGATTTGGGGCTGATCAAATCTGGGGAGTGATAACACAACCTACATTAAAACTGTTAAAGTTAAGTCAAGCATTTTATTTTTTTTCTGTGGATAGTAGTGGCCAATTGTCCAAACTCCTTTGGGGATATTGCATGAGGAATGTTACTTCTAGAAAACTAAGCTTCGCTCACTTTGTGTTTTATTTTGCTTCTTTTTTGTTGTTGTTACTTAAATAATAATAATAATAATAATAACAAACGCAAAAAAACAGGTCCAGGACAGAAATTACCATTAAGTTCTTTTTGTTTGTCCACAGTACTGTTGCACAAGTTATGGGTGGTTAATGTACAGTTCCGATTGGGCAATGTCAATAACCCTCATTTTCTGCCTCTGGCTTTATGTGGTGCCAGCGCTCCCAGCTTTTGGACTCTGCGCTGTGTTCCCTGGGAGTGAACAGCTGAGATGTGCTGCTGGGAAAAGAAGCACAGCAGACATGGAAGTTCTTTTTGATTGTGGAAATGCAGATTTTATTTTCCGCGTGAAACTTTATGGAGTTGGCGCAGAACAAACAGGGATATTTAGTAATGATCTATTACAACGTGCACTTTATTATTATTTTTTACACGATTAAAAACCAAACTAAAGCACGTCAGACAGACAATACTGCTGCACCTCAGGTCTCGCGAGCTTCTGTTCAAGCGCTAATAAAATAACAAATCTAAAACTCTTGATCATAAATAACATAACCACAATGTAAATAAAAAAAACATAAAACAAAACATTCAATCATTTTAACTTGTTGATGACAAGTTTTAAAGAAGATTCATATGGAGTACTTTGACGACAAAAAATTACGTATTTTACGGAGTAAGGGCAGAACAAATAGCCAAGTAGCACTGTAATGAGGTTTAAAGCATAGAAAAGTCAAAAAGCGTAACATAGGACCTTCAAAGTTTAGAAAGGAATAGGAACATATTAGGATTAGGAGGTATACTTTTTGCGCTCAAACATTTTGCAACACAATATTAGTTTTTGCTTTGATATGCTATTTATTGTTGTGTTTTATTTTGATAGGCTTTCGGACATTATGAAAGTGTTTTTAGAAGGATACAACCATTTCTGTTGGAGAATCAATGTAAAAAAAAAAAACGCTTTTACTTCTGGCCTGAGCCATCCTCCATTTCCTTTGAATCCTCGAGCACAGGGGTCAGGAACCTATGGCTCGGGAGCTAGATGTGGCTTTTTTGCTCCCAGACAAATCTTGGTAGGTAATCATAGTAAATGGTTTTATGTGTTAGATTTTGTCAGTACAACATTTGTATTAAACAAAAGAATTCAATTTGAGTAAGCTCAGTTTACTCTCCAAATGTGTTGATCTTGTTTAAAAAAGCCATGCATGTACGGCTCCCATAGAAATACATGTTTAGGTAGGAGACTGTTTTGGCTGTCTCAGAAAAAAGGTTCCTGACTTCTGCTCTAGCAATGATTTGATGACTGAGATGATGACATAAATAACACGTAAACACTTTTGGGCTTTTGTTCTTTACTAGTGCCAATGCAGCGAGCACTGTGGGTGTAGGGCCCAGACTGAGACTTGTTCAGAAACATGAAAGCTGTTCACCCACCACTAAGTCACACATTACTGTTTTGTGTTGTGGTTTTGTTTACATGCACCAAAGCTGTAAGATCATAATAATATATCGGTATAGAACATCATCCCTTATTGGAATTTCAGACGCTCAACTTGTACTTCAACAATCACTATATTTCCGCACAAATAAATATGATCATTTGAAGTTCATGTTTTGTAATAGCTCTTGTCACATGTATATTATTCATTAAACTATAGACTTTAAATTGTTTGAAGCTGGGCCGTTGAGTAGTACAGTGCCTTGCGAAAGTATTCGGCCCCATTGAACCTTTCAACATTTTGCCATATTTCAGGCTTCAAACATAAAGATATAAAATTTAATTTTTTGTCATGAATCTACAACAAGTGGGACACAATCGTGAAGTGGAACGAAATTTATTGGATAATTTAAACTTTTTTAACAAACAAAAAACTGAAAAGTGGGGCGTGCAATATTATTCGGCCCCTTTACTTTCAGTGCAGCAAACTCAGTCCAGAAGTTCAGTGAGGATCTTTGAATGATCCAATGTTGTCCTAAATGACTGATGATGATAAATAGAATGCACCTGTGTGTAATCAAGTCTCCGTATAAATGCACCTGCTCTTTGATAGTCTCAGGGTTCTGTTTAAAGCACAGAAAGAACCATGAAGACAAAGGAACACACCAGGCAGGTCCGAGATACTGTTGCGGAGAAGTTTAAAGCCGGATTTGGATACAAAAAGATTTCCCAAGCTTTAAACATCTCAAGGAGCACTGTGCAAGCAATTATATTGAAATGGAAGGAGTATCAGACCACTGCAAATCTACCAAGACCCGGCCGTCCCTCCAAACTTTCATCTCAAACAAGGAGAAGACTGATCAGAGATGCAGCCAAGAGGCCCATGATCACTCTGGATGAACTGCAGATAACTACAGCTGAGGTGGGAGAGTCTGTCCATAGGACAACAATCAGTCGTGCACTGCTCGAGCTCGAGCTGTTTTGCAAGGAAGAAAGGGAAATAATTCCAGTCTCTCGATGTGCAAAACTGATAGAGACTTACCCCAAGCGACTTGCAGCTGTAATTGCAGCAAAAGGTGGCGCTACAAAGTATTAGCGCAAGGGGGCCGAATAATATTGCACGCCCCACTTTTCAGTTTTTTATTTGTTAAAAAAGTTTAAATGATCCAATAATAATAATTTTGTTCCGCTTCACGATTGTGTCCCACTTGTTGCTGATTCTTGACAAAAAATTTAATTTTTATATCTTTATGTTTGAAGCCTGAAATGTGGCAAAATGTTGAAAGGTTCAAGGGGGCCGAATACTTTTGCAAGGCACTGTATGTGTATATATGCACTTGGAAAAAGACTGGCTCAATTTAATAGAATAATAAAATGTATACCATATATGATGCAGCTGTAGTAATAGTCATACATATGTTAGTTATATTAGAGCGTCACAGAGAAAACATTATTGAGGCTCACTCAAGAGTTCTGTAATGATGGCCTTGGACAACGTTGACCTGACTTTATCATCCCAAAATAATAATAGTATTGGGAAAAAATAGTATTCAGTCAAGTGACACCATAACAATATTCCAGAGTTGTATTTCCAGTTCTGTTTTCTTGACGTTGAGCCTTTAAACGTCATGGAGTACGTTGTTTTCATTAAAACTAGGTCCCACGGCACAGATAAGTAAATATGTTTGGACGTTTGGATGCTTTCAGACTTGTGACTTCTGCTCTACTTGTGGTTCTAATTTTGCCACTGGCCCCTTTAGTCAAAATGAGCCCTAGACACAGGGGACGCTCCCAACGATATCAGCACACTGTGAAATTATCCGTCTCATTAAATCTAATAGACTGGCGCTCATTTATACAATAATAGAGGAGACATATTTATGCAATGCACACTGATAAATAATTATTCTTACTATTACTTACTACTATTACTAATAGTTACTTATTAGAAAAATTCTAATGAAGCATTTAGCATTTTATTTTAGACTAGAGCAGAGAAAATGGTCCAAACCAAGCGGCTACTCCACCTTGAGACCCATTCTGCTCCACCCAGAGGCTACTCCATCTCTGCGTCTGTGGCCCATTCTGCTCCACCCGGATGTTACCCCACCTCTGCTGCTGTGACCTGTCCTGCACCACACAGAGACTATCAAACTTTGCTGCTGTGACCTGAAGGCCTGTGGCTGATTAATACTATTATTAGCTTTTTAGAATGATACATTTTATTTTTGCTGCTACTGGACACCTGAACTTTTCCTAATGGGATCAATAAATATCTATCTTGCTAAAGTTAATTTAAGGTATGGTTTGAGTGATTTCAAGTTTACTTGAAATATGATGGTATTTTAATCAAGTTTCTTCCTGTGATTCCAATTGGAAATAAACACTGAAGTAAAAGTGTCTATTCTCACAAATGGGCACTTTGAAACTTGAAACTGCAAGATTGTATTGCCTTGATCCCAAATGCCCCAAAGAACTATTTTGAATCATAGATCAGTTCAAATGTATTTGTAATTGCAAACACTATTCATTCAAATTGCAAATCAATGTTGAACAGACTATAAGATAAAAATCCAAAATGCAAATAAATGTAACCCTTAAGTAGAATATTTGTCTCAAATTTTCAGGAAGACTGTTCGCAGTGCGCTCACAGTACTCAGATTTAGTTTATTTGCCATGTGCAGTTAAAAACCACATTGGTATATTTGTGTAAAATTACACAGTGTGCACAGAAGATTAAAAATAACAAATTCAAAGCCTCTACAAAACATAAAACAATTGACCCTGTTTAAAGACGTTTAAGTTCATAATGACGATTCAAAACAAAATAATCATGCACTTTTAACAGATCAATAATATCAGTGCTCTATTCAGACAAATGACAGTTTGTGGGAAGAAACGGTTTCCGTGGATTTCTACACCTAAAGGAAAGAAGCTGGAACATGAATCCACCAGGGTACCCAGAGGAGACATTGACAATTTGAAGAGGGACCATAGACTGTCGAATGATTTCTTTATCCAGCAGGGAAGGACACGTGTTTTTATAATTATTCCAGTGCATTCAAAACACTAAGATGTTTTCAAAGATGCACAGAATCGTCTTTCATTATTATGTGCTTATCGCAGAGTGAACTCATGTGACAGAAGAAACATGAACACACACTGGTACTGGCCTGTCCCGAGTCAGTGCGCGCTCAAACGACCTCCGAAGACTTATTTATGAGCGCGCCTGGACTAAACGGACACACGCACGCGCAGGGATTACAACAACTGGATCTCCACACACACGCGCACTCACACACACACTAGTGGTCCGTGTCATTGCGGTGCTGTGAGTGATTCTTTCGCGTGCCGTGTCCCTGAGCGCGCACGGAGAGAGGCGTCAGATAGGCTTCTGGACCGTGCGCGACCACATCGGCGCATATACGTACGGGAATCGGGAGGAGGAGACCAGGCAGACCCGGCGAGAGAGTCACGCGGACAGCATTTACAGAAGTGGGATGTGTCGCGAGTGACCGTGCGCGCCTCCACAGAGCATCCCCGTGAAGCTGTACGGAGGAGGCCCGCCAAAGCACAGCCATGTAGTGGGTTCACATCTGTGGAGCGAGGCACAGCGGACTAGTTTGGACCGAGGTGGGAGGGGACATGGGGAAGGACCAGGAGCTGCTCCAGGCCGTGAAGACCGAGGACCTGATGACCGTCCAGCGGCTGCTACAGAGACCTCGGCCGGGGAAAGCCAGTAAGTACCCAGGCAGAATGGGTGTTGTAAAGAAGAGGGTGGGAATGGCAGTTTTATATGACGATTCGTGTGCCAAGTTCATTTATTTAAGGCAACATTGCTGCCTACTATCTTGCCTGTCAAAGCATCCCCCCCCTCGCCTCCTCCCCCCTGCTGCCACACGCGCATTAGTAGGGGTCAGGGTGTTGGTGGTGAAGCATGCCGCCCATCTATTCTATGTGACGTGAAAGCATTTAACCCAGTGCATGCGTTCTCCGGTTTGTGCATGTGTAAATGACCGTGTATGTGCGTGTGTGCGTGCGTGCTGGTGACGTGTAATGTGATAGTGATGACGTTGCGCAGTTTGAGACTCGTTAGAAATTATAGGGTGCAGCCAGGGATGGGGATGGACCTGCAGCTGTGAGTGCATGAGAAAACTACTATACTCGGAGGGAAGCTGAGTCTCTGCAGGAGATGTGAGGGGAAAAACTGGAGTGAAAATCCCAATACTGCATTTGGTTCTAATTGAAAGGAGGGTCATTGTGCTATTTGGGGTATCTTTTTTATCAAACTGTATACTGCACTATGAGTTTTTTGCATCTATGTACACCTGCCATGGTGTTGATTGAAGTGCATGGCTTTATAATGAGTAAGCTCAAGAATGGCTGATTTACCCACTGTGCCATAATGCAGAACTGTAAACTCCACGATTTCAAGTCACATTTCTTTGTATAATGTTTGACCTTTTAAATACAAACTAAGGCTGTCAGTACAAATATCTGGGTGGGCAAATGTAGTAGTTTAAACAGAAGCAGGACAATGCGGGAAGACTCAAATATGATATGCAAAATTGAAACATGAAATGAAACGTGGGTGAAACAATCTCCAAAACATGATGCATTTCCTTACTAGAATTTACAAGTTCTTCCAATATTTGAACCATTCAAAGCAGTTATTTTCAGCCCACGCAGGACATGACACAAATCATACAGTTTTAGGAACCAATTTTCAATTCTATTACTGTTGACACTTATTTTAAACCCATTTTGTGATAACATACTTTGTTTTGAGTTACATTCGCTGGCATTTCAGTCATTTGATCCAGCCTCAGTTACTCGCCAAGCGGTGGCTTTTATGTGTTATGAGACGTAAACAAACTTTACAAACTCACCTGCAGACATCCACCAGAAATCATGTTCACAATAAAGTCGGGAAGTGTTTTTCTGAGTTTAAATGTTACTACAGGACTCGGATCAGAAGCACCATTGATGATTCACCTGCTGTGAGGACATGGACCAGCGTCAGTCAATTTACCATGGATGTATTATACTATCGGGATACCTATTTATCCTGAATATTCAAGCTATTTCTTTTTGAGTCTTCTGTCTGTTGTTGATAATATTGGAACAACAGAATAACACAGCTGAAGGGACCAGACATTATAACCCTAAAATTAGCTGTTAAAGTAAAAATGACCGTAACAGTCAAACGTTTAGAATCTTGAGGAGAATAACCATATAATAGCCATATACTGTGATAACAATTGCTTTATTCTAACACAGAGGGCCTTATTTACCAACAACCGCATCAGGACTGAAAGTCAATAGATAACTGTTATAATTGGACACAACAAAGATATCAGACTTTTTAGTATAGACTCAGACCTCAGTGTTCACTCGGCCCACACTGCAGGAGGTTGTGTCGCTCTCAGGTGGGAACATCCACATTCACAAACATTTAGTTGGCGCGACTCCAATGTGGGATCCTAAACAGTCATTGTAGCCACATTCATGCTGCTCTTTTTTATCGGGTCTCGTCAAATTAGCAGTAGGTATGCTTATCTCGTCCATATTTTTCTAGATTTGTACCATTTAAAAGCAATGTTTTTTGTCTGAGCAGTTTAGGTGTATTTTTTCTCCCTGGTATTGGTTTGTATCTGCATTTGATATGCTTATGTATCAATTATGAGTCATAAATTGGCTTTGAAATAAACATACTGTGAAATTCAAAGTGACAATAATTGTGGTTATGTACACATGTCTGCGATAATATTATCCCAGACATAATAATTGTAAATCCATTACATTAATCGTTGACATAAAGCACATTTACATCCTGAATATAATACAAAGGACAAAAACAAAAACACAATATACAATAGGCCTAACCCTAACCCTTTCTTAGATTGGATATTTTAACAGCATTTGTTCTTATTAATTACGTTAAAAAAACCATTGTACTATCATGTTATTTTTATACTATCGTCAGTAAGATCCTGTATAAAAATTACTTTTCTTTTAAACCCATACAATAGACTGAATATCAGCCAGATGGACTACTGTAGATCCCGTTTAATGTCCTGCGATGACATTTATGCACCAGACTCGGGGACACCGATTTGAAGCATTTTTAGCTGACAATAAATTAGCATGATTGTAGCACGGCATGACCATATCCCAAACTGTGTGTGAGATCTCTGAAGAGGGAAGGAGTGAGCGAGGAGGAAAAGATGGCAAGAGTCTGAAGGCAGTAATTGAAATCTAATTATCACCTCCAGTCCCGGCTGAGTCGAGTCAAGAGGCTCACGTGCACACACATGCCGCACGTGTACGCTCGCAGCGGCATCATCACATTATTACCACTGACATCTGGCGTCTTCACACACCAATAATCCCACCCCCATCACCCACTCCCCACTGCCCCGGTCCCACAGCGTACAGGACCTCCGGACGGCCCGCACACGCTATTATTCCAATGGTGCAAAAGTGACGAGACAGCCAGGAGCAGAGCCGCATCACTAATTTTTAATCACAATACTGATGACTGCGGGAACACATGCTACAAAGCAATACAGAATTTTGAGTGTGTGAGGACTCTAGGAACTGTCTGCAGTGAAAATGTACTATCAAAATGGATGATTCTGATATCATTGTATTGCATGGTTCAACAAGAACAGGCATTTTTTTAGGCACCACTGGTAAATTCAAAGTAACCAATAATATGTTATAGCCGATTTTGTTGTAAAAATTCTTGTAGGGATATAATAAATGCTAAAATGCTTTCAAAGAAATACAGTGGGGTTACGTACATCTCTGTCCCTGTTACTAATTGATTGTAAAATATTGATAACATAATCACAATTCAGCTGCCATCATGTGATTATCTTGTAGTCTTAATATAGTAGAGGATGGCCTCATACCGCCAATACTCGGATACTAGGAAGTTTACCTATTATCAGGTAATATAAGGTGTGAGACATTGTATAATTTAAACAAAAAATAATGATAAGCTTACATCCCACTAAATTATCTTAGTATAATGGTTTTGTAATATATGCAAAACGATCCAGCTTTTTCATTTCCAATACCAATGTTTCATTGACATTGACAACTGGCCAGTAAACATTTTTATCACAACAGTTTACTGGTCCAAACATAGCATCAGTTCAACTGTTATCCTGGAACCAATACCCAAAGCCATAGCTGTAGCATCTTTAATGATTTATTGTTAGGGGTGATTATTTTCCTTTCACCCCTGGTTCAGAAGTTGTTCTTTATGAGGGCAATTTGAAAACTGTAAACCCAATGTCACCTCCAGTCTGTATATTTATTGACATGTCCACCTACTTGACATTGAATGTCGGATCTTTCTACAGCGTCTAACAATTTCAAGGAGTCCCACTCCAAAGGATGAACTTTTTAAAACATTTAATATCTTAAGCAAGGTTCGACACTATTGAAATACAGAAGTTTGAGAATATTACAAATAAGGCAGGTTGACTAAAAAAGTATGGGACTAAAATGTTGCACACAGGTTTCCAATTTAAACACATTTTGGAAAACAAGGAAGAAAAGATCCAGCGTGTTTGTCCTATACAGTATATTTTTTGATCCCTGTATGAACTCAATCCTTTTGCAATTTTGTAAAACAAATTCTGATTGTCAATATGTTAGAAAGCGAACACAAACGATATACTTTATACCACTTCTTGTGTTTAAATGTGTTTAGCCTCATCTCACAACACAAAAATGTTTTAAACTCAAGTCTCCTGTTATCATCATTTGTTTTTAGTTCTGTAATGCATTTGCCGGTACATTCCTGCAATGGTGTGGAAGAGGGAAAACAAAACCTCAACTCAACTTTTCCAACGCCACATTGGATCAGCCTGGAGTTCAGTCCACTGCACACTGACAAAGAGGATGGCATGGAGGGGGGGTGGGGGGCAGCTCAGAGCACGTGAGGGCCAGAGACCAGTGTACCAGCAGGACACATGAATGAAATGCAGGATACAGGATTCAACACTAAAGACACACTGGTTCAGATAGAAAGTTATTTGATGCATGATGTTTAAAATATTCTACATTTATGCGTTGGCACGTCACCAATGTATGTAACCATGAATTCTGTTAGATCCTCATTTAATTCAAATAAAAGTAACACTTGCAGCATATAGAGTCATGTCATACTCATTAATACAAACATTAAACCATTATGGGGCATCAGGATCATTAAGTTACGATGCACAATGCCTTAATTGCACCAACCCCGACCATAACAAGAACATTATGGTCATGGCGCAAGTATGGTTCTCCCGGTTTTGCACAGTCAATGCACCGAGGTTGTAGTTCTGCAGTACAGAGCAACAAGTGATCTTTCTGATCAATCACTCACTCACGTTGCTCTAATGCATGTGACGAGAGTGAGCAGAGTTTGTTGCACAAAGGTATGGATTTATAGAAAGCCAACCATTGTAAACGCTGTAGGTTTCCTGTCAGCTGAGGACGAGCCGTTGTAGTTAACATTGAGGTCTATTATTAAAATCTCCTTACAGCCGGTGTGATTTTAAGATGCAGTACCGCAGGTGGCCCCTAGTCTGTGCTGGAGGTTTTAAATGAGAAAATACCCTATCCAGATTATATAACACATCCATAACTTGATCCCAGTCCATAGAACAGCATAGCATAGTTTTGTGTTTTAACTGTTGATTCTCTGATCTGTGTTGGTGATTTCAATGGTTTTGTTAAGTCCTCTGAGATTACTTCTGTTGTGATTTATGGTTATACAAGAATAAATTGTATTGTAAGTTGTATTGTATTGTTTAGCACAGAACAGCACAGCATAGCATAGCAAAGCTCAGCATAGCATAGCAAAGGGCTTCGTTAGGGTCGGTGAGCAGTTTGGGTCCGTTATGTGTAAAATCTAAGTTTTGGTCCTTGCTGCAGCTCAAACTTTCCACTCCAACATCTCAATATCTTCCTTCCAAATACTTACATCTCCTGATTGTTGCTGTGTCTACCATGTCCCTCTGTTTCTTCTCATGATGATCAGCCGGAAACATTCGCAATCAGGGCTGCAATTTCGTCCCATAAAGAGATGTCCTAATTCATATCCTAACGTCAACCCTGGCATTGTTTTGAATGGGTGCATTTCCGCCTTGTTACTTATGTGCGGACTGTTTTAAGCCTAATGTTGGGTGCTGAATGTGTTGGGTGCTGAATGTGTTGGGTGCAGAATGTGTTGGGTGCTGAATGTGTTGGGTGCAGAATGTGTTGGGTGCAGAATGTGTTGGGTGCAGAATGTGTTGGGTGTTGAATTGAGTGAGGGAGAATGAAGGTGCAGTGTGACCTGATACCCCTCGGCACTCTCACATGAGTCCATTTCTGGGCTTCTCCAGGTGCTGTTGCCTTTGACTGTCTCTTTTCTGTGGGTTCGTCATAAATCCTGGTTTAGTTGTGATTTTGACTTTTCTGATCATTTGCTAATGCTTGATAGTTTGGCAGATAAAATAGTTTCTTATTTATTACTATACTGCTGTGGTTATTACAGAGATGCCTAAATTGTTTTTACTTCAAGTGGTGAGAGTGTGTTCAAATAATAATACAACAAAAAACTCAAATTACATATCAACATAACAAATATATGCAAATTAAATATAGTTTGATTATTTTTTACCTGTATCATTCTAATCATAAATGGTATTGATTCCTCACCATAGATGTTTATTTTAACATAAGCAGTGAGAACCAATATGGCTGCAGGCAGAATACAGAATACAGTGGACAGAGGAGCCTCTTAAAGAAGGAGTTACAGGTCTGTGAGAGCCAGAAGTCTTGCTTGTTTGTTGGTGACCAAATACTTATTTTTCACCATGAATAGTAAATAATTTCTTCATCATGTGATTTTCTGTCTCTCATAGTTGAGGTTTACCTGTGAAGAAAATGACAGGTCTCCCTCATCTTTGTGAGTGGGAGAACTTGTAGAATTGGTGGCTGACTGAATACTTTTTTGCCCCACTGTATATAGGTCACATGTCTGTGGTGTACTGATTTTGCTGATCTATATAGAATCTAGTTGTCTCTATATTTTAAAACAAGGTTTTTTGAAGTAAAGTATTTGTATGATCCAATATTAAAAGAGAATATTGGGTTTGCTCTCTGTTTTTCAAAACAAAGTAGAGTCATGGCTTGAAGAAGATAACAATGATTTTGATTATGAAAATGATTCCACTCTGGAAATTGGCTAGTGGTGTAAATGCTAGTTGCGACTGTGATCTTTCACTTCGGAGGTGTCACTTTTGATTGTGAGGGAAAATGTGTGAGAACAAACTTTATTGGCCAAAACAAATAAAAGTGTTGAAAAAATAGCAGCGAGTGAACTATCCAAACACTTTGAACTCTTATCACGTGAAGTGTTAATAATGATAAAACAATTTTATGCAAGGACATTTAAAGTCCTCTAATGATGCCAGACTAAAATACTGTCCTGTATTGCACAGATTTAATGTGGCCTATATTAACATGGCATTTATGCGTAGGTGGGTATTTGTTATTGTTTTAGGTTTAAGCGAACAGCCGGCCCACACAAACAAAACCCAGGCTAATCCCTCTCACTGATGCCTCTCCTGTGAGGATGACATTATGAAACACTCATAAGATTGGTCTTTTAGCCTTTATGTGATGGTTAAACTGGCCTCCCAAAGGCATGATGCTCCTGTGAGTAATGTTGCATCAATTCACACAATCATTTATTTCACTTACAAAATACTAGGGCTAAAAATGTATCAAAAGGTTACAAAGATCGCAATTTATTTATTTAAATATTTATTTGTTTTTCTTTTTTATAATTTGATATTTTTGTTTTTGATGGAATGTATGTTTGCTGGCTAATACCAGCCCAGAATGTAATTTTCTACTTCTTTTAATGTAACATGTGTTACTTTCACTAACACATGTTCATGAATGAATTGTGTTTGCGTTAGTTGGCTGGTTCATACTGGTTCATACTGGTCTTACATCAAAGGATGTAAATGAATTCAGGTTCTTTCTTATTATTATAATTATTTTCATATGTGACCTGTATGAAAATCAAAATAACAAAGCAGTTCAAGACAGTTCACTATTTGGAATAATATTCATTACAATGTGTGTTGAAAAAATGTTTTTCTTTTTGACCCTAAATTGAAAACACTAATCACAATCACAATGATTGTCATTGCAAATATATATTTTGCCAAAACCTTTCTTTGTCGTAACAATGTGTAATATGTAGGAATGCGTGATATCTGTAACTCTTTATCCAATTGTTTTCCGTTTCCTTCCTGGTCCAGATACTGTAAATGATTCAACAAAATCCACATGTGAATTCTTTCAAGGCACACCTGGAAATACCTCAAAGCACTAGTGCTGCACACTGGCCTGAAATCACTATGATGCTGAAAAGGACCATTTTGCTGCTAGAATATGAAAGACTATAAGTGTTACCATGGCCAGATTTTGGCCGCTGCTATTTCCTAAACGGAAAGCTTCTTATTTTTTTGACAAATGTTTGTGTCTCTTTTCACACAATTTTTTTTTCCAAATATACAGTAGAAAATGTAGCTTTGGGCCAACGTTTAAACTGACTATCTTTAGCCCATCTGTTTGCTGCCTCATTCATTTGCATCATAAATAATCCTTGTTGCATTGAGTTTTGTTTGGGAACAATTATGACAACAGTTTTCCTGCTATTATGTGTCTATTCAAGTATAATGACAAGCAGTTTAACCATCTAACAAAAACAAATCAAATCAAACAGTGTTCAAAAGACCCATTATAGTTGTGGATGCTGTTATTGCTTGCAAAAAAGTAGGAAAATATATTAAGGAAATAAAATCTGGAGGAGATTTTGGACTGTGATGGGGCCTTCCTGAGTGGAGTTTGCATTTTTTCCCCAAACCTGTTCCACCATCTATCTGATCTACATACATTTGTGGCTGTATTCTTAATTGAAAAATAGAATGAACATGATCTGTTAACATGCATTGTTGTTGTTCTCAATCTGATCGGCTAATCAGAAAGCAGAATAAGCTTCACACCAGTTACCTTTGAAATCCGACTGGTTTACGCTGTGCCCAAGCCTCAGGTGGACTGCATCAGTAATCAGAGCTTTTGTGTGTGGCTTTGACATTTAACCGAGCAGTAACTACTGTTCCTTTAACAGAATTTTTCTTCTCCACAAACCTGACTATACTTGGCAAACATAGCAGTTCTTGTAAATATTAACTCCACTTCTATGCTCTCATAGATTGTACCAGTACCATCTTTTGTCAAGGAGAGGAAGAATAGTCTTGTTTTCCCCGCACACACTTGAAGATAACTTTTTTTATCTATTCACAATGTAATTTCAAGTACTGTATAACCCTATTTGCGCCAAAATAGTGAAATGCGACATGAGCTTCTGAACGAATGTGACCTGGCTTCTCATAAACATTCCTCCATCCATTTTCTTCCTCTCAATCCATATCTGGGTCAGGGGGTGGCAGTCAGAGCTGCACCAAATTCACAGAGCATCAGCCCCTCACTGACCCTCCTGCAGGTGGTGAGTCCACAGGAGCCGTGATCTTTCAGCGGGGGCTTCAGGAAAAGTGGGGTTAAGTGTCTTGCCCAAGAACACAACGACAGTAGACTCCAGTGGATGACTCCCACTGATGTCTGCTGTTGTATCCTTGTAGGTCTCATGGTGGGCTCGAACCCACGGCCTTCAGGCCAATGGCCAACTGAGCCACTGTCCCACCAGGCCTCCGCCTTAAGTCTGTTTCACATCAAGTTCCTGACAAACTCACTGGCGCTGTAACTGATAAAAAATTATCTTAATTACCGAAATATCTTCTCACCTAATTTTAAACTTCCAAGAAAGATTATCAAGCATCCATTAAGAGTCATATTTTTCCCCTTCACTATAAAGGATATTATCATAATGTTTCTGTTTCACAAAGGCAATATCGGGGTCATCTTTTAATCCAGCATTTAGCCGGTGGCCGGCCTTTTTAGGGGCGCACCTGACCGTGACATGGAATGCAATCTGCTGAGTCAGAGCTGCTGCCATGCTCCTCTCCTGGGGACATCAGTCTGCCTGATGACATTTACAGCCCACAGGGAGCATCTATTCAGCAGAGACAGGTTATAGTTCATGACTCTACTTGAGCATGCTCATTTTCATTATGCACGTGCGATAGCTAGTGATTAACCTTGAGGCATTTCGAACAGTTGTCATGGTAACCTGGGTTCGGACAGGGCTCATATCGTCGCATGTGGTGTGAACCGTGCAGCAAGGACATTGTCAGAAAAGTATGCTAATGTGCTGTGGCGAGCGCTGTGTAGATGGATCACTGAATGTTCACGGCTGATGGCCTGAAAAAATGGGCCAATTTACTGTTCGGCCTAATAGGAGTGTTAGCGTAGGGCATTAGCGAGGATGGATTATCAGATATCAGAGGGTTTCTCAAAATATCGTATTGGTTCGATGTTGGAAATCACCCTGATATTTGGTTTTCTGAGCTGCTTCATCTGTTTGTTTCCAACCCATACTCCCATACATCAGTTCTGTCTTACTAAATACAGGTGAAACACAGAAAATGTTAATATCGTTCAAAAGTAATTTTAAATGTACTTCTGTAATTCAACTTACAATGTGAAACTAATATATGACATTAACTCATTATGCAAAATTATACATATAGATTGGTTATAATGTTCATAATTGGCTCACAGCTTGTGAAAACCCCAATAAAACATTGAAATCAGACTGTTAGCCGTAATCATCAACAAACAAAGGCTTAGCTAATTGCATTTGCATGTAATAAGCTTGTATCTTATATTGTCTTTACATTTTAAGGTAACTACAAAAATAAATGAACAATCGTCTAATTTTCCGAGTTCAAGATATTTTACTCCTTTGTATGGAGGCAACAACTATATAATGATCACATATTAGTCCCAAATACTGCATATACTTTGCTGTATATCAAATGTTCTGAAATACATTTTACGCTTTTGCCAAAAAAGCAGTAAATGTTCCCCTTTTTATACATAAACTAAGAATTATGTAATTATCTCCATATATATAGCTATTTATATTGTTTTAATGTATCCTTTTATGTATTTCTTAATAATGTGGGAAGAATAAAGGTTGTCTTATAAGCCACTTTTCCCGTTTTTTGATGGTGGTGATTGGTGTACTATAGTCGCATGTCCATTTGCCTGACTGCTGGTTGGTGTGGGGCGACAGTGAATCAGTTGGTAGAGCATTGGTCTTGGGGCCTGGTGGTTGTGGGTTCGAACCAGTGGGGGCGGGGAAACCGGCTCAAAAATGTCCAAAATGACGTGCTCTGACATGCTTACAATACCACACTGATGGAGGTGGACCCGGAACAAGAATTACCCAATGCTAAGGTATAGCATCTTCTTACCTCTCGAACACACCTTTACAGGATGGTCCAAAGGCAGTGTCAATGCTGAGGGGAGTGAATTTGTTTGTACCAGTCTAGTTTAGTCGCTGTGAAATTTAGAAGACACTTGTTAAATGAATGGGGCTCGTGCCGACTGACGCATGCGCAGATGCGTTATTTAACATTTTCCAGCCCCCGCGGCCATTTTGGAACTGCCCGTTGACGGCAAAAGTGGTGGCACATTAGTTTGAACGGCGTAGATAGGCGTGACAACCTTTATTCCATCTGCTCCAACTGATGTCTGCTGTCGTTGTGTCTCTAGGCAAAACATTTAACCCCATTTTGCCTCAAACTGCACTGAAAGACCAGGGCTATGTCTTTGCTGATGGAGCAACCATTCTCCTGTGGACCCCCCACCTGCAGGAGGATCAGGGAGGTTCTGGGACTATTAAGATTGGGTGGCAGCTTGGATTACCACCCCCCAACCCAAAAATGTATTAATAAAGGGGATGAAAATGAATTAATTAATATAGTTGGTGAATTGATAAGTAAAAATAAAAAAAAATAAAAAATACAATCTGATGTGAGGAAGTTGATTACAAGTTTGTTCTAATTTACTGACAACAGTGTGATGTCTGCTTTAAATGAAGTGACCTCTACTGAACCATGAACTGCAGTGTATTGACTTTTAGACAGACTCTATACGAGCAATGCACAACTTTTCACAGCTTTTGGTATACTTGTCTTCTCTTGCTGTTTGCCTTTAAATCAAGTTGTATTGTTTAGTGTTACAAACTTCAGCAATTTATCTTTTTCTACAACAGAAACGATATTGCTCGCTTCTGACCCCTCTGACCACTGCCACTGAGCCACTGTATTTACTTTGTTCACCAATTTTCTTTTGATTGATGATTTGGCAGTGTTGTCATTTTTGTTTGCGGTAAAAACAAATCTGCTTCACAGCAAGAAGGTCCTGGGTTCTTGACTCCTCTCCAGGCAAGACTTTCTGTGTTTAGTTTGCATGATTGCTCCGGTTTCCACTAAACACATTTGCAATAGTCCCCCGCAACCATGGACGTCGGAACTATTTTCTGAGAGGGGGGGCGGGTTTTTGTTGGGAGAGTCGAGGGAGAGACTCATACTTGGATTACACTGGATAATAACATACCATCTTAATTGTTAAGAAAAATAAACAATATATATCAAGCAAGTCACTTATCAAACTGAACTTTTTTTTTTTCAATACGCATTCATGCGTCAGTCTCTCCGGTGGCTTCATTGTGTTGTGTAGCCCAGTGACGTGCGGTCAGATGAGGCAGGTAAGGCCTTCACCTAAGATCATAGAAAGAAAAGTAAATATAATGGATACAATAATGTTTGGTCACTTTATCAAGTGATTTGTGCTGTGCCTTATTTAATTTATTTATACCTTGAAATCGCAGATTTGACAGAGCGGCGCTGTGAGGCAAGCCTCTCTTGGGAGACGTAAAAAGCAACAGCTCAGGGAGAGTCCTGTGAGGTGCTATCAAACTGTTTTCTCTGTTTATCACAGTTTAAAAAGTTCAAAAATATTTAATTTACAATCAACATGTTTACATTTAAGAGGATGGCTCATAAATTGTGTTTTTGAAGCAAATATG
Source organism: Knipowitschia caucasica (assembly GCA_964034765.1). Lineage (NCBI taxonomy): Eukaryota > Metazoa > Chordata > Actinopteri > Gobiiformes > Gobiidae > Knipowitschia > Knipowitschia caucasica. The sequence goes on from OZ035825.1 coordinate 21,586,073, forward strand.
GGTCTTAATCGCGCTCAACCACAGCTTGTAAGTGAGGAAAGCCTCAAGGGGGCGCTTGTGAGCCCAAACTTTGGCTGCATCCAATTCCATCAGAAAGCTCCTTTCTTGTTCTTCTTCTGCTAAGGGCAGCTACAGGTTTGGCTAACATACCTATAATACATTTTAAAGGCACACCGCGGACTTTGTGACCTAAAGAGTTGACACATATGAGTTATTTTATATGAATACTTGGGCCAATATACAGCGCTTGACACTTGCAATGCTCCGAGCGGGGCTGCCCTCTTGAAATACCGCCCATGTAAGTTTCGAGCAGACGGACCGTCTGCCACCAGGTCACGTGACTTGGAAGAAAGACTTGCTTTACGGCTACAGGCGCTGATATACTCATGGAGCTAAGGCTTTTGCTACTCATTTTCCACCTGCTCGACTCCTGGTCATGGCTGAGGCAAGGAAAAATTTTAAACCTTTGGAGGAGGCTAAAAAGAGGAAACGCGAAAGGGATCGTGCTGTAAGCTGCATGTCTGTATGAGCGCTGCTCTTCACCTGGTTCCTGGATGTCATCGACCGCAACGATGTCATTCCACGCAGCACGAGCTAGACGCAGAACTCCCTCATCCAGGATATAGAAGTCCATGTGTGGTAGATTACTAATGCAGCGGTCTGGAGGCTGACTACAGCAGAGTCTCTCAATATCTGTAGGCATGTCTCTACAGTTTGAACACACACACCAGTGCATGCTGTCTGAATACACACTCAAAAGACACCGGCTGACTGTTGACTTTTGCGACAGTGCTGAGTTGCTTGTGGCCACTAGGGGCGCTAAACGTGAAAGTTGCAGGTCTAGCGCCCCTAGTGGCCAAGAGTTACACGGTGTGCCTTTAAGATAATTTAAAATGCACTTAGAGTAATGTTTTGCTTCCAATGATGATATGAATCATAAGAAAAAGAGGTGAAGGGTAAGGTTGAATTTAGAAATTGGATTTACCCGGGAGTCGGCTGCAGCAAAACTCGCAGTTTACGGAGGAGACACCCGTTTTTTTTTACTTTTTAAAACTCATTGAACTTATTTCCAAATGGAGGATTACATGTCTGTGCTCAAACTATTATTGGACTTAAACATGAAACTGGTCCTAACTGAAGTGGTCTGTGCTGTTCATTAACACCTAAGGTATAAGGCCCATAACACACTTTGTACTTTTTACAAACGTTTGCGTTTTGTATGAGAAAACTATGCAGACATTAAATCATATTCTGCTGTAGCCAAACAAATTGTGTATAAGCCGCTCCTGTTCCTGTAGGTCCTGTTGGTTTATATGATGTATAATCATATGAACAAATGATTGATCCCCCACCGCACGTCACTGGTGTAGCCAGGTCTTTAATCTGCGCAAGGCTGAGAAAGAGCGCTCAGAGGCTGCGACAGATATTAGCCAGACAGAGCTTCATAAGCACCTCCGACAGCATGGAGCGGGTTTTGGGCTGCAAGGAACGCAGGATAGTGATAACTTCTCGCTCCCGGCACACGCGGAGGGGGTGCGGCCGCACCCCCCGCACCCCTAGTTCCGACGTCTATGCCCGCAACCCTCTCCTCAACCCCACTACTGCCCTTCCCTCTGGGGCCAGGACTTCCATTAAAAAGAGATTCTGAAATCTCAGTGGGACTTTCCTGGTTAAATTAAGGCAAATTATTAAGTAAATTAGATCTTTATGTAAATATAATATTGTAATAATGTGTCACAGTGTCAGATATTCTCACCAGAGCGAGCAGAAGCATTTTTTTTTTTTTTTTGAATAAGCTTAAATACTTACAAGTTGAAACAATGTTTGAAAATGAATACACTGTAATTAGATAGATATTCTTAGATATAGTTCTCAATGTGTCAATGAGTTCTTATTGGCTGCTCTATGAATTTTGCACGCACCTTTATCTTACAGAAACCCAAATTTAGCACTTGCTTTTGCTTCAGTGTGTATCCTTCCTCTTCAGATGACCAAGCATACTCTTAGATGACATTGCCAGACTCCTGTGGACTCGTATTTGTAAGACTAGTTTTGGCAAGAAACACTATTTTTCGCACATGGACTTGTCCCAACTCTCAAACGTGCCAGATAACAATTTACTACCGAGCCAAGTCTCCAGCCATTAAAAATACAAAACCTAGCGAACATTTTGTTGTTATGAATATGAAGAGGAACAAAATTGCCTGGATGTTGTGTAAATTGCACAAGACGCTGAAGGTATTCAAATCACATGTGTGCTATTTTAGGCCACTGAAGGAGCCCTTTGATGCAGTGTTTTGGGCATTTCCTGTCTGGAGCCGTGGGAATGCTCCAGCTGCATCTTAAGTATGACTCTGGTGAAAGCGATTCTTAAGCTTGATCGTCCCGTTACCGTCTGTCACACGAGGGCATTCGTGCGCTCATGGGTCAGTGGAGGCCTGCCAGCTTAATCCAGATGCTGTGATGATAGTTGTTCAAAAGGAGGAAATAGTAATACATTCAATGCTTAGAACAACCTTGGTTACAAAATACTATGCAAATCTGCTTAATGTATATACAAGCATGCAGCTTTGAAAATGTGTTATTCTAAATACTAAATTACAGACCTGGGAAGATTGCAATTCATGTTTCTCTGCCACCCTCAGTTCCTTCCCCTCCTCCTACTATTATAGACTATTTAGCCTATCATGTGATTTCAGAATTCATGTGAAGTTAACATTTTGTCGGTATATACATGTTTGAAATAAATAAATACAAATACAAAATACAAATATCTAAAAGAATGAGAGTAAAAACCTAATAAAGCTTGGCAATAACAGAGGAAACCATGACATGTTATTCCTAATTTATTCAGAAGCTTAATCTTGACCAATGACCAAAAAAGCCATAACCATATTCAATAAAAATAATCATATGTTCCTTGGTTGGAATGCTTTAAAAAAAAAAAAAAAAACACTTTTAAAACACTGGATATCTCTTGTTTCTCTCTACTTTTAAAATTATGTTGTTTATCAAATAATTGAACTTTCTCTCATATAAGAACATAGCTAACATGTTAAACTAAAAAGTAACCATGGGAAAACTAGTCCAGCCCGCTACACTATAACAGGATCCCAGTGCGGCCACCCCCTGCTGTAATAACTAGATCTGAAAGGCATATGCAAATACTTGATAATTGTGATGAAAAATATGTGTTTGAATCTGCACACGCTTCTTCAACCTCTTCAACTGTGCATATTTGAAGAAAACTCAGGGGAAACAGTAGGGAATAGATCCATACCAGGATAGACATACAGTAAATTAATTGAAAGACAATTATATTCTGGTTGTTGACATTATTTGTGCCACGATATAACACGATAATGACAAAAAAAGTGTATTTGTGAACTTTAGTTTGTTCTGTGGGCTGCATTTTCACAGTGCACCACATTCGCTGTATTTTACACTGCAGAATATGGACTATGTGACTAAAGAGGTGATATATTTCAAATGTGCTAACGTCCAAGTTTCTATTATTAGTTTTTTTATCACTGACATTGAACTCATTTGTCTTTGACTTTGATTCGTGTTTCCTGTTGATTACATTGTCGTTCTGTCCTGCATGTGCCCTGTACTGGTCATAAACATCTCCCGTTAGTACCTCAGGACTACATATATTTTCAGTTTAGAGTCAAGGTTAGGATTTGGCAAATTAAATTCACTTTGTTTACTTTGCATATCATCTTGAAAAGGCATGTCCTGTCTCCACAAATGGATGGAAGTACTTTTTGCATGTATTGTTCTCATAAGCGGTCTCATGAGAACTTTATGGGAATAACTATTTTGCGGTTAGGTGCCACATGTATCTATAGCTCCGCAAGAACCCCCGCAAGAACCCCCGCAAGAACCCCAGCAAACATTGAACATTTTGAATGTAAAGTCTTAAAGCTACATATAACCATCAGAATGCATTAGGATTAAGATTAAGAGATCCATTATTCGTCTCACAGTGGGGAAATTTCAGTGTTGCATAACAAGTTATAGAACAGTAGGAAAGAGGAGCACAAGGCACAAGTTAAGTGAACAATAGCTGTACTAATTAAAATAAAACAAAAACTCTAACTCTAGCATCAAAGTAAAAAATCTCTGTGAATATGAGCAAAAAAAATCTGAAGAAAAATTCAACATCATAGAAATGTTTTGCTCTGTTTTCAATGTTGAACCCCATGTTCAAATATATTTCTCGAAAGCTTAAGATGCCTTCTACAAATTACAAGCAATACAAAATTCGGAAGTGTGTATTTCAGAAATCAAGAATCTGGAATATACAAGTAAACTGAGGTGTATATTGTGAAACAGTAGACAACAGGTAAAGTGGGACGTGTTAAATGGTACTGAATATTCTAGTGCACCTTGGAGCCTTTTACACACTTTCACCTATGAGTTTGTTTTTTTTATTTTCCAAGAGCAAGCTTTAAAACAAGGTAGTGGAGTCCTTCTACTTCGAACTCTTCTTTCTATTCCATCCCTGCCTTTTTTTCAAATCCTAAAAATAAAAAAAACATAACCCATGGAGAAAAGTTTATGCTCAGGTATTTTGTTTCCTCGACCTGACCACCTTCAGCCTTTCTTCCACTTTTATTTCAACCGTTTAAACATATATATATATTAAACCATCAGCAAGTCTACTTTGATTGTATTGTATTTTATTCAGCGCCTACATTAGTTCATTTGGTAGACAGCCCACTTTTTCTCACAGTGTTTTTATTTTGTAAATTATACCAGCCTTTTCAAATCCGCTCTGCTGTCCAACCCATTAGTCATTTTGCAAAACGTCTCGATCCATTTGGGCTCAAACGGCTTGTGAAATGTGTGGAGGGACTGGGCAGTGGTGACACAGATATCACATTCATCTGTTGATGGGTGGGGCAGCTCTTATTTTTAATCCAAGATGTAAGAGCACCCTGCTCATGCACACGCAGGGTGATGTCAGCGTGTACAGTAAACACACTCCCCAAGACTTGTTTTAGCAAAATACACAAGTGTGAAGAGTGCAGGCCCAGTAGGAAGAGAGGAGTAAGAGAGGAAGAGGGAGAAAGCTTTTCCCCAGATTACACAAGTGCAGCAGATTATATGTACTGGATTATGTGGCCTGATCATACAGAAAAAGGAAAAGCAGTTGATAAAATAGACCTGGTCTGTGTCTTTTTTTAGGGTGTGTGTGTGTGTGTGTGTGTGTGTGTGTGGTGTCTGCCGTACTGCTTTAGGCATCAGGGTTATGAGGTCAGGTCTGTGTGCAAATTCACTTCCTCTGTGTTTGAGATGATGGTTTTTTCCAGTGAAATCACGGATACAGATGTCAAAATCAAGACTAGGAACAGAAACAGTAAAAGTGTCTCACAAAAACCGTATATCAGGAGTGGGATGACCGAGTGCTGACGTCACCATAGTGTTTGCCGAACGAGGAAGAAGCTGATTTGGACATTAGCTAGCTGGAGCCAATTTTAATCCAATGACATTTGTTCCGATGTGTGGTGTGTTATGGCTCATATATGGATTTACTAAGGCAATATTAAAATATAAGCCGCCCAGAGTATAGAGAGCGCTAGACTTCAGATTTCTTTAGACCAAAATGAGAGTGTGTGACACATACAGTTACTGAGATAGAGGTGTTTACTCGTCAATGGGAGCCAGACTGAGTTGGAGCAAAACTTTGACCATGAGCACCTCCCTTTTTGAGCTAGGTCGTCTGGTCATTACGCACAACAAGACGTCAAACTTTTGCAATATTTAATTACTTTTTGAAATCCCTATGGGGATTTTGTTCGGATAAGTTTACTTCCTGAACCAACTAAGCTCTGACCACTTCACAGTTACACACTCTACACCAGGGGTCTCCAACCTATAGTTCGGGAGCCACCAGTAGCTCGCCAGCCCCTTTCAGGTAGCTCGCCAAAGGAAATAGAACTTAACAAATGATCTTGAATGAATACTTTTTGAGCCCTTACATATCTATTATAAGTTTAAATATAGGGTTATACAGTATTATGGTGTATTTTACATGTGTTCTCCTTGTTCTGTCATAATTATTAGATAGATTTTTTACGACTGCAAAAAGGAGTAGCTCTCTGCCTCTTCATTTAAAAAAAAAAGTAGCTCTCTGATTGAAAAAGGTTGGAGACCCCTGCTCTACACTAATGTTAAAATGACCATTGTTGGCTTTCAGTCAGCTAGCATCAAATTTAGAGATGCATAAAAAGGCAATAAATAAGACCCAGTTTTAAACACATTTACAAATCGACACACGTCTTGCTCCATCGCTGAAGTTTTCCACCTCTCTTTGGTTTGCAGCTAACTGGGTTGTCTCTAGTCTTCTTTTGGCTTTCAGTAAATTAAAATGTATATGTTTTTTCTCTTTTTTTCTAGAGATCCTTGGAGCAGCAAAGCGGGTTAACGTCAACATCCAGGACCCGGATGGGTGAGAGATAATTTTGTCAATTTCACTTAGCTTTATTAGCGTCATTATTAGCATCTTTTGGTCTATAATCTTCAGAGATGGCGGGGAATGTAAATTGTTGGTGCATTTTATTCTCTCCAATCATTATTTGCTTAAATCTATTTACCTTGAACATGTGAATTATTAGACATGACATAAGCTATACATCACATTGGCCAATAGTTAATAATAATATACTCTAAATGCCAACTAATAAACACAATGGAAAACTACTGTGATGAAAGTACTTTACAAACGTGGGAGAGCGATACACTGTTACAAGTGTTTGTCATGATTTGGCGCACCTCTCTTTTTGGGATTGTTGAGATCATAAACTGCAGAATCATGACTGTAGAATCCAGGTCACTCTTGTGAAATAGATGTTTAATCTCATGGGGTTTTAACCTGGTTACATCAAGGTCAAATACAAAAACATAATCTGGACCCTATGACTCAAATATAGAAATCTTATGTTAGGCGTTATTTTATTATTGTATGTTTTATTTAATCTTAATTTAATCACAAATCCCTTGAGATACTGTTTGTTAATCTGTGATATAGACAGGGGGAATAAAAACAAGCCTGTCTCTGGTTCTTATTGGCAAAAGTGGCCATTAATGACAATAAAAACAATTTACACAGGATGAAATTGTCTGCAGCATCTTGATGTTTATCCATCCATCCATCCATCCATTTTCTACCCTTTAATCCATTTCTGGGTCAGGGGGGTGGCAGTCAGAGATGCCACCCAAGTCTCATAGCACCAGCCCCTCACTGACCCTCTGCAGGTGGTGAGTCCACAGGAGGACGGCTGCTCTCTGAGTGTGAGCATAGCCTTGATCTTTCAGTGGGGGCTTTGGGCAAAGTGGGGTTAAGTGTCTTGCCCAAGGACACAACGACAGCAGTCATCAGTGGGAGTTGGTGGAGAAGGTGCAGAGGTGGGAATGTTTATTCATCAAACTGTAATTTCCCCACTGTGGGACTAATAAAGGCGCATTCATTCATTCATTCATTCATTACAAATAAGTGTATAAATACTAACACCCCATATTTTACTTTTATCAAGAATCACAGGAACAACTAAGCTCGTGCTAATCTTCATAAGGGATGCTTTATTGATCATCATCAAAACCCTGTAATCATTTTCAAATCAAGGCAAAAAATATATTCAAGCATTTCATGGTAAAATAACATTTTAATTTCTTTTCACAAATGCTTTACAATAGACAAGACCTACTGTACCAGCAGTAAATTAGACTCTTAGGGGCAATAATACTCACACTGAGGACTCGCCCAGTGGCATTTTGCAGACTTTGGGGTATATTTATCCATTCATGCACTAAACTGCTTGTGCAAAGTAAAATAGCGTGCACTTTTAGTCGTTTGGGTCTATCTCCATGTGCCTCATTAATCAGTTTGCTCCAAGGGATGCTTATCACTTTTGCACACAAACAAACCCTTGATAAACATACCCCTTAATGTGCTGTTTTTAACTTTTATCTTTCTCCAAATTGTTCAGCAATGGATTCAGTCTATATTCAGCCTGTAGTTAAAGTTTTAATACCACTCATCTTTGATTTGACCCCATTTCACCAGATTTTTTTCTGTTGGTTGTAACAGCACTTTGAACGAAAACTGATGAGTGGTACTTTTGACTTGTATCCACCAGGGATCCATGAGATGCATATACAAGAGTACATGCATGTGTGTGTGTGTGTGGGGGGGGGGGGGGGGGGGGGGGGCTCGGGGGGAGATGGAGATTGCTTATTAATGGAAGTAGGTCATTCCCCCTCCCTCCTGTAGTGGTGTAGAGTCGAGAGGCGGAGCAGTTCCACACTCTGGATTATGACAGAGGAGATTTCCCCGGGTTTGCACACTGACAAATGTGTGCTGCGGGTTATGTGCACTGATTTGTAATTTCAAATGTTCATAAATGTGTGTTTTTGTCCAAGATGTTTTCATTTTACAAAAAAAAACAAAAAAACATGACAGAGTTGAATTTGCCTCTGATAAATCAAGCGTCAGTGTGATCCATTTGTGTATATCGCTGTGCGGTTGGGCATTTGGTCCACCATGATTACGGAGCACATGAATGGTTCTGCTCAGAGGAACTGTAGTAGCTTTACTCGGTCAGTGAGGAGTAACTAAATAATGCATGTTATTGAATAGTGAAGTTGAGTGCTCTACATAGAAAACCACTGAATTCATTTTTTTGCATACTTATTGACTAAACAGTTTGAAATATGACAATAACATGTGTGATTTCCCATTATCTATTTATTTTCAATTAAATTTGAGCAAAGAGACAGTCTATCTGCCAAAAATAAATGCTTTTATCATCTGAAGTGTTTTTGTTTATGGTGAACCTTTATTATTGCCATATATTATTGTATGGTTTACTGTGATTTGAGACAAAATGGTATGACCCAAAATATCACGTTGCTTATATTAGTAATGCTTGGCAATACAATACTGCACTCCAGACAGGGCCTTTCTGTGTGGAGTTAAAAAATTAACCAGTTTTTCCTGTGTCTATGTAAGTTTCCTCCAGGTGCTCCGATTTCTCTTACCGCTATAAACATGGAATAGAGCGTGAGAAAAATGCTTACAATGACACTAGTCACTTTATCTACTTGTTATTCTGTCTCTGTCCTTAGGTTGGTAATACATAAACATTTGCAGCCATCATTTAAAAAATTAGTCAATCATAATAGTATTTTGATTTACAATAATCGCAACTCTAATAATGTGCAATAGTTTTAGTTTAGATTTAGTTAGATTCATTTCCAACCCGCAGAACACAATGCAGGTTGCTATACAGTATATATAGCGACATCCCTACAAGCTACTTTTCTTACTTGCCTTTTGTACACGGATATTTCCCCACTGTGCAGATAAAAGGAATAACGTTTTTTCGATCCGTCTTACTCTGCAGACTAGCACACCTCGCTCCATGTCTGCATCCAACCAAAGACATAAATAACACGTGTCTCTGTCTACAGACTGTCTCCGCTGCACTTTGCTGCTCTGAGTGGGAACAAGGAGCTGATTTCTCTTCTTCTGGAGGCTCAGGCAGCAGTGGACATCAAAGATAACAAAGGTATTATTCCATAGATCGACACATTAGCGTCAACAAGAAGTGTCCACGTGCGAAAAGGAAAGACACTGTTGTATATTGTGTGATGTAAGACGCCCCAGAGCAAAGGGGAACGTGTCGAGGGAAGCGCTGGGATTGGCCGCTTGAACTCTAGCGTTAGAAATGCGCACAAATCCCATAGAATGTGAGCAGAATGGGACATGACGTGATGAAATGTAGCAAAGGGACGTTTGTGTCAACGATCAATGGTTACGACAATACAATATAGAGCTCATGAGGTACAAGAGAGAGTGTAGTGTATGTGTGGTTGTTTGGTTGAATCTTATACTTTATTGTTGAGATTCCGTCCTGAGAACATAGTTAATCTCTCAATAATCTATTAAAATTATACAATTCTCAATATAACATAACAACCTAATAACAAAAGGGTAAAATGTATATATAAAAAAAAACACAGAAAACTACAGAGGACTACAGATGGAGAGTAGCATGGTGCTAAATCTGGTGCATCTTTTTAATGTAACTGCACATTGTCGTCAAAAAATGAAACTTTACACTATAAAACAACCACTGTAGTCATAATGATAACAACAACAATAATCATGACAGTAATAAAATATACAAGATTAATTAACTTAAATCTTCTTGCTTGATGGTTCAAATTGTCTGTATTATTTTCTGAACCTTTTCAGTGTAGGGTTTGAACATTCTTTCTCAATGTTTTGTTTTGCCCATTTCTGAAACATGCAAAATGCTCACCTTCCAGCAGTGTACTCATAATAATTACCGATGGTTAAATATATTAAAAGAACAAAGGAAATTGACAAAATTATGTTGTAAAATGTATTTGTTATCATTTGTTCAAAGTGCATGTGGTGACCCGCTCATTGTGATATGGTCTGATTCCTGCTTCTTGCAATAGAAATGTATTTGCTTTGTAGGTTCCTCAATTATGAAAGAATTTGGTGCTTAAAAAAATACATAAATAGTGAGAAGACTGTCTTCTCCACACATAATGAAGTCACATGTTTGTGTATTGACGATGTGTATAAATTATCCAGACATAACATTTAAAAAGCATTTAAATGAGTGCTAGCATAAAAGGGCCCCCCACCAGGACAGTTTTAGCCTGGCCTAAGCCATCCGTACACTCCGTTCAATCATCAATTCACTGCATGTAACGTCTGGGTCTAGTCCCTGAGTTTGCGATTACAATCGGTTGAATTTCGACCGACCATTCAGAGAGCGCGGAAGGCAGGTGTTGTAGTTAGTTGTGGGTGATGTCAAGAGTTTGCGTCGAACAGGCAGGTTGTAGTTTGGTAATGGCGAAAAATGTGATAGTAAAGTAATCCGGTCTGGTTCTATCAAGGAATTGTAGCTGGAGCAAGAGGAATGTTTAGCAAATTCATCTTTATAATATGTATCACTTACAGGCATTTTTCTGATAAAAATTAAGTTGATAATATATGTAAGTTTGTTCCTTTCCCATCTCAGAAAAATACACCACCAATTCTCTCAAGTATTTGCGACTTAAGCATGGCATGTCAGGATGTCGCCAGCTCCAAAAAATCTAGGGCAGTTTGAAAAATACAAGACACAAATAAGCAGAGACATAAGATCCAGTCAGGGCATTCCCAGGTACTGCATAGAGACCATAGTCCTAAACTGTAATAACATGTTAGCAGGGGTACCTAACTTTCAAACCACAAAAAAAAAAAAACAGTGGAAAATAATGGCAATAATAACCAATGTATATGTAATAGTTTTCTGTATAGTGACATGACAAAATTAAAGAAAACATACTTGGATGTTTGTAAAGGATATATTGATATTTGATTTAATGAATTACCATCAAAATCATATATGGAGCGTCAGGGTGGCAGAACTGCGGTCCGAGCAAGTCTAAAATCATATTTGCGACACAAATGCAGAAACTAGAGAGGATCTGGAAAGCACAGATTTCTCTCAGCAAATATGTGACTGTGCTAAACTCCAGTGCAGAGCGAGGCAGGGCAGATGGGGCTCTAATCCCTGCAGGATGTAGGCCCACATTGGCACCAGCTCCTCACCAGGCAGTCTGTGTCTAAATATACAGAGTTACAGAGCACCGCCAGCACCATGTTCCTCCCAATCACCTGGGTTCAACTGGGATTAATGGTTGGATGTGATTCAAATGTGAGCAATAATGTGGGCAATACAAATATTCCTAATTTTGCAGTAATTATTTTTCCAGATTTTTTCAACCAAACATAACTGAATGTATGATTCAGTCAAAATAATCAAAATAATAATTAAAAAACTAGTGCTGTCAAATTATTAAAATGTTTAATTGCGATTAATGTTATAGTTATCGCAATGAATCACACATTTTTCACTGTTCTGAATGTCCCTTCATTTGAATTGAAAAGGGTATGATGATTTTATTCTGCAATGTTGTTTATGAGAAGACCCGCCTTGGACCTGTGTCAACAACAGTAGGAACAGTTTTTTAGATCCATGCATAGGCCTGTCGCGATAGTCAATAAATCAATTAATCGCACGATAAATAAAATTTGCTCAATAACTTTTCTGGCCGCGATAAATCTCATTTGCAGCTTGTTTGTTTCCCCCGTCTCTCTCTCTCCCCCTCGCTCTCGGGTCAGAGAGCCGCAAAGTGGTCACGGGAACATTAGCGGTCTAGCAAGCAGACGGAAATTACTCAAAAATACAAAATACAGCCAAAACAGGACCTAAACCAGGACTTAACCAGGATTGACAATGGGGGACACAGTAGTTGTGAACATATGCCGGCAGCTGAGTTCTCATTCAGGCTTGATTAGTGACTATAGTAGCGCAGCTAGCGTTAGCGTGTTCGCCGATGCAGAAGTACCGTACCATACCAATAAAATAAACTTATGGCGCACCTCCGTGAACACATACTGCTGTTATATAAAGTCTCTAGAAGGTCTCTGAACACAGAGATGCTGCAGACTTGCATTCTTGGAGTAGAACTTTACACAAAAAACCCGCTAGCTTAGCTGTTAGCATCAAAGCCCGCCCCGCTACTTCCGGTGGGCGCTACCGCAGCAGGACTTCTGTACGCCCCATTGGTGAACCCACATGTCAGTCACTTGTCATTCGCCTGGTGTGTGGGGAGGTGGGACTACTCCTGAGAGATCCTGTCTTAAGCCACACAAAGTCAACATGTTGGTATTTCTTTCTCGTAATCTGCCATAAAGTCTGAGAAATTATTGACATTTGAGGCATCTGTTTCATATTTTCTTTACAAAGGTCCTGGCAGTTTTATTCCTGGTCATTTTTTGTTAAGAGACTGAGTATTTTATTTATTGTTTTTGGTTGTTTGTAAATGTATTGTGTTCTAGCGTTAAATATTCGTTAAAAATAAAAGTTTATTTCTCTTTGAAAAGGTGTACCTGCATGATCATTTTAATCGATGCAAATGATCTCAGAACGACAATATAATCGCTTATCGCAATAATTTCTGAGACAATTAATCGTCCAGCAAAATTTGTTATTGTGACAGGCCTATCCATGCAGTCCTCATAATAAAGCAGTTTGGTTTGGTGCCTAAATCACCGCTATACTTGGCCGCTGTGTTTAAACTGACCCTGATTCCTAAAAAGGACGAGTCAAAATGACACCGCAGCTCTGACAACAACATGTGAATGAAAAAGACAACCCGGGGTTTTGGTCAGTGTGAAAACCCACTGTGTTAAGCCATGAAGAATAACAAATACATTTACAATTAAATCTAATAATGAACCCAAATCATGTCTGATCAACATTTGAGAAGATTTGACAAGTTTTTAGCTTCTTTTAACCTGTCGCTTTGTAAAGTAATGTCAACTTGATTTAGTTTCACCATCCTACAGAGATACAATAATGTAATTTAGCCCCTTTAATTGTTGTTTCTGTGTGAACATGTCAAAGGGAACAGGGTGGTTTCCTGTGAATAAATAGGTACAGGTCGAATATAGACTAGTTTGTACTTGTATGTGCAATAACGCTAAGTTCCCAGTAAAGCCCTGTATTCTCAGGCTCACTGGGAGTCATGACTTGGAACACTCCCTTCTGAATCATGCACCCTCCCTCATGTGGTGTTTCTGCACGATTCTTCATAACATCATATTTCTACAATCTTTTCTGTTTGTTCATTGTGCGTTCCTGTGTTGCGTGCATTTTAAAATGTCTTGTTTACAGAATTGAATGTTGCAGCGACTGAAGAATGAAATACGCATTGCGATTGTCCCTGTGATTTACGTTGGTGTGATTGGACTCTGTTCAAAGTGCACATTTTAAACACAGTAAAGTACTGCATTTTGTGTATAATCAATTGGACCTAATGTGTTGTATTGACAGAGTGCACAGTCCTCCTGCTCCATGCTAATTGAAAGCCAATGCATTCTAAAGTTCAACACAACTTCCTTCATTGATGGAACAGGGAGAACAAAATTAGATTAGCCGCTGCAGGTGTTTCTCGCATTGATCTCTCACTAAAATATGAAAATGAGTTTGTCATTCTGATAATGAATGTTAAAATAAAGTGATGTATTTGGCCATTGTGTCCTGTTGTTGAGGACTATTGCGACATGTTGACTCTAAATATCCATAAATTGCACTGAGCGGGTTGTTTTCTAATATTTGGGGGAAAGGCACAAAATGACAAAAACTACAACATCTTATCTACTGTAGCTATTGTAACCTAAAATGTTGCATTAGAAGAATATTGTTTTTTTTGTTTTTTTTTTTTGACAAATGAACAAAACTGAAACTATAACCGCTGCAGGTGTGGTTGAATAAGCGACCAACCACACCTGCAGCGGTTATACATTAAGTTTTGTTAATTGCATCCCCATTTGCTTCAGCAGCATAACCCCAGGGAGAGTCCCTGGGGTTATTTTAGAAATCAAATATGTACATACACATTGCACAACATTCAAATTGTAAAAAAACACACATTAAAATCAAGTCAAACTTTAGTACTTGACTGGACCATCTGGTAAACTAGTGTAATGGAAAACCCATTAAGCAGAATAAGCAGGGGTGTAGGGCTATATTCTGTGTGCTCTTACTGACTGTCCTGTATGTGCGCTGCTTGCAAGACAGACATTTCCCCACTGTGGAACAAATAAAGGTTCTCTTACTTTCTATTAAGCAGGCCCCAAAATGTTCCCACAAATAGTGCAATAATAATAATCACATTCCAGAATGTTCAGAATAAAGACAAATTTAATACATATTTCTTGAACTTTGAGTTGTATTTTTGTCATATTTAAAGGAAAATATGTGAAAAAGACTTGTTACACCTTTTGTAGTGTTGCGGTTAATTTCCCTTGTCGCTTAACACTTTAAGATGTTGCTGTAAACTAGAACCAGCAAAACAATCGGCTGTAATTTATTCATTTTGATTAAAAAAACAATAACAATCTTATCTTTTAATAATGAAAATAACACAAATATTTAAACATTGTATGTACTGAGCCCTAAAATCTACTGTTCCAGCTCTGTTTGATAGTGTTGTTGTAGTGGTTTTCATGACAGTTGTGTCCACATTGTGTGTCGTAGGGATGCGTCCTCTGCACTATGCTGCCTGGCAGGGGAAGACGGAGCCCATGAAGATGCTGCTGAAGTCGGGTTCATCCGTCAACGGCCCGTCTGAGGAGGGACAGATCCCCCTCCACCTGTCCTCACAGCACGGACACTACGACGGGGTGAGCAACCAGACGGTAGACTGCACCATTCTGGGGATATAGCTAATGATTTTCTACAGCAGATGTTGCAGTTGTGATCACATTTGCGATTTACTTCATGTTTTAGTAGTTGGATTCTGTTCAATCGCAAAAAGATTTTTTTTATATTATTTCTAGTTAAATTGAAATTACTTGAATTTAGGATTGGAATCTTGGTTTCTGTAGATTTTGGCTGGTTTAGTTTTAATTTGTGTATAAATCTAATAACATGCTTTTCAATATATTTGTGAAACTTCTATCTTTCCTGCATTTGAACACAGTGTCACTCATGCTTTACATACTACTGACAATTTGTCTGTGCAAATCTTGTAATGCAGTGGTCTTATGTATGTTTCAGACCGAGATGCTGCTCCAACACCAATCTAACCCCTGTATCTCCGACACCGCAGGGAAAACCCCTCTGGACTTGGCCTGTGAATTTGGACGTGTCGGAGTGAGTTTGACATCATTATAATCAAGGGCTGAATGATTTTAGTTTTTCACAAAATTCAGGGATGTGTTATAAATGTTCAGTCTTGATGAAACTAGATTAGTTATCATGTTAATTCACTTGCCAATGTGTTAAATAAAAAAATCCTTACCTAATTGTCAAATATATTCAAGCAAACTTTTCCTGTAACTATCTTGGTCAATTTTCTAAGGAATCTTCCCTACCTGTGACACATGTTACAGATGCAAACAACCTGCTGGGGTTATAGAAACGATACAAGCTGTGTGTTAGGTATGAATTAGGTATTTGTTTTCCTGGATTCATTACTTTTTTTCGGTGAATTTTGGCAAGAGACTAGTGACCAAAACAGGCTAAATATCACCTGACAAACTGGCAACCCAACTGAGGGACTCATTCTGCTCTTTGATTTGAACATACATATTATGCAAATACAATTTCTACATGTTGACTAATTATCTGGGGAACCAATAAAATAGGTAGATTAAAATGACCTTGACTTAAATTATAATTAAATTAAAAATTCCTTGAAACTCCTGTGTGATTGACAGGTGGTTCAGCTCCTGCTCAGTAGTAACATGTGTGCGACCATGTTGGAACCAAAGCCCTCTGATCCCAACGGAGTGTCACCTCTGCACCTGGCGGCCAAAAACGGGCACATCGACGTCATCAAGTCTGTTTTCTTTGTCAATCCTAAATTACACCTTCATTCAGACTTGTGAGGGATTCATTGTATTGTTTTTTTCTTTCATTGTATTTTGTTCCAGGTTGCTAATCCAAGCTGGCATAGACATCAACAGACAGTCAGAGTCAGGCACGGCACTACATCAAGCTGCCCTCTGTGGGAAGACAGAGGTAGTGCGCTTATTGCTGGATGTGAGTATCCCTCCTCCTTTGGCCACTCTTAAATCAACATTAGTCCAAAATTGAAAGTAATTTTGGATCGGGATGAGTCAAAACGAAACTCTATGAATAACAGCAGACATCCTGTGTGGTTGAACCTCCCCTGTTGTGAGAGCAAGCGTAAATATTTGTGCAGAGATAATCCCAAAGCAAATAGATTTAGTCTAGTGGGGGATGCTACGTTTTCTAAATATGTCACATTGCGCATTTGGAGATGAATATTTCAGCGTGGGTAAACGTCATGCAAATTTAATTGAGTTGGTTTGAGTGTGAAAAGCATATACTATGTTGAAGGTTGTACCCGTACGCAGAGATCACATGTGGCCACGGTTTGTTTCATAGAAGTTGGCTATAGAAATGTTAAATTATTGTACAATTTATTCTAACATGTGCTTTTAATAACTGACTTCTGACAGTTTCTTGCTGTGTTCTGTACTTTCTAATATTGGGGGTTAAAATGATAATGTTACTGTTTGTAGCACTCAGACAGACGAGCAATAAGAGTGTACGGCCCTGAAATGACATATTTTACCATATACTATCTATATCATTATTCTGTTTTATATATTTATTGATAGGCAAACACATATACATTTACTTGCTCAAATATCAAAATGGAACATATTTGCATATACCTTTTTTCCCCACATTTTTTATAAAAAACAATAAAAAGAAAACACAACCTCAGATGTCACAAAGTGCAGTAGATGAGACAAAATATATCGGCCCATACAGCTGATAGACACAACAAAATAATAGATTATAATAGTAAAATAGTCAGCAGTAATACAACCCATTGCACAAAGGTATAAATACAGCAAAAAAAATACCATAATGATAAACGAATAAAAAAAAAAAGTAGAGCAGAACAAGCAAAGAGAAAAAAAAAATAAAAAAAATATATATATATATATATATATATATATATATATATATATATATATGTGTGTGACTATATTCATACATAAAAAATGATAATTAAAAAAATAAATAAAAAAGGGGTGGAGATTAAATCCTGATACATTCAAAATAAATCAATAAACAATTGCCACTCTTTATAAAATCTGTTCAGGCTGCCATGTCTAGAATATCGAATTTTTTCCACCTTTAGAAATGACATCACCTCATTAATCCAGAGATCTATATCATTATTAAAGGTAAAATATTGATTATTAAAATATGTTTTTGGTATGAAGGAACCTGCATTTGTTTGATTTTTACATATTGAGATTATCATGAAAGTAGCAGACTGAAGCTCAATGCTATGTTCTCTTCTTTCATGGTTGTATATATTTACCCTATAACGCAGTAGTTTGAGATCATATTAGAATTGTCAATTTATCTTATGGTTAATAGAGGTTAATATGGACTTGGAAATACTGACCGCAAACTGAAGAATGATTTGCGTTTCATTTGCGATGTTAGGGTAGACGCTAACACTACATTTCCTTCTCTGTCTAAATTACATTTCAGAATGTTGCAACCTCTAACTTGTAACCTCTCACCTTTAACATCTTTTATACCTTTATCACAAACCCAGTGAGAGCAAAACAAATGCAAACTTAATACATTTTCTATCAAATAAATAAATAAAAAGATTAAATAGTGATCTTAAAGCCAACACATAGTCCCAAACCTATTGTGCCGCGAAGGGTGTGGATCTGATCCTTTCTCATGTCAGGGCCGTTCTGTGTGGAATTAGCACGTTTCTCACCCGGGTTTCCTCCGGTGCTCTGGATTATTAGTATTATGAATGCTTATTATGAATAATAATGCATCTCACTATTTTTTGAACACTCAAAGATGCTACAAAATACATACAATAAAAAAGAACAGACAAAGTGAATGATTGATAGTGGTGATGGGAGGGGCTGATGGCACAGACTGCCCCCTTCATTAATGGATAGTGACTTCAAAAATAATACAAATAATTGTTGTTATTATTATTATTATTATTATTATCTAACAAGTTAATTAGTAATGTGTTGACTGCTTTATCCAACTTGACCTGTTTGCCTGTTTCTGTTGTGATTCCAGAGCGGCATCAGTGCAGGGGTGAGGAACACGTTGAGCCAGACAGCGCTGGACATAGTGAATCAGTTCACGACGACGCAGGCCAGCCGCGAGATCAAACAGCTGCTGCGAGGTACAACACTCTCACACACCACAGCACGCACCGCAAAAAGGTCAACCTATCAATATTTATGTGCCGGCTGCCAGTCATTTCAAACATGCGGTGGGCTTTTATTGCACTTAAGTAAGCGCCTGGTGTGTTTGACCTAGAAGATGGATCACTGATGAAGGAGCACAGAATACACCAGTGTCAGCAAATGTATGATGTCATAACATACATTCACACATGTTGTATGACCTAATGAGAATGGATTTCTTCTATATAAATGGCCGTGTCAATCTCAACTACATTATTCTGACCCTCGTTGACAACGCAGAAGGGTCTAAGGACAGTGATGATCCAAGCATTTAAGGATATTTTTCCTGCCCCCTATGGACCCCTATGGCTCTTGTGTGTTTATTAATATTGCATTCCTGTGTTTGAACGATTCATGCTCTGATCTGTTGTTTGTGAATTGTCAACTTTGTACAGTCCTCCAAGACGACTGCTGTTGTGATTTAGGGCTATGCAAAAATACATTAAATTGAATAGATCATTGAGCAACTTTAAAAATGCAGCCTTTTACGGTGCACCCATCCTCAGCTCTTTAGAAATATCTATTATTAATATTACTATTATGAATGATCTATAAACCCGATTAATCATGTTTCTGCTTGAACATTTTTTATATAATGCATAATTCATAGGAAGCATAACAGAAATAGGGAACAAGTTTTCTAGCATGTGGGTGACAAAACATCAATTCACTTTGGGGGATTTCAAGATTTGCCTTAAGATCAAATTGTTTGATTCTCTGACCTGTTGTTGAGGTATCTACAACTTTGTAGAGTCTTCCAAGATGACTGCTGCTGTGATTTAAGGCTACACCAAAAAAAAAATTTAATTGAATAGAACTGAAATGTGATTGTGATGGAGCCAAGTACGGACATGCATGGAGCTGATTGGTTTAGTAAACAGTACTATCAACGTCAAATATGGTGCTTCCTTTCACAAATTACAACACTGCTCTGTTTGTCTTTGTGCTAAAAGATACAAAGCTACAATACTGGATTTTCTGTTCAAGGCTTCTGTTCAAGCCTTGTTAACATAGACACAGGGTTTTCAGATTAAAGGCCTTGAATTATCTAAATTTTACCAATAGCGAACCAAAAAATATTTTGAAATCTGAAGGTTTTTCAAAACAACATAATGAAAAATGAGTTAACCCTAATCCTAAATCCTGAGGTTCCACTTCTGGTCAGCATCTTATTTACAACAAGCAAACCCAACCCCACGCAATTCTGCATTCTATTGTTCTTTCTCAAATTTCACTCTCCATAAATTAAGATCCCTTCCATGTGTGGGCGATGACAGAAATTAATTATTTAAGAAACCATCATATCTATACTGTCTTCCACTAGGGCATGTCTCCATTTTCCATTGCCAGTCAAGACGTAAAATCATATTTTTTCCTCCTTTTTGATGACTACTTTGACTTTTACCTTGCAGATGCGTCGGCGGCCATGCAGGTGCGAGCGCTCAAGGATTACTGCAACAACTATGACCTGACCAGCTTGAACATCAAAGCCGGAGACATTATCACGGTACGGTCACGTGGGCCTATCTCCCCCTCAACCAAAGCCTTGTGGAGCTGTCAGGTCCTCTAAGCCTGTTTCTGTATGCACGCCCCATATGCAGGCAGACAGATGTGGGGAAAGGCCAAGGTGGAACAAATTGTGGGTTTGTTGATTGTGAAAAGGCCATGGTAGAATATAGTGAATTTTATGTGTAAAAAGGTAATTATATATAAATAAAGATTACTTACTTGATTGCATATGCATCTTTAAAGCCCAGATATAATTTAAACATCAATAATGTGGCTTTGTAATAAAGAAGAAATTGTCATGGAAATTTTGATCAGAAAAGGCCTTATATGGTTTGTACATGTGGACCTTGTGACTGCATGCATAGGGACAAAGAAAATAAAATAAAATCTATTTGAAAATCACTTCAAAATATCCCTCTCCTAGAAATTATGTTATTTGTATCAAGAATAAGGACAAACTTTTGAACTTCAGTGATGCTTGTGCTAACAAACAGATCCCTAACCTGACTTTTTCTGTCTCAGGTTTTGGAGCAGCACTCAGACGGCAGATGGAAAGGATGCATACACGACAACCGCACAGGGAATGACCGAGTGGGATACTTCCCCTCCAACATGGTGGAAGTTATCAAGAGGGCAGGTGACCACCAACCAGCAGCTGTTCTGAGGCTGAGAAGCCATTAGCTGTAGCCGCAAACAGCTTCATGTGCCTGTATGAAGTCCATCAGTCTGCCCCAGCTGTCATCACCAAACACACTGTTCCCCTATGGCTGGTTCTGTCTCTACCGCCTTTCCTCCGCCTCTGCTCCATACTGACCCCTTAAGGCAGAGCGCAGTCACTATACACTTCACACTGACCAAATAATCATGGGCACAGTGGCATAAAGACAACCGAAACAGGACGTTAGACAGAAAACACCAACTTTTATACCCTGTTGCTTACATGTGTTAGACCCTAACCCTAACCCAAGTCAGATGAGGGACAATACTTGTAAATGAAGTTAAAGACCTCGCCTTCAAAGTTTTATAAAGTTCCTATAAATATATTTGTTTAAAAATGTGCTGGAAAGTTCCAAATGGATGATAAACTAGAAAATTCTCTTTGATCCTGGGTGTTCACACGGTCACTTTAGAAGACTTTGAAAGTTGTTTTTAGATGTTTTGTTTTCACAGGTCTTCCCTGTGGCGAGAAGCTGTGTTTGGTTTGGTCCTGACCATAGACTGTAAATATCAAGTCCTGACCTTTAATGCCTTTTTAGCCTTTATCTAGTTCCAATGTTGTAGACATTTTAAAAACATTTGCTTGTGTTAAATCTGAAGTATAATTAGTCAGTTAATTGTGAAAAAGAATAAAATTAATTGTATTTGTTAGCTGCACAACTGACCACAGAAGAAAGTATGAATATAAAATAGACATAAATATTTTAAAATATAATAGGACATTTCCTATTTATTGAAGTCATCATGTTTTCCATGGCTGTATGGCACTCGCATATGTGTTAAAATAGTTTTATTATGACGCTATTTGTGTTAGCACCCAGTTTAAATTTTACTTATAATATCCAAAGACATACCTTACTTCCTGTGTGACCAACGATTTACTCTTGACAGTTAAAAATACAGAGCAAAATATACAAATTCAAGTTTTTCACCAGATCACTCATAATAGTTCCTGAAATGACCCAGTTTTTATGGAAGTCACTGCTCTCTGCTTTTTCCTCTCGCCCTCTCACCACCCCCCGCCCTGTTCGGATAAGACGCTTTTGTTCGTTTGCGCATTTGCTTTATTACAACTTTTAAGTACAACCTTTTGACATGTTTATTTGTGATATATATTCCCTGTGGATATATAGATGTGTTCTTTTCTCACATTTTGATTCTTTTTCTTGTAACTGATCAGTTTTGTTGTTGTTTTGCCCAACCTCCCGTCCACTCACGCCCGTATCCCGATGACCCAGGCCACTCCCCCTCCCAGCCGTGCCACACCCTGCTCCTCCGCAGACCCAGCCCCTGCCCCATAGGCTCTCCGAACGGACATCCCCCCTCAAAAGTGCTGCCCCTTCACCTGCCCACCCCTGCCCTGCCCCACACGGCCTCCCTGCCCCCCTTCTCCTCGTTTGGCTACGTTCCCCTGGCCATCTCTCCGCCATCTCTGTCCACTCCTCCGCTGTCCTCCTCTCCTCCTCCTCCCCCTCTTCCTCCTATTCCTCCTCTCTCCACTTCTCAGGAGCAGCAGAGTCAGACAGGTACATGTAGACTCACAATACCCGTAGACTAGAGTAAGACGTAACGTGGTAGAGGTGTCATAAGGTGAATGTCTGTAAGTTTAAATGTCCTTCACCAATGAGCATCTGCCTCCTCGCTCACAAAAACGGCTTAGTTCTCTACACGAAGGCTTAAACCTGTGTTCACTCCACTCAGAGATTGGGAGGAGTGAGCAGGGGTGGAGTTGGTATTTAAAAAATATTATTCTCCCTATTTTTCATTCTTAAGATAATTTATAAACTAACTTTGGTAATAGTATATTATTATTAATATTTATTAGTATTTATGTAATTTTGTCACTGAAGTAGCAGTTGATAATTACATGCATTTTTTATTTTTATTTTTATTTATTTCTATTTCGATACTTTTTCAAAGATTTATCTAAACAAAAAAAGTCTGTGAATGTTCACTCGCGATGATGGCATTTATCCCAATAGATTTCTAGGATAAATTCTGATATTGTTACCTGTCAAAGTTACATAAAGTGTTCACTAACCTTACCTTATAAATATAATCATAATCATGTAACATACTGTATAAATTCATCCTGTGATTGAATTTATACAACACTTATGCACACATGCATCACACTTTATATTTCCTCTTTGCTATAGGCTCTGTCGAACCAAATAGGTTTCTAAATGTTATATTCACATTCCTATATGCTATTCCTTTCACATTTACATTGCATTTGTTTGGAGATAAATTCCAAACATTGTGCTACATTTGTGACACAAAAAACAGTAGTAAAATATACATATTTATTGGTATTTCTTGTATTTCTCCTAGTTATATTTTTTCTTCCATATGCATGGTTAAGCAATAAGCATTTGTGTGGCAGGGACCCGCACGGCGGAGGCCAGTCCTCAGGGCTCTCCCACTCTGGGTCAGCAAAGCAGCACTTGTGAGGACATCTGGGTGCTGCGGAAACCCTTACAAGGTGATGGAAGTGGTGGAGATTTGTCATAACCCCTGTACCCCCATTTGTTGTTTCTTGCTGGTGATAATGAAAAAAAATAATTCACCTATTTGTGCAGGCGGCGACCGCAGCGGCAGTGTGGGCAGCCTGGGCAGTGGCCGCTCTTCCAGCAGCTTGTCCGGGTCTGGAAACACCCACGTTCTGACCACCCCTGCTCCCAGCCCCCTCCCAGCACTCACCCCCGGGGTCAACACCCACGGCCTTAATGCCCCAGGATTGCACGCTCAGTCTGAGGGTGTCAAGGTGCGCACGCTCTTTTGAAGATGTACAATTATTATTGCAAGACTGGCTTGTAAGATCACACAAAAATACTACTACTACTACTTTAAATGGCTCAATCTCAATCTATTACCTTAAATTGAGTATCTACCCTAGAAGTACTGTATGTGTTATTCTAAAATGAGAGTGCTTGGGGATAACTAATACTGGAAATAGTACAGCAACAATCATAATTTGGTTTCTGTTTTTTTGTTGTGACACTGATGTCCTGTAGAGGCATTAGAACAAGCTACAGTGGACACTAATGAGCCACAACAATGCGTCTAATACAGGTCCAGAGAGTGCAGTGAGTCACAGGACCCTGGTGGCATCTCAATGATATACTTAATTCTTAATACTTATTTATGAGTCATCCTCTGCATGTGTGTGTGCTTGTGAACTTGTGCGTCTACTATGCTAATGATGGCCATGCTTGTGTGTGTTTTTCAGCTTCTGGCCACAGTGTTGGCCCAGTCGGTCAAAGCCAAGGAGCATCTCTTGGAGCAGTCACAATCTGTTGAACAATCCGGTGAGTAGAAACCTCTGTGCAGCCAAATGGGTTTTACCCTCAAATGACCTCAAGTTTACAAGATGACAGCTGTAGGATTTAGATAGTGGGTTAGTAATGGGTATACAGATTATAATTCCGACCAAGCAGGAGCAAACCACACTCCACCCATTTCCTCAGGTGAGTCCAGTTTTAACCTGAAGATTGATTTGAATGACTGATTTTCTGTCATAATGCCAAAGCTGTTTAAGCTATAACAGTTGAATTTGACCCATTTTTAATCCGGGGCGTACACATTCTGTGATCCTCCAATATTTTGTACCTAATAATATGGGTTCTGTTAGTGAAAGCAAATGGAATGTGTCATGACATTTATTCAGTGTAAAATTAACAGCCAGACACTTCCCACTCTCACATGACTCACTTGGTAACGCAAGACTGTATAGGTCTAAAACAAAGGCCGACAGATGGATATGCTGCATATAGAACACAACACAATCTATTTAGATCTGGTAGTGTTGCAATTTATATCATAAATATAGAAGAAAAGATACAGAACCTCAACTCAATGCACTTTACTCAGACTGTTTAACAAAACAAAAGACAATGAAGATATAATGGCACTGCCCATGGAAAGAAAGTCTAAACAAGTTTCAAGTTTGTTATTCTTTGGTCAACAACAACAACAAAATAGAGTCACAATTTCAATGACAAGATCTTAGGCTGAACACAAGTGTCTTTAGTTTTCTCTTTAAATGAATTAAAGGTGGGAGCACATTCAGAATTATGTAGAGAATTCCGTTTACAAGTAGCATAATGGGAGATAGTAGCTTATCCAGCCTTCAGTCTAACACAAAGAACTGTAATAAGGTTGAGGTCCGCAGATCTGCACAGGTTCATAAGGCTAAGTTTTATCATCTATGTGTCCATATATTTTACATCTTTGGGCTGTTTTGAAGGTACTTCCAGCCACACAGTGCATGAGCAGCGATCTTTTGAAAAAAAGGCAGAAGAGGATGATGGGAAAGTGAGTCTTGGCTCTATACATTTTTCTCTGTTAGGCCGCAGACACCTATAACCTGTCCTTTATTTTTTAGAAACAAGCTGTGGTGTCCTGGCTGGCTGAATTCCAGCTCCAGTTCTACACCACTCACTTCCTCACAGCGGGATATGATTTGGAGACCATCGGCTGCATGACCCCTGAGGTGAAGTCATGAGCCTTGACCCCTCTCACCCCTCCTATTTGTTAGCCCCAACCTGGTTTCTCCTTGTAAAGCATGTGTATGAACAGAAATGTCACATGGGATTTTCAGACTTTAGAGGTGATGATTCACAGTGTCTGGCTTCAGTTAACTTGGGTGCTATTGATTTTGGAATGTTTTCATATAGATACTGACTTTCTCAATGGCTAAAGTTAAATTAATGAATCACATGAACATTTTACACAAATAAAATCAAGGTTTTAAACATACGTCTTTGCCAAAGTAAAACCGGAGTTGCAGAATCCGGTGCATAGATGGCCATTTAGAAGCTAGTTTCATTATAATTTCCATCTCTTTGCCTTTATCTGTTGCTGGCAGTCTGAGCAGAGACAACCTGACTTTAACATTTCTTTTAAAATCCAAACTAGTGAGTCTGACAGCAGGGGAAACTGAGCAAGGAATTGTAAAATGTATTTACTAGAGTCAGAGTCTGCAGATTTCAAATCTCTATCATAATCACTATTTGGCAAACTGCGCCTCATGGGTAGCAGAGTGATCAATCAGTGAGAATGTATTTATTTTCCCCATAGAGATGAGTGGTTAGTGACTATGAGGAGGTTTGTGTTTATGTTTTGTATACTGAATGAAGTACTGACCCTGGTTGGAAGTCCTGAGACACATCCTGAGTCCTGGTTGTGTCACCACTGGTACAATTCAAACTTACATAGGATGGTTTTGGATTTTGTTTTTTGACGAACCATTGCCATTATGTTTTAAAGCAGCAGACACAAAGAAAACAGTCACAATATACAATGTCTAGTTCTCACTTCATGACATCCAGTGCTCTCTTTGAAGGACCTGACTGCTATTGGGGTCATGAAGCCTGGGCATCGGAAGAAGTTATTATCAGAGATCAGCAGAATAACCTCTACCGACTGGCTCCCTCATCATAAACCTGTGAGCAAGCAGCAATCAAACATCTGAAAAAGAAACCGACCTTACGGAATGTGATGTCACTTTGTTTTCTCTACTCAGGCCAATCTTGCAGAGATGTTGTCTCATCTAGGTCTGAATCAGTGCTACCAAGTTCTGGTCCAGAATGGGTATGAAAACATTGAGTTTGTGTCTGACATCAGCCTGGAGGATCTGCACGAGATTGGCATCACAAAGCTTGGTAAAGAAATACTACAATTACTACTGGTGCTGATACATTTCATATTCATTTCCAGGATCCATTTTCGCATTCACACTTAATCTCAATTGTACCAAGTCTGGATCACTTGGGGAAAAATGCTTCACAGATCTGTTTCAATAGAAGAAAATTACATTAGTGATTTGTGGACACATGTTTACTAACAATAGCTGAGCGCTTAGCAATTTGGTTCTGAGTTAAAATCCCTGTTAGAATTGCACGTCCATTGGAGGTTATACACATCTAGCTCCTGTAGACCAAGCATCAAGTAGTAGTAATCTTTATTTATATACCGCCTTTTCACTGCACATCGGAGTCTCAAAGCGGTTTACAATTGTTATTTTTTGGGAGTGGGGGTGCCAGAACAGGAGGCTCATGCCAGACCTATTGTACATATTTTTAGTGGTAGGGGAAACCGGAGCACCCGGAGGAAACCTACGCAGACACGGGGAGAACATGCAAACTCCACTCAGAATGGCCCTGGTCCAACCGGGATTTGAACCCAGGACCTTCTTGCTGAGAGGCGAGAGTGCTATCCACTCAGCCACCGTGCCGCCCGTGTCAACAGCTGGAGATGGGTCCCTGGGCACCATACTACGGGGACCACTGCTCCTGACAGAGACCCTAGTGGCATTGGACAGATGGGTCAGTCCAGGAGAAAAAAAATCCCCATAGGCAAATTAAAGTATATATCGTGTCATGTCATTTTCTTCTCATTTATTAGTTCTGGGTCGGGGGGGGGATCAGAGCTGCCACCCATTGCTCAAAGCACCAGTCCCTCGCTGATTCTCCTGCAGGTGGTGGGTCCACAGGAACCCACCACCTCCGTCAAATTAACATTTTTGCCCCAAGTGAACTAACATTTGTCTGAAGGAGATAGATACTGCAATTTTTAACCAAATATCACACACAAATAATCATATCCAACAATTATATTTACTTCTAGTGTATGATATTATATTTGACAATATGTATTAATGATTTACTTTGATTGCCACTGGTTTACTGTGCTGTGCAGGCCATCAAAAGAAGCTGATGCTGGGTGTGAAAAGACTGAAAGAGCTCCAGAGAGGAGAGGTGCCCACTGAGCGCTGTGAGAGCCCCCCCACCGCCCTATCCAGCCCAGGAGCTAGCACCGAACCCAGTGCTGAGGTCAGTGCTGAGGCCAGGAGAGAGGCCAGAAGACAGAGGGAAGGAGCCCCCAGCCCCCTGGCCAAACCTCGCCCTGCACCCACAGGCTCACAGACCCCTCCTCTTACCTCCACGCAGACTCCTCCTCAGACCCCCCCTCACAGCAGAACCCAGGTGTCCCCCAGAGCCAGACCACGACCCTCCACCCAGAGCCCGGCAGACGCCCTGCTGCCCCTGCTGCAGCTGCCCAACGAGGAGGAGGAGCGGAGGAGAGCGCACAGCCTGAGCGGCCCAGAGAGAGACTCCAAATACGCCACAGTGTGTCGCAGCTCATCTTCTCGCTCCACCACCAACGATGTCACCGTCAACCGCAGCCAGTCCTCGGTCACGCTCCGCCCGCGCCGCAAAGGCAGGCCCCCTACGCCTCCCAAGAGATCGTGTTCTTCCACGACGGGGGGAGAGGAGGGCGGCGAAGGCCAGGCTGAGGGGCTGTTGATGTTGCCGGCGTATCGGGAGAGACGAGCCAGTGACTGTGAAGTCCTGGGGGCAACTCTAAGAGAACAGGAGTCTGCAGGGCTGGAGCGCTCCGAAGGGGCATCCGGCAGTGTGCGCAGCCTGGCAGCCATGTTGGAGACATCCATGGTCGGAGGGGCCATGACTCTGCCCAGAAACATGGGAAGTACTACCGCACTTCTTCCGGTGTGTAATAGCTTGACCTTTTCTCTGTTCTGAACCTGGTGTCTCTAAGTTGGCAAGAATGGAACTAGTTAATTTTATAGTTTATATGGATTTTATGAGCCTAATTTCACAACAAGGGCTTACATACTAGCAGCCTTCCTAGTTCTTGGATAATGGTATTGGGTATTAGATGCAAAACATTGAAAGCAATTTCTTTTATACTTCAAGAACATAATTGTATTGACTCAACTATTACAACTCACAGTGACTCTGACTGGATAAATCAATAGAATGTATTATTTGTAAAGCACAGTTCATACAGAGTGTAACCTAAAGGGCCATTATTGCTCATTATAAGATGAATGTGTTGTGCAGGTGAGCCCACCCCTGCTCCGCCGTCAGCCCGGGTCAGGAGGTCTCGGCTCTGAAGAAGACGCACTCAGTCGGCGAAGGACCATCAGTGGTACCGACGACCTCCCTGCCGACCAGCAGAGCAACCAGTCTCCACGGCAACCACCCCAACGGCGGCCTGAGCCCCGTCCACGCTCCACCATCCTCTCATCGTCCTCCGAGATTACAGACGGCACGGCTACGCTTCGGCGAAGACCCAAACCCTCCGACACCACTGAGGTCCCAACGACACCCATCGAGGACAGCAGTAAAGCTGAGCAGAACGGGGGCGTGGTCCTGAGGAGGCGACCCACGTCTGAGGCCCCTGAGCGCACAGAGGCCGAGACCTGCGAGTGGATGGAGGCGCGGAAGTCCCTCAAGCCGCCCGTGTCCCCTAAACCTTCTGCGGTGAGGAGGGGCCAGACCGATCCGCCCACGCCCACGCGCAGGGTCCCTCTACCCGGACCTGACAGTGGAGAGCCCGGCATCGCCCAGAGCCCCGGTGAGAGCAAGAGGGTGCAGCTATCTGAGGGGTCAAAAAGAAGTGTTGCATTCATAAAGAAGTGTTGCAAAAGTTGTGGCCCTTAAAATAATGAATACTTCATCACATTGTACTACTATTATATGTTCTGGAATGTTTTGATTACAGAAATATTTCATAAACACAAGATGTTGGGTTTTTCTAGGTTTCTAGGTTATAATCGGCTTTTTGTTAGTATTGAATTTATTGTACATGTAAGAATTTCTCCATTTCAAATATGTATATATTTTTTTATTATTATTTTAAGAGGGAATAAGGGCCACATTTATTATAAGCGGCATGTAAAAATATATTACATTTACTGCTGTATATAGCATAAGTGGTAAATTTTTAGGGGTAGAAAGTAACTAATTACAAACGCTCGCATATTTTAGTAATGTTTTTTATTCTTTTACAAATGACTTTCTATTACATTTTTACATGTAACCCCACATGTAATTTTCAAATTTGATAATATTGTAGCTTTAAAATTGTCACCATGGATTTGTAAATTATTATTGTTATTTGTCTCTTGGTAGAATCCATTGTATACTTGTGGGGGGTGTGACTAGGGGATAGATTTTGATTCCATACTCAGCAACATTCCAGGAGAAACATGAACTATGTGTGTTGACCTACCAGTTGATCTCTAGTCTCTACCTCCTTTCCTTTCAATATGCTGATTTATTCGATTGTATATTTGCATGTCTATTTATTATTATAATTGAGCACCTGCTTAATTTTTGCTATGAGAAATTTAAGAAAAATAGCTAATGTGTTTTAGGAGCACTAATCCCATTATTCAGACTCAAGTAGGACCTTGCGCAGAACATTTCTGACTCCTTCGTTTGTAAGGTTGTTTCTCCAAGTATTTATTTATTTAGAGCGAGGTGGGAGACAACTGCAACATCTAAGGGTGCATTCATACTTGTTGGTCTGGTTCACTTGAACTCGACCATTTTTTTTTCATTTTAGTTATGGCTGTAAAACCACCATAATATGTCACAATATTCTTCCCTAATCAAAACAGACTTTTTAGATTCATCCATGCTAATATGTTACTCTGTCCCTTCTGTCTGAAAGCACCTATCCATATATTTTCTACTGAAGTTATTCTTTTACATTCTGAAATATGAAATGACAAAGTATATAGTCCCATTATCATTGACAAAAGGATGCATAATATGTATTTTTCTTAGTCAGTTTACATAGTTTGAAACGTATCTGTGAAGTATTTTTCCCCAACCAGGCTTGGTCCAGTTAAAGGGAACCAGACTTGGTCCAGTTAAAGTGAGCCAGGTGGAGAAGTGTGAATGAGCTCTAATGAAATATGTCAGAATACACAGCTTTGTCTCCTTTGATTTCTTCTTTGATAAATGAACACATACAAATGATTTGGGTTATTTTTCTAACTTCTTCTCAGTGATAATTTCATACGAGTTTAAACACAACAGCCCAGGTGCAATGTGTTCATATTTATTGCATTCTGATTTTACTTTTCTTTAATTTGCTTACGTCTGCTTTACTTGTTTTGCGCAGAACCCAAACGTATCCCCCCTCCTGTCTCCCCCAAACCCCGTGGACCCCCAACCGCCCCAAAACCTGCCAAAGCCTCTCCTTCCGCCAGCCCGAGCCCCAGCCCTGCACCTACCCCCACCCCACTGCAGACCCCCACCCCACTGCAGACCCCCACCCCACTGCAGACCCCCACCCCGCTGCAGACCCCCACCCCGCTGCAGACTCCCACCCCAGCTCCAAGACCCACCTCTCCCGCGGCTCCCCTGCCTGCCCCGGAGACCCAGTCAGCGGCCTCGCTCTCCCCTGGACCCGCCCTCACCTCTGCCTCTCCCGCCCAGAGCCCGTCCAGCCCCAGCCCTCACCCGATCAAGCCCCCACGCTCCTCCATCGCTGGGCTCTCCATCGACCTGAGCGGGCTGAGGGAGCTGGAAGATCCGGAGCCGGAAAAAGAAGGCGGGCAGCAGCAACCAAAGCCTGCTGAGGCCAACAGGGGGACAGCGGAGGGAGAGGGGCGTCTGGAGGAGACCAGCGCCTCCCTGACCGCTGCACTGGACGCTGTGGAGCAAAAGATCACAGAGGACGACACGCAAAACCAGTGAGTGTGTGTGGGGAACTAGGGGTACTGTTTGTCACTATTGGGCTGAGCTGATTGGCTGAGTGATGGTGGTCCTTTCGTTTTCAGCTTTGGAAAACAATGTAAAAAAAAAAGATGTGATGCAGGCCTAACATACATGCATGTAAAACTAGTGATAGGGCAAACTGTTTTGAGAGCAAGGAACTAGTTTGATGAATTGTTTCACATTATTATGTAGTAAAAAAAAAATCATAAACAATAAACAGTATATTTTAAGATCAACTAGAGGAGATAACACAGTATGTGGGTTATACAAGCTCACGTATTGTTTATGGAGATAAAAGAACTCCAAGGCCCCCCCATAAGCCTTTATTTGAACATGGCTTATATGATTTAAAAACGCACCAATATGTTTCACAAACTTGCCTACCTCAGGGTGCATGAATGAGGCAAGAAGGAACCGTCTCTCAGTACTGTAATGGAGACAAATATATACACAGTTAAAGAAATGCATAATGCCCTTGTGGAGAGATGACATCTATGGCCTTTATCCCCACTGCTGTCAAACTGTACAATAAGTCACTTTAAATGATCACTGTGTGAAAACCTGCACTACTATTGACACTGTTTCCAATTGACACTTGTCACTTTTGTTGCACATAATTATTGTCACTTTATTGTACATATATATCCTGCATGTAACATGTTTGCACATTTCCTCCTTTTGCACAATCTGAGTGTCTCTATCCATGCCAAATGTGACATGTACATTTCTCCTATGTGAGATAAATAAAGCACATCTTATCTTAAAGGGCGACAGTAGCTCAGTTGGTCGAGCATTTGCCTTAAGGCCAGAAGGTCGTGGGTTCAATTCCCACCTCTGCACCTTCTCCATCGACTCCCACTGATGACTGCTGTCGTTGTGTCCTTGGGCAAGACACTTAATCCCACTTTGCCCAAAGCCCCCACTGAAAGATCAAGGCTATGCTCACAGTCAAAGAGCAGCCGTCCTCCTGTGGACTCACCACCTGCAGAGGGTCAGTGAGGGGCTGGTGCTATGAGACTTGGGTGGCATCTCTGACTGCCACCCCCCTGACCCAGAAATGGATTAAAGGGTAGAAAATGGATGGATGGATGGATGGACATCTTATCTTATCTTATCTTATCTCTTATAACATCAATAAAATACATTACTAATGGTGCACAATTATAAGTAGTTTATGTAACTTTTGATAAGGTACATGAACTACTTGTGACTTCCACTACAACCAAAACCTGATAAATTTGGATTATAGTGGAGGTCACACTATAATCTAACATATTTTGAGGCTCCCTATCTGTAGGAGCCATAAATTGAATATAACAGTGGGCAGTGATTTGATTGGGGGATAGGCCGGGTGTGGGTCACGTGGTTACTGGGGCGGTGTCTACTTAGTTCTAACCTCTGTTTTATGAATGAAATCAGTAGTAGGCTGGGTCGCCGTAGTTTTTGTTGACCGTTCGTTCGTGTTTGTTCTTTTTTGTGACTTCGTTTACTCACTGTTTTGTTCAATATCAAGACGTCTACGTTATGTTATCACCTCATCCGTGTTTCTTTTCATTAAAACGCCATCAAACGTAATCCCTGACGAAGTGTGCTCTGTGACAGCCAAGCAGCGTGTCATACAATTAGACGAACCCGGTTTCTCCTCTCCAGCAGCAATAGGCACTAGAGTCGCTACACTCTCTGAACATTAGAACTACAGAGCAGACGAATGAATCACCTGTCCACTTTAGATACTAAAATATGAAATACAAATTCCTAATCTTATAACTTGCGTGCCATTTTACCACTGCAATTCAATATGTTTTCCTCCTTCCAGCTCTTTATCTAGCAAGAAAGCCACTGTATCCATCTTGGACGACATCGGCAGCATGTTCGACGACTTGGCCGACCAGCTGGACGCGATGCTCGATTGACCTGGACATCTTCGTTTTCCCTTTTCTCTGCAACTAAAGGACTTGCCGAGGCCAAGAGGGCTGCTGGTGCCGCACTACGCCTCCGCACAACCGCTGACCTCTGCAGCCGAGCGGGACCGACAAGCACAATCGTTTTAACCCAAGACTCTGGAAAGCACAGAGAAGCTGATAATGCACAGGGGCAAACATATATGGAAAGACTGCTGCACAAAACAAGCACATTTAAATGGACTAGCAGTAATGGGCTTGTGGGAAAACAAAAGTATGCATTTCTGAGCAAAACGTGTCCTGCGTTTCAAAGCGTGCTCTCTCATGTTGTGCTTCTCGTGTTGTCGTTCTGCGTGTGTGTAGTCCTGCAAATGATGTCACTGTGTCCTCCCAGCCCTTACAGTATGTAGTAATCAAACTACCCCAGCAATATATACAAGTGATGTGCGCCCGACATTGACCATAAATTATACGCAAACATTCATTATGAAGCACATGGAGATGTTTTAATCATTATATCAGAAAGTATTCACAGACAGTAGAAGAATAGCTGACAGTCATGGGAGTGTACCTATGTTCCCCAGTATGGGTTAAGTTTTTTGTCAATAATACATTTTTTGTTTGTCCTAAAAGAAACAGTGTGGTAAAAGTAAAATATGGTTAACAAATCAGACCACAATATAGTGTTTTCATCTTCTTAAAAAACATGTTTGTGTAAGAGTGAGAGAGAGTGAAGCACTATTGGACACTTTGGACTTTGAGCATAGTTAATCGATGGAGTGAGGGTGATCTTCTCTTTTTCACTTTTTTGGTCTGAAAAAGCTGATCTAAAGTTTCCACAGAGGCCCAAAAGTACAAAAATGTACATGAAAGCCATTGACAGAATCAAGCTGTTTGAGAACGAGGAACTATGGATTTATTTATTTTTTTAAATATTGGACAACCAGACAAAGGAGAAAGAAACACATTAACATTGAGCACAACAGAACACAGAGTAACAACAAACACATAAGAGATCAAACCAAACAGAAAAAACGTAAAAGATCAGACGAATAAATTGTATATAGAAATAATATACTAACTACTTTTACATAAAAAACATACAACTCCATTACGTACTTTTTCATATTTCTCACTTTCTTTCAGTCATTATTATTACTATGCTTGTTTTTTTTTCTCATAATAATTTGATAAATATTTTACTATTTTTGACTTCAGTTAGTTCAAAATAATTTCAATAATTTCTGCTAATAATGTCAACTATGGATTTCTTTACATAAATTCATGTACTTGTGGTTTGACCCCAGCTTTAACCCTGCCCTCACATTCATTATCTAAACCCGACAACAGAAGAGAAAATCTGAACACAAAGCCATAGTCGCATAGAGCTTGCAGACCTCAAGGGAGCTGTCGGCTGTGCTCAGTGGCATAGTAGAAATTTGTTTTCTAGTCGCTATAACTGTAGTAGTCTCATTTTTCATGCAGTGATTGTGTGAGCGTGAATGCAACATCAGCCCGTCTAATGCAGAAAGTGAATTGGCAAACCGTCCATACATAGTCATCGATAAAGAGGCGTCTAAACAATGAGCAATCTGGAACCAGGTGTTGTTCTTGATCCTATTCTTCTACTGTCTTTAATCCATCCCGCCCTCACGCGACCTGATCGACATTATACATACATCAAAACAAGCACATCCATGTACCCTTTGTCCTGCTGCAGTGATACGTATTTGAAAAGATAATCCTATATTTCCATGTTTTTTATAGTGCAAACAGTATACATATGGAGTTCAGATTATACCTGGGTATTTGAGCTCCCTCCATGTGTTGCGTAGTGGAACAGCCCCCTGTCTCCCCCTCCTGGTTTCTCTCCCTCGTGAATATTTTTGTTTTATGTTTCCGTGCCTTTAGTGTTCATTAATGTATATTTAATTTACTATTCATTATTTATTTTGACTCTTTTCTGTTCCGATGTTTCTGCATTACCCTCATGTGTGCGTAAAATAAAATAGCTTTAGGCCATTGCAATTCATATGTAACCAGTAACAATGAAGGAGCAATTTTCACTGGTTAAAGACAGTGGAGGATAAAGCAGTGTTCACCCCCTGTCGAGCGTCCACATGTATTTTTATGAGTATGAAAACAAAGCTATATTTGAGAGACTTAAAAACAGTGTGGGAGGTGAATGCGTTGTGGATGTATTGTGCCATGTTCGGGTTTAAGGTTGTGTTTTCGCTGTGATGATACATTCCTGTACAGATCGGAATAAATGTATGAGAAAACACACGCCCATCGAGATGTACATGTCTCATTTCATTTATTGGACTTTTACAAACAGATGGAAGATTGTGACATAGACGCACAGCACATGACCAGGATGTCACATAGTGTTTGGGGCCTCCACACAGTAGGACATGCCCTTGACACTTCTTGATTTGAATCACATGAAATATATATGTGATTATCCATTTATGTGGCTGAACTTTGCAGTCATCCTTAACACGGCGAGGCCTGGAATATATTATGATATATGGTACATTCATTTAAAGTAGGAATATGTCAAATGTTCATGTCAAGTCATCATTAAATGGCCCTTATATACCAAAAGGCATAAATAAACCATGATCTTTTCGAATACTTCTTTAACTGATAACAGCAGATTAGCCGAGATATATTATATTTAATTTTTTTAAATTAGTTTTACAGCCCTTTTATTTATTTCATTTATTGTCTCCTGAGGGAAATAATTTTCACAGGCATTGTCACATACATAGAATCGAGAGGAAGGAGGTCACAATACACACTAGATACCCTAAATACACAGAAAGAAATAGATGCAAAACAGGAACAAGGACAACATAACAGACTGTTAAAAGCAGCTATGGCTGAAGGGTCAAAGGAGACCACGGGTAAAGATGTCACACTAGGCTGCATGGAGCCATTATAATAAGGGGAGGGCTGGAGCTGCAAAGTGCTAAATTGTCGTTGTGTCCTGAGGCAAGACACTTCACCCACGTTGTCTAGTATGGGTCGGAAATGTGCGGGAAGGATTGGTGGTCAGAGGGGCTGATGGAGAAGAGTCTTACCAAAAAAACACTATATCTGTTTGTTTGATGCATTATTAATGTCTTTAGACGATTGTTTTCAAGAGAAACATGGTTGCAAATAACATCATATCCTCAATATTATCCTTTTCAGGCGTCACATAAAGAATAACGTGAAAATGTAAACAGTGTAAGATTGTGCTTTGCTATTTTTTGCATGTACACTGACATTTTTATAGATCCATGGTACACTGACTATAGGCCCCTCTGACCATTGCTATAATCCCCCAAACCTATAGAGGGCAGAGTCAACGTATCGCCCCTTTATGAACCTCCCCCACGCCCTTCGCTACTATAAAGAAGAGACTGGCTGCATTCATTCATTCTTCCTCTGATCCTACTGGCAACATCTTGCTCCACTGCTGTAAGATGATCCACGCTGAGTTTAGCCGTTTAGATCTAATGCTGCGTAAATGTAGCTGGGATTTTGTTGTAGGGAAATCTTCCAACAAAAGTGATTCCAGAGAAAAGATGAGTATCACATGAGAAGCAGAGCGCGTGCTGTTGCTAACGTGCTGTTGCTAACGTGCTAGGAGCAACACGTGGCTCCAAGACCCAAGCATGGCTGTACCAAGGTAACTATTTCACCCACGGATCTATACTAGTAAATGGTGAACTTGTGATACATGCATATTGGACATGCCTGACTCCTATTTATAATCTTATTTCAGATCCAGTTGACTCATGCTGCAGAGGAACTCGAGGCCAGATCTTCGCAAGCGCCATGTAGGATCTGTACATGGTAATAAGAATTTCTCTTTACTGCAATTATTAATTTTTATTTGCCGATGATGATAAACATTTTCTGACACCTCATATGAGAGCCAATCATGGCTCCTGATTTTAACTTAGGAACTGAGGCTTTGTTATATATATTTACCTAATATTTTGTAGTTTACATTAATATTTTATTAGTGTTAATCTTTTTTTTCTAAATTAGGAGGGTGACCATGTGAGCCGACTGCAACGTGTTGATGCTGTTTCCTCTAGGTGTCGCTGGTGAGTCTCCTCAAATCTTCACATTTAAACTTCATTTGCCAGTGATGACATCTCTTAATATTTTCTGACACCTCGTATGAAAGCTGGTAACAGCTTTTGATTCGACTGCTTTTCACTGAGGCTTTTTAGACATTTTGAATTGTATCTAAAGTTCTTTAGCACACACTAACATGCAAACTGTCTTGTAGGGGTTTCCTAAGGACCTGGTGCAGGAGCAGTGAGGTAAGCAGTATGAACTTTTAGTGTTGTCAGTGTTATCAATAATTTGTGGTTTTTAATTGGTGTTTTTGCTTGCAGGACTATCGTGACCACATGCCTCAAAGCGATGGTTGATGAATTTGTTAATTTATAACATTCTTAAATAAAATTTGTATTCAAATGCCTGTCTTTAATTGTAATTGGTTTGTAAGTGGATCAGTTCATTTGTCTTTTCTCCTATGGACTTATTTTGAGGGATTCTTGGGACTGATATTACATGAGAAAAAAATATTAGTTTGCTCTACCAACCTCTAACCAACTGGGTTGACTTGCCACGATTCCTAGTTCATTGGCGACCTGGGGACATCAGGTGGCGTGGGTTTGAAGTGTCCTAAAGGTCTTGAGTGGTGTTAATGTCTAACTGGTTGGCCATTACTGTTAAGCAACAAGGTGTAATGGAAAAAATGGCTATTTTCAATTCTACATTTTGGGCAGCTATAAGCTCAACCTAGGTCTCCCAACCATGCCCTGCTTAGCTTCTGGTAAAGACATCCATACCGGTGAAAGTCGAAATTTCCTTAAGCCATAAATTTAATGGATTTCCGTCAGACTGCATGCATCGTTTATGTAATGTACGCTATATAAAGCGAGCCTATGTCTTGTTCCCTTTTAAAATGCGGTATAGTTTAGTATTGCACCCACTACACTCCCGTCAGAGCCCCTAGTACACCCTCCCATTTCAGCAGACACTCCCTCTGCCTTGGCCAACGCTTTCCCTGCGGAGCGAGCGCGTCCTCATTTGCGTGGCCCTTTCCTCTCCATCCGCACGTTTGACAGTCAAAGCAGCCCACACCCGTGTCCCCGCCTCCCGTGACCACCATCAGACAGAGGGGAGTGCTGGACATCCTCTCACTGAGCCGACATCGTGACTTGATCCGCGGGGGAAGCTCCATCACTACTGCGCCGATCCTCGCTCCAGAACCACACGCACCTCCAGCTACAACCAGCGACTCCCAGCGCAACACCTACGGTAATGGCACATTTTCGCTTCTTTTTGACATGAACTACAGTTTTGTCGTCGTGCATCTTTAAATAGCATCCTGTTTACAGTTCACAGTCACGAAACATCTACAACTACTCAGTGATAGCTTGATGGGAGCCATGTTATTTCATATTTGCGCGCAGAAGCTGTGCGTAAATAGACGTTTTTAAAGATTTTTTTTTCTTTTTCTTTTGGCGCAACATCTGGGCCGGAGGAGGGATACAGGCAGCCCCGACCTACATAGAGCCATTAGTGCGATGAGAGACGGCTCCAGAGCGGGGGAGGGGTGCACCGCGCAGGGCCTGAAGTGCCGCTCCGTGCGCGCTTGTCTCCAGTGGTGGTGGTTACTCCTGACTAATGGGCTTTTGATGGATCAGGGCGGGGCAGCTCACTTAGGGCACATTTGGGACGATGGGAGTACAGGCAGGGCCGGTTCTAGGCACTTGGCTTCTCGAAGCAAGGCTCCCCAAATACACGACTATAACCAAGTCAAGAGATCTATTCTAGTGGATAAGGCCACAATTTTCCTCAGCGTACAAGTTAAATTTTTATAGAGATAAAAAATACATTTCTGATGACCTAGTCTTAAATTTGACTTTATTTCTACACAATAAGATATGAGGTAGTAATAACTTTAATTATCTTAATTTGAGTACAATGGGACAAGTCATTTCAAGGATGGAAAAACATGCTTGATTCCATCTGAAGTCCCAAAGCAGGCAACATCCTGTATACACAATTGCAAACACAAAGGTCAGAGTTTAAAGTGTTTAGACTTCTTTAGACCACAGTTTAAGATGATTAGTTGCAGATCTATGGAGGTGCATAAATAAGGCTTGGGGGTTGAAATTTGTACAATCACATTTTAGTTGCAGATGATATGAAAAAAATGGCGTTTGTGTGTCGTG
Source organism: Knipowitschia caucasica (assembly GCA_964034765.1). Lineage (NCBI taxonomy): Eukaryota > Metazoa > Chordata > Actinopteri > Gobiiformes > Gobiidae > Knipowitschia > Knipowitschia caucasica. The sequence goes on from OZ035825.1 coordinate 21,625,875, forward strand.
CAGAGAAGGAATAGATCACACATCAAATTTATTGGAAGATATGTAAACAATTTACTGCACCAGAGTCTTCATGAGGGGGAAGGACACCACTACTTTGCCTTAGATTTCCATTTAAAATGATCCAGACTCAGATTTCCATTTTAAATGGAAATTTGAACTTGATTTACTAAGTATTTGCATTTTGGGAGGAGCGCAATTCAGGTAATATTCCACTTTCCGGTTTACACACTAAGTTTTGTGATTACAATAAATAGAAAACAAAACACTAACCCTTTTTTAGGACACTCAAAGACACTTCAGATGTCTTTATTCTTTCACTCACACGGTGATGATAAACTTCAACTGTAACCACACTGACAGAAACAAGGCTACCAGTATGTACCATCGCCTCCTTTGACCAGCAATCAACTATTCACACACACCACTCATTCTAGGTAATGTGGGTGACGGGTCTTGCCTAAGGACACAGCAGTTTGGCACTTTACAGCCGCCCCAATGTGGCACCTGGTATTCCCAGAGGTCTCCCATCACAGTGGCTTTAGCACTTGCTCAAGTGGAGCAGTTCAAATTTCAAGGGGTCTTGTTCACAAGTGAGGGGAGAATGGAGTGTGAGATTGACAGGCGGATCGGTGCAGCTTGTGCAGTGATGCGGTCGCTGTAATAGACTGTTGTTGTGAAGAGGGAGCCGAGCCGAAAGGAAAAGCTCTCGATTTACTGGTCAATCTAAATTTCCACCCTCACCTATGGCCGTGAGCTTTTGGTTATGACCGAAAGTACAAAGATGGGTGCACAGTCACATGGAGCTCAGGGTAAACCTGCTGCTCCTCCATCTGTGAAACCCTGGGAGAGAAGTTTAGGGCTCTCTGCTTAGACTGTTGCCTCTACTTCCCGGCAGTGGATAAAGCGCAAGAAAATGGATGGATGAAAGTGTGTGGCTTTTGACTTCAGCCTTTTAAGCACGAATTGCTGCTTTTAGAATTATTTGAATAATAGTGGATTTGAACAATGATTTTTTTTTTTGTGTGTGTTTGCAGAACCATGGAGGAAATGGACGTACCACAGATGAGGAGAGAGGTGGAGAGCCTTCAGTACCAGCTGGCCATCAACCGAGAGAAGTCTTCCATAACGGTCACCGAGTGAGTCCAACAAACCAATTCACACATATTGATTATAGCCAGGCTCTTAATGCTTGAACGAAGAGTGAAAAATAGGAGCTCAGTGATGTAATCTGAAAACTGCTAAACGTTCTTCCTTTTTGGCATAATATACTTTTTTTTACACTTAAATCTGGGGTACCTAACATTATAGATTATTTGTCTAAACAGAAAGTCTTGTAAAATGTTGTAAACAAATCAGATGAACTGCTATCTTTATCTTATTAGAAAACCCTAACCTTAACCTTTGCGTACAGATAAGAAGGAACCCCATGATGCTTTGAGATTATATTTCGTCTCTACATCTAATTCAAAGATGTGAGAGAGGCCAAACATAAATGGATGTGAAAACTAGAATCATTTTTTGATAACTGCTTTGTGAGCGAGGAATCACATGAATTTTATTAGTTGAATTTTTGATCCGTTGGAATTCAGGTACCCCAGCTTTAAATGATTCACTAGAAAATTGTAATGTAGACTATGAAAGTAAATCTTCTCTGTACATTGGAGGAGTTTTGGTGATGTCATCATTTAAGAACCAGGAAGCAAAATGTCATGATAAATATTGACTACAAATGTAATTCTAGTTTTAATATTCAGAGTTTTGAGAAAATTCTTAAATAATTATTTCATGAAAAGTCAAACGTAAACTGTCGTGATTATGCACTTTTAACTTAGTCCTTGGTTTGCCCCTGCAGGCTGGTGAAGTGGATTGAGGGCTGTGTGTGCGAGGACCCCTTTCTGAACCCGGAGCTGATGCGAGCCAACCCCTGGGTGGAGAAGGGAAAATGTGTGATCCTCTGATGACCCCACACCCCCAAACATATGCACAATAGGAACTATACAATCATGCACTAAACACTAGAATTATCTTTTCAGCTATTTATTTAGACTGTGAATGCTTTTATTTATGTGTGAGTGTCCTGCGGCAGTACCAGGTAGCTTTTAGGAGGACTGATGTGAAGGACTGCGGAGAATTTGTCACATTTTTATTGGCTCTTTACACTGTCAATCACAATAAAGACTGTTTTGAATTTAACTGGAACAGTGAGTAGTAAATTTGTACAAAAATACAATACATTTGGCCGTAGTTCTGCAGGGGGTTAGAGCAGCTCTCGAATGTAGACGTTTCTCCTGACGGCGTTGGACATACCCTCGTTGAACCGGAACCACACGTCACTGTTGCCCACAGCGGTTCCCATGGCCTCCACAACGTCCACCTCTCCTGAACAACAAAATGGACTGTATAATAGCAAAATACTACTTGACTTTCTGTAGGGCTGGAATGATTAATAAAATTGATAAAATTACTTTAAAAAAAAAAAAGCTTTGCTAACAATTCCTTTGCCTAAATCTTTTTAAAACAACTTAACAAGTTCGAAATTGTTTCACATATTGTAATTTTTTCTTATAAACATGTGAATATATTTTTAATAAAATATTATTGCAATTGACACATGTAGGGTGGAAAAAATTAATAGAATATTTGATTACTAAAGTATCCTATAGCAGTAGTCCTTACAAGAACCTGTAAGAAAAGACCAAGAACATTTTCTTTCTCTGTATGAAATGCCTCTTGGCTACATTCTTGTTTTCTAGTATGTCACTTTGTCAGGTCTCAGTGACCTGGTTATCACCGTCCTGTGCTTGAGATGGCAGTACCAGAGACTGTACACCTTCATACCTACACACTATACTATACCTAGTGTCACATTTTGAAGCCGTTATGCAGTCTTCAATGACAAAACACTCCAGACATTTCCTTAACATCGCTCTTTGCTGTATTTCACCGAAGAAAATTCAGCTGTTTTACAAACTATAAAAAGTTCTATCATGCAGGTTTTGTAATAATAAAATATATTTTCAATTGCTTAAAGTAAGTATAAATGATCACAAACAGTTTTTTGAAAAGCACAGAGTGGTGATGCTTTTGAGTTTTGAAAAATCAAAGACTTCATGAGAAATAGAGGAAAGTGTCTGGCCCCGACATAAGCAGTCACCAGGTGGCAGTGTGCACATGGGATTAGCTTTCCCTTCACTTTGGTTCATGATGTGAAAAAGAGAGAGCTTGTTAAAGGTGATCATGAACAGTTTTTCACTCTTCACACAATGTGCAACTTAAAAGGTAAATAGGAGGATTTTCCCAAACTTCCCAAGAACCGCCCTCTCCGCTTTTATGTTCAATTTTCTTGAACAAAACTCCCTGGTCTTATTTGACGAGCATGTTTCACCAGAATGTTGGAGGACCAATAGTCTTAACAATCCACCCGGAAGTAAAAAATCCTATATACCTTTAAGAGACCAATGCAATCGTGATACTTTATGATGTGAAGGAGTTCGAGAGCTGTGCGAGTTTCCCTTTGGTCTCATATTGTACCTGATTCTGTGAATCCCTTCCTTTTCTCCTGCTTGGGGGCCACTGTTCTGCCAAAGAAATCCACCTCTGGCTGTAGGATAAAGGACCCAATAAAATACATTTAAAGCCAACCCATTGCAGAAAATCTGTTAAAAAAAGTAACAAATTCACAAAAGCACAGAGTTATTAGCCTGGTTTGTGGCTTCTCTTTGTCCTCATTTGTCTCCCTGGAGGAACTGTTCTACTTCTTAAGACACCTGTCAATCAGCAGCATGAAGCGTGGTCGTTCCAGAAAGGGCAGTGTGGCTGCAGGTTTTCAATACAACCAAGTGCACACCTGACTTGATGAAATGAGTGGTGTCTGGTGAGTACATGGTTGGAATAAAGAACTGCAGCCACAATGCCCTTTCTGAAACAAGATTGACGCCCCCAATAGAGGCAACTACTATATAATAAAAAATATAAATTAAATTAAATTCATGCAACACAACGCAAAACACATACACACACATACTCACTCAACACAACACACAAGCCCAATCACTCTCTGACCCTTCACCTCTCTCCCTCTACTAGTGGTCAGTGTCTTACCCTGGTCTCCACTGTGGTCTGTTTGACAATGTTCTCCAGTCTCTGCTGATGATTTTTTGTTGTTGTGAAAGTTTCAGCCTTTTTTCCCTTTTCTCCCTCTCTCTGCATAAAAAAACAAAAACATATGCATACATGAATATACTTTTTAATAACAAAGCAGGTCAGCCTGTCAAGATTATCCCTATGTGTAACGACTGCGGTTACGTCTTAGTCTTTCAGAAATTATTAGTATTATGGTTATTCTCCAAGAAAGACATTTGATTTGTGACATTAGTTTGAGTAACAGATTACTCTAAACATGTCATTTGTTAGTGTCATTTGCCAAGTACATTTTATTTCTAGTTATTTATGCAAAGCCCACCGGTGCAGGGTTCCTCCTCTGCATCAGCAGCTCAGCCCTCCTCATCTTCTCCTGCTCCATCTCTCTGCTGACCGTCTGCTTGGCCTGGTAAGTAAGCTGTCGACGAGGAGGCAGACCGGGGAACTTCACCACCTCCTCCACACGCCTGCAAATATAACACACACATATTATATATATTTTGTTACACACAACAGATATATTAAGGGAAGGTATTCCTGACCAAACTCAACATCCAGAGTTGGCTTCACCAGGTGCTCCACTGCAAACAGTGGCACCGAAGAACGGGTCAAAGGCAGAGAACAAATCTGGCCGCGACATTCCGTCTTTATTCTCTTAGACATGACTGATCTTTTGCATACCATGTGTAAAAAGTGTGAGCTAAAAGGAAATGAAAAGTGTCCCCAGGACTATAAACCCGGGCTGAGGGGGATTTTTTTTTACTCACACCTGGGATTCTGTGCTGAAGAAGTGTGCATGCCAGGTACAAAAGAAAAAAAAAATCAATCAGAAGTAAGTAATCTTTATTTATATTGCGCATGTTTACCGAACAAGGTCACCCAAAGTGATTTACAATGTTCAGAGTTCAGACATTGTTTCATTCTCTCCACATGGTGATGACGGAAGCAAGACGCCGAACACACTGGCAAATCAAAGCCCCAACCAACACCATCCATTCACCCAACTGTTACATTAAAACCTATTGAGCATGTTTTTAGTGGTAGGAGAAAATCTATTTCACATGATTGAATTGACCCAGAGGATTAAAAGGCCTTGACCACAATAACCCGAGACATGCCATAGAGCTCCTTCCTTTTAATGAATACAGATAAGGATGAGAAACAGCCCGCGTGCTATCGCAATCTCTCAGCAATAACTGCAGTCCTATAGTGACTCTTTAAAGGGAACAGCAATAGACACAGTGAGAGTCAAGCACTGTTTGAAAACAAAGACAACACAAACCCACACCTCAGGGGCGAAAGTTCACATTAATAAAAGCTGGAATCTGTCATGGACTAAAACCTTAATCCTCTTAATGCTGAGCTCCATCAGTAAGTGATCATACCGTGGCATTGTGGTACAGCACTTACACCACACCGGATATGGAAGAGATAGAGAAGACTGTGTGGGAGAAGAACTCAAAACTGCAAATATTATGATATCTGAACATCAGTGCAACTACATTCTAGTACTAGGGCTGAACAATGAAGAAAAAGAAAAAAGAAAAATAGAAATTTGTATGACAACTAAGGCCATTAGATTTGCAAACCTACATTTCTGATGCATGAAATTGTGCAAAAGACTTGTTATTTTTAAAATTAATCTTACAATCAGACTGTACAATAAGAACTGCTGAGCCTGTAATTTTCATTCATCTGTAAATAAGTAAATTCTTAAATCATGTGCAATGTGAAATACTGCGACTTCAGAATGTCACAGAACAATGTCACTTTACTTATCTACTTATTATCCTGCACTATATGTACAGTATATAACTCTGCACTACTACATGTATATTTTTTGACTGGTATTGAAGCATTTTCAGCATCTACAGCCAGTTATGCTAGCTAAGAAACATAGCTACTACGTATTTCGTATATAATGTGTGCTCCCTGTGTGGTCTCACTACTGTCCTATATGTACGCTGCAACAACAAAATTTCCCCACTGTGGGACGAATAAAGGAACTCTTATCTTGTCAATGTGAAACAGTATATATAACAATATATGACAGACTAAATACACTCACAGTGAGATATATCAAGCCTTTGTTTGTTATAATGTTGGTATTTGACTCACAGCTGTAAAAACTCAAAATTAAACATAATTTTTTGAAAAGGGACTTTATGTCAATTTGTATGTAATGAGTCTTTATCCATCCATCCATTTTCTTCCCCTTAATCCATTTCTGGGTCTGGCAGTCAGAGCTGCACCCAGCTCACAGAGCACCAGCCCCTCACAGATCCTCCTGCAGGTGGTGAGTACACAGGAGCAGATATGAGTCTATATCATACACTTATTTTCACATTTTAAGCTGAAATATAGAAAATAGAAAATACTTATTAGGATATAAAAAATGTTCACCTGTAAACAGGATGATAATCAGTTGCAGAACAAAATTGGATCCGTTTTTTGCTGGTATTAAGTATTAAAATTGGTATCAGACCTGGATTAGCAGAATCAGTGCATCCCCACTAAATCTGAATGATTTATGAGTTCATGTTGTTATAAACATTTAAGACAATAGATGAATACATTCGCATGAGCCCTCTGGGGAAGACTGCCATCAATACATCTAACCACACAAGAAATTGTATGTTTTTGATTATTTGAGTGTCTGGATATGGATAAATTCACATGTCAAGGCTTGACATGGTTTGTCAAGTTCGCGCTGGAGACAAAGATGCACACAAACAACATTCTGGACTTTTGTATAAGCTGTAGCCTTAACATTGGAGAGGTAGTTCAGTCTAGGATAATGTTCTAAAGTTTTGAACTCTATCCAAAACTCAACATTTCACATATTTAATTTAGTGTAATTTTGAACAGTTGTCGAGATAGATCAGTTGAATAGATACAAAACATTTTTCAGAGATAAAAAAGTGAACTGTGTTTGATCATCAATTTGTAATTCTTCTGACAAATGTTGCGATTGTGATCAAATTTACAAGGGGGGGCGGCAATATTTAGATTGTCTATTATCCAAATATCTAAAACATCTAAAGTATTTCTGTTTTGTTTAATGTTGTATGAAATATAAGTTTGAAATGAATACTAACACTACTACCAAATCAATACGCTGCCAAACTCCATCGCTGCCGTCTCATTCCACATTCCATCTCCCACAATACAAGGTGCATTAAAACATTCACCAGCAGTTGGTTGAGTTCCTCACATCCACAGTGCACGTTCCTGGGTTTCTTAATAGTCGGTGGTGTTGAGATGGGCTCGTGACGGCAGGTAGAGGAAGGTGTAGACCAGCGCCAGCAGCACCAGAGCTACCACTAGCGGCAGACACCAGTCGGAGGTAAACAGGACCTCATCACAGCGCGCCTGCAGGAACGAGCCGTCTTGTGGGATCAGGGGCTCCTCGTCTTCAGCCCGAACACGCATAGACAGCATGCTTCTGTCCAAAAAAAAAAACAAGCCTCCGAGAAGCCCTGGGGTTCGAGGCAAATGGAGTTGAGGGTTCTTGCTTGTGTGGTGTGTCTTCAGTGAAGTTACCTGAACCCCGCTGCTGGGCTTATTCCTCTATTCCGTCACAAACCAGGTGTTAAGGGGATTATGCTCTAAGCTCTAGATGTACAGAACTGAAGCAGTGACCTTCAAAAACGGACCTGAGCCACTGGGCAATAAGGCAAGAAAATAGTATTAAATGAGATGAAATATAATCGTATCATTGTCTGGAATGATTCGTATCATTTTCAAAGCAGCAGAATGTACTGGAGGGTTTGTTTGACGGTTTGTGCTTCTGGAGCTTTGAGGTGGGCAGATGTTGTAGATTCTGCACAAAATGAGCTCAACACGAGTCTGTGTCTCAGTCCAGACCATGTTGTAGACCAGGGAGGTCCAGCTGGTTCAGAAGGAGGTGTGGCTAAGGTCTCAGTCCAAAAAGGCAGGACCAGACTTCAGGCTCGACCTGAAGACCTGATGAAATGAGTGTAGTCCGGATTGTTCCCGTTTGGTTGGAACTTTAGGAAAACCTTAGTGGGACCACTGGAGAACCAGTCTGTCCTCCTGGTGTAGATCATTTAGGGTGAAGCGACAGCCTGAGTTTGCTGTTCTTACGTGTGAGCTGTAAGAATGTTTAGATCCGTGTCGTGGATCTAAACTAGATCTAAGTATGGATCAGCCAGTACATTTAGAGAAAGGGGGCGAGATAGAGGGCGCCTATAAATTACTTTGGGCGGCACGTGGCCGAGTGGTTAGCACTCGAGCTTCTCAACAAGGAGGTCATGGGCTTGAATCCCGGTCAGAACAGGGCCCTTCTGAGTAGAGTTTGCATGTTCTCTCCGTGCCTGCGTAGGTTTCTTCCTGATGCTCCGGTTTCCCCTACCACTAAAAACACGTACAATAGCTCCCTTCCCTGAGGGACCAGGACTCCCCTTATAAAGAGCATTCGAGCGTTCCATTTGCTGAGAGTGTCAGCAAATGGAGCCATGAGGGTTGCCAGGTTGGGTTTGGGTCGTCCACAATAAGCTTTAAGAAGATGCGAAGCAGCAGAATGTTCTGGAGGGTTTGTTCAACTGTTTGTGCTTCTGGAGCTTTGAGGTTGGTAACAAACACCTGCAGATGTTGTAGATTCTACACAAAATGACCTCAACACAAGTCTGTGTCTCAGTCCAGACCATGTTGTAGACCAGGGATGTCCAGCTGGTTCAGAAGGAGGTGTGGCTGAGGTCTCAGTCCAACAAGGCAGGACCAGACTCCTCATGGCCCCGGGTCCAGGCTCAACCTGAAGACCTGAGGAAATGAGTGTAGTCTGCAGTGTTCCTGTTCGGAAGGAAAACCTCAGTGGGACCTCTGGAGAACCAGTCCGTCCTGCTGGTGTAGATCATTCAGGGTGAAGCAACAGCCTCCGTTTGCTCGTCTGACTTTTTCTAGCGTGTGATCTGAATCTTCTGATCTGAACCTTCTGTAAGAAGGTTCAGATCAGAAGACACGGATCTGAACCTGATCTAAATCTGCTATTAGGTTTAACACAGCGGCGTAGACTTAGTAAGAGGTTATGAGGCTGTTTTTAGGTTTAACAAGTGTTGCTATACTAATGCACTTGTGTTGGACGGACATCTCTGGAATTAAGTAGATTCCAAATAAAGACAATGGGCCTCATTCACGAACGGTTCTTAGGAACAGATGTGTACGTAAATCCTACTTACACGGTTTTTACGAAGAAAGTGGCATTCACGAATATTTCTCGTAACCAGAATTTCTCTTGGGCAAGTACAAATCCTACGAGTCCTCAGGAGCACTCGTACGCATTCAGTGCCGACATGTTCACACGCCGGGGTTGTCCTCTTTGGTGAAGTTGAATAAAAATACAACATTCCATGTGATATGTCCGTCATATCGATGTATGTATTTATTTATTTGTAGTAATCTTTATTAGTAATCTTTATTTATATACCGCCTTTTTCACTGCAGATCTGGCCTACTTTTTAATTCATTTTGAAATGAAATGTGCCAACGCTTTATCAAATACATTGGAAATCTTGCCGTGTATTAGTGACCCCTTCCTATTTATAGGGGGCATTTCTTTATCCACGGGCCACAGAACAACGGCATATATACTGCTGCTGCAGGAGGTTACTGGGTCCGCGCTGAGTCTCTGCGCTGGTCTCTCCTATGGATCTATACGGGTCTGCACTGGTCTCTCCCATGGATCTATACGGGTCTGCACTGGTCTCTCCCATGGATCTATACGGGTCTGCACTGGTCTCTCCCATGGATCTATACTGGTCTGCACTGGTCTCTCCCATGGATCTAGACGGGTCTGCACTGGTCTCTCCCATATACGGGTCTGCACTGGTCTCTCTCCATACGGGTCTGCACTGGTCTCTCTCCATACGGGTCCGTGCTGCATGCTCCTGGATCCATACGGGTCCGCGCTGGTCTCTCAAGTCTGGTCTATGCGGTCTATCTTCGGTCCGCGCTGGTCTTTGCGCACCGGTCTCTCCAGTCAGGTCACTCCAGTCTATGCGGTCTCTCCTATAGGTCCGCGCTGGTTTCTGTGTGCTGGTCACTCCAGTCTCTCCTCGGGTCTGCATTGGTCTCAGCGCTGGTCCGCGCTGGATCTCCTCCCAGGGTCCAAAATATTTTGAGATTAATCTCAAAACATTTTGAGATTCATCTTTAAAATGATACATAATATATTTTTAAATTAAGCTCATAACATTTTGAGATTAATCTCATCATATTCTTAGATTAATCTCATAATTTTGCTAGTTCGACTTTATTATCATAATATTTCGACTTTTAAGTCAACATTTTATAACTTTATTCTCAGTCTGGTAAAAGAAGAAAAAAGGGTGACTCTTTTGCTCCGTGGCCTGTTGCTTTAGGCCTGTTGCTGTTTCCTCTGCCGTCTGCACACGGCCCTGCAGTCCCTTATATGGGCATTAGTGGGCGGTTACTTATGCTAAGTACCTATGCTAATGAAGCACCTGGCACGCGCGCTGTACTTACGGAAATGGGATTCATCAATCTGAGAGAACAGCTGCGAACAATTCAGCGCCTTACGAGTGCGTTGATGAATCCCACGTGGGGACTTCTTAGAAATCTACTTAAGGACAACTTGAGAAGAAAGTTGAGTAGTTTCTTACGAAGTTATTCATGAATGAGGCCCAATAAATTTAAATATTGACTCAGATTCCTTTATCTTTTGTCAAACGGCCCTCGCCACACCACGCAAAGGAGGGAGCGCCGCCGCGCCATTATTTGCTCGCGTAGCGTAGGTTCGCAAAATGGAATGAATATGATCAGTTGGTTTGGATCCCCATGTAAAACTTTGGTTCTGTCTGTAGGGGCGCTAAAGAGCCGATTTAATATTTCACACCTTCAGGTGACCTAGACCAAGTGTAGTACAAATCAGACTTTGTATCTGTAAACAGGAGTATGTATAATCTGTGTGTCCATATATATACATTCTCCATTGGATGACCATGTGACTAATCAAAATTATATGAATAACTATTGATGGTACATGTGTTGAGATGTGAATGATGGTAAAATCCCTATTTTTTGATTCGGTTGAAACAATTATAGGTTACATGTAAGGCAATTGTGTATGAAGACAATGACTACTCACGGCTCCAGAACATATGTGTACTGGCCCTCCGGTGTTCGGTCCTGCCTGTAAGCGAGGTTGTAGGCCAGCATGGTGTCAATGAGCTCCTTCAGCTGCTCTTTCTCTCTGCTACTGAACAGCTGTGGATTTACCTAGATTTGAAAGCACAAAAGAAAATGAAACACAAGTTTCCATTCCCATATGGATCCAGCTTCAGTTTAGTCGTACCGGTCGCAGTTTGGGGCAGATGATGTCGAGTAGAAGCGAGAGGATATCAAGGGTGAGGTTGAGCTGGCTGATCCTTGTCCTGATGCATGCTGGAATATCGGATAGCATTGAAGACAGAGCGTTTTTACTGCCAAGGATACGGGTTAACGCCTGGAGGAAACAAAAAGCATAATATATATCTTGCAGCGGTTTTTAGCTTACTGTTATTTACTGCTTCTCCACAATAACAAACCAACAACGTGTGACTTTCCCTAACCAAAGTGAAACGTGCTGGTACCTCATGCTGGCTGTGTGGGTAGCTGAGGCGTGGCACGTGGCTATGAGCGAACAGGAAGTGGAAAGCGACGGACAGGAAGGGCAGATATCTCATGAGGGTGAAGTTCTGTCCGTGCAGAATGACCTGGTTAAGCCGGTCAGAGAAGGAGAGCCACTCCAGGGCCTCGCACACGCTGTGGAGGTTAGGGTCCCGCACTCGCATCGACAGGAAGTTATCATACAGCCCCTGAGATGTGAATAAAAAAAGAGAGGGCTTTGAGGGCTCTCGTTTGTAACTGCAAGGTTTAGATGAATAAACAGTTCATTTAGTCATTTTTGTTTTGTGAGTCGAAGTAGTAAAGCAATATTATTTGTAAATAATACATGGGTTAAAGTTGAAAAAATTCCTGAGCCTGAACCATCTATATGAATCATAGAATGATCACTAATAAGCGTTTTTTATAAGCGCCTTTATACGCTCATACATATAATTTATATCTATTTATTGCCAACAAATGATGTTTATTATAAACATCAGTTGTTGGCAATAAATACATCATCTGACTATTGAATTGTTACTTAAATGTAAAGCCTCACCTTGCCAAGACCTTTCTGCAAGTACCCCTAGTTTGGATTTGTGTGATAATGTAAAAAAAAAAAAAAACATACCACATCACAGTAAGTGAATATACTATTTTCTTTTTTTTAATTATTATTGATGTTATTACTAACATTTTATGTGTAAACTGTAAACTGATTAAACATCCAAACTAGACATCAGATATGACATACAAAAACTAAAAACACTGGATCAGGCAACAAGAACACTTCCAGATTCAACCTTAAATATATAAATAAACCTTAACTTTTAAATTCTACTTATTAAACATTTAGCTTTCAACACAAATAAATGAAACTAAAGTGCAAATGAGCTTTGTGCTGTGTGTCTTCATAAAGCACCTGTGTTAACTTTCAATAGACTTTGATTTGGTAAAACATTACAAAACAACACAAATGCTAACAGTACTGTTTGAAATATTCATTTAGTTTTCTTTTGTTTAGGGTGTGAATTATCTGTATGCTTTCTTTTTAACATGTTGGGCGGAGGGTTTAATGAGGAGGCTACTTTGTCTGAACAATTAAATAGAGGGAAAAAACCGCATGGTCCAGAGGAGGAAGCAGCTGGTGCAGAGGAGAGTTGTCTGGCTGGTCCAGAGGAGGAGGCAGCTGGTGCAGAGGAGAGTTGTCTGGCTGGTCCAGAGGAGGAGGCAGCTGGTGCAGAGGAGGAGGCAGCTGGTGCAGAGGAGAGTTGTCTGGTTGTCTGGCTGGTCCAGAGGAGGAGGCAGCTGGTGCAGAGGAGAGTTGTCTGGCTGTCTGGCTGGTCCAGAGGAGGAGGCAGCTGGTGCAGAGGAGAGTTGTCTGGCTGGTCCAGAGGAGGAGGCAGCTGGTGGAGAGGAGGAGGCAGCTGGTGCAGAGGAGAGTTGTCTGGCTGGTCCAGAGGAGGAGGCAGCTGGTGCAGAGGAGAGTTGTCTGGCTGGTCCAGAGGAGGAGGCAGCTGGTGCAGAGGAGAGTTGTCTGGCTGGTCCAGAGGAGGAGGGCAGCTGGTGCAGAGGAGAGTTGTCTGGCTGGTCCAGAGGAGTGGGCAGCTGGTGCAGAGGAGGAGGCAGCTGGTGCAGAGGAGAGTTGTCTGGCTGGTCCAGAGGAGGAGGCAGCTGGTGCAGAGGAGGAGGCAGCTGGTGCAGAGGAGAGTTGTCTGGCTGGTCCAGAGGAGGAGGCAGCTGGTCCAGAGGAGGAGGCAGCTGGTGCAGAGGAGAGTTGTCTGGCTGGTCCAGAGGAGGAGGCAGCTGGTGGAGAGGAGGAGGCAGCTGGTGCAGAGGAGAGTTGTCTGGCTGGTCCAGAGGAGGAGGCAGCTGGTGCAGAGGAGAGTTGTCTGGCTGGTCCAGAGGAGGAGGCAGCTGGTGCAGAGGAGAGTTGTCTGGCTGGTCCAGAGGAGGAGGGCAGCTGGTGCAGAGGAGAGTTGTCTGGCTGGTGCGGTGGGGCTGCAGCCTTTTTATCATCTCCTCTGGACCAGCCAGACAACTCTCCTCTGCACCAGCTGCCTCCTCCTCTGGACCAGCCAGACAACTCTCCTCTGCACCAGCTGCCTCCTCCTCTGGACCAGCCAGACAACTCTCCTCTGCACCAGCTGCCTCCTCCTCTGGACCAGCCAGACAACTCTCCTCTGCACCAGCTGCCTCCTCCTCTGCACCAGCTGCCTCCTCCTCTGGACCAGCCAGACAACTCTCCTCTGCACCAGCTGCCTCCTCCTCTGGACCAGCCAGACAACTCTCCTCTGCACCAGCTGCCTCCTCCTCTGGACCAGCCAGACAACTCTCCTCTGCACCAGCTGCCTCCTCCTCTGGACCAGCCAGACAACTCTCCTCTGCACCAGCTGCTTCCTCCTCTGGACCAGCCAGACAACTCTCCTCTGCACCAGCTGCTTCCTCCTCTGGACCATGCGGTTTTTTCCCTCTATTTAATTGTTCAGACAAAGTAGCCTCCTCATTAAACCCTCCGCCCAACATGTTAAAAAGGACATTCAAAATTCTGTCCACATTTGTTTGTGGACACTCAATGTTTAAGAAAAAGGTTTCCCTATCAACTTGGTGCTAGTGCACAGCGCAGTTTTATCAACTGCAAATGATTAATGATAATTAAATCTACCAGCGGTAGTGATGGTTCTGAACGACAGGTTATTTTCTGCGATAAAGCCACAGATAGTTTTAGGTCACAGACACAGTCCACCAGAGCAAGCCTAGTCTCAGTTGTCGCTGAATCTGATGCACCAGGTAAAGAAGTGTGGGAAAGTGCACGGACAGCTGCCAAGTGCGCAGTTTTGAGCTGGTGGTGAATCCAAAGCTGTTTGATTTGTTTTCTCATTACTCCCATATAAAAAAATAATAATAGCGAAGTACGAACAAGCACCGGACACCTTCATCTTTTTGCACCAGGAAGCAACAGAATCCCATCGTCTCCACCTCATCCAGCCATGCCCACCTCCATTTATTTTTCACTGTTATCAACAGCAACTTATACTGCTCCTTCTTCCATAAACAATCAGAATCAGAATCAGAATCAGAATCAGAATCATTTTTATTGCCAACGTAAGTAACGGGAGGTCACAGACTTGGAAATTGCTTTGGCTCAGTGCAACAGTCAAAAAGAGATAATAAAAATAAGAATAAAAAACACTTCTAAAGAATAAATTTAAATTTAAAATAGAGTTACAGTTACTATTTACAATATACAAGTGCACATGGTGCACACAATGTAAGGTGACAGCAGTACAGTGAAGTAAAGTGACGTATGATGGGCAGTAAAGTGACTTTATAAAGGGCGGGGGGACAGGTTAAGAAGTGTTCAAGAGTCCAACAGCAGAGGGGAAGAAACTGTTCTTGTGGCGGGAGGTTCTAGTCCTGATGGACCGCAGCCTCCTGCCTGAGGGGAGTGGTTGGAATAGTCCATGTGCAGGGTGAGAGGGGTCGGCTGTGATACGACCAGCCCGGCCTCGAGCTCGGGCGACGTACAGGTCCTGCAGCGATGGAAGGCTGCGGCCGATCACTTCCTCTGCAGAGCGCACAATGCGCTGTAGTCTCTGTTTGTCCCTGACTGTGGCTCCAGCGAACCACACGGTGATGGAGGAGGTGAGGATGGACTCGATGATGGCCGTGTAGAACTGCACCAACATCTGTGCAGGCAGCTTGGCTTTCCTGAGCTGCCGCAGGAAGTACATCCTCTGCTGGGCCTTCTTGATGAGGGAGCTGATGGTCGGCTCCCACTTGAGGTCCTGGGTGATGGTGGTGCCCAGGAAACGGAAGGACTCCACAGAGGTGATGGGGGAGTCCATCACGGAGGGTGGGGGCGGGGGGACAGTGCTCTTCCTGAAGTCCACAATCATCTCCACTGTCTTCTGGGCGTTCAGCTCCAGGTTGTTACCACTGCACCAGGACACCAGCCGGTCCACCTCCCTCCTGTAGGCGGACTCATCGTTGTTGGAGATGAGTCCAATGAGGGTGGTGTCGTCCGCGAACTTGATCAGCTTCACGGAGTCGTGGCTGGAGGTGCAGTGGTTGGTGTACAGGGAGAAGAGCAGGGGAGAAAGAACACAGCCCTGTGGGGCTCCTGTATTTATAATCCGAGAGTCCGAGACATTCTTCCCCAGACGCACTCGCTGCTTCCTGTCCGTCAGGAAGTCAGTGATCCACCTGCAGGTGGAATCGGGCACGTTGAGCTGGGAGAGCTTGTCCTGGAGCAGGGATGGCAGGATTGTGTTGAAGGCAGAGCTGAAGTCCACGAACAGGACCCTGGCGTAGGTCCCCGGGGAGTCCAGGTGCTGTAGGATGTGGTGGAGGGCCAGGTTAATGGCGTCGTCTACAGATCTGTTGGCTCTGTAGGCGAACTGCAGGGGGTCCAGGAGGGGGGAGGTGAGGGACTTGAGATGGGAGAGAACCAGGCGTTCAAATGACTTCATGACGACAGACGTAAGTGCTACAGGTCTGTAGTCATTGAGTCCTGTGATCCTGGGCTTCTTCGGGACGGGGACAATGATGGAGGATTTGAAGCAGGCCGGGACATGGCAGGACTGCAGAGAGGTGTTGAAAATGTCCGTGAACACAGGAGTAAGCTCACTGGCGCAGTGTCTCAGAGTGGCCGGAGACACGTGGTCCGGGCCAGGAGCTTTGCGGGGGTGCAGCCTCAGGAAGAGTTGTTTAATCTCTTTAGCGGCTATTGTTAGGCTGGGGGCAGGGCTGATGGGTGGGTCGTTAGAGTAGTGGGGGGTGGGGGAGGGAGAGGTGTCAGGGGCAGCATCAAAGCGACTGAAAAATAAGTTCAGATCGTCAGCTAGCTTGTGGTCATCAGCACAGGGGGGGGCTTTGGGTTTGTAGTTGGTGATCTCCCGTAGGCCCCTCCAGACAGAAGCAGTATCGTTGTTACCAAACTGCTCCTGTAGTCGTTCTCTGTGCCGGGACTTGGCTGCTTTCAGTTCTTTCCTGAACTGATATTTAGCTGCTTTGTAGCCGCTGCGGTCCCCCTCCCTGAAAGCAGACTCCTTTGCTTTCCTGAGCTGCCGGAGTTTAGCAGTGAACCAGGGTTTGTCGTTGTTATAGATGACCCTGGTCCTTGTTGGAATGATGCTATCCTCACAGAAGTGGATGTATGACGTCACAGTGTCCGTATATTCATCCAAGCTGTCTGTGGCAGCTCTGAAAAGGTCCCAGTCTGTAGATTCCATGCATGCGCGTAGCTCTTCCACAGCTTCATCAGACCACACTTTGGAGCTCCTCACTGCAGGTTTCGAGAGCTTTAGTCTCTGTCTGTAAGCAGGAACCAGATGTATCATGGAGTGATCTGAGAAGCCGAGGGCTGGCTTGGGAACAGCGCGAAAAGCTCCGCGCACGGTGGTGTAACAGTGATCCAGAGTGTTCTCCTCTCTGGTCGGGCATTTGATAAACTGTCTGTATTTGGGTAATTCCTGGCTCAAGTTTCCCTTATTAAAATCCCCCAGGATAATAATCAGAGAGTCCGGGTATAAGCGTTCCATACACAGTACTTGCTCTGCGAGTGCGCGCTGAGCCTCGCGCGCGTCCGCGCATGGCGGTATGTAAACAGAGGCAAGAATGAATGAAACAATTTCCCGCGGGGAGTAATATGGTTTACAATGAATGAAAAGATATTCCAGAGCAGGAGAGCAACGATCCATGATTGTGATTGTGCGTGCATGCTAGGCTAGCTTTGATGAATGAATATAAGACCTGCTAACACACACCTTTCTTCAGCGAGTTTCTTCCGTTCGCTCTCGTTGATTGGCTCTTTTTATCACGCAGTTTTGCATGCGGATCGCCACCAAGATATTATCAAAAGCTCACAAAGACATGCTTGTCCCCATTCCCAGTCACAGCAAAGTACATATTGTACATTCCGTTAAATAAAAAAGCATTGCGTTTGGTAAACGTTAATTATGTCCTACCTTTCCTCTGATAACGCGCCCAGTTTACCGGTCCGCGGGCTGCTGGCTGTTATTGCTCCGTTCGGGATTACATTTTCCTTGTCCTCTTCTCCTTTTCAAAAGCTCCGTGCACTTTTCAGAAACTTTCACCTCCGTGTTACCATCGCTAACTTGGCTACGTCCCATTGCCTTGAATCATTTACGGAGCGCTCATGTAGCTAGCCACGGCACGTTCAAGGCCCACTCGTGATTATATTACTTTTTATTTCTATATACATATAAATACAATTATATTCAAATTATTAATATATATCTAGATATATACAACAGATTCACACGTATTACTATATATTTTGTTATAATTAACCATTTAATTGTGTGTATTATATTATTATTATATATTTTGTTTTTTTTTCAGACCAATTTCATTTGACGGAAATCCGTCACTTAGACGGAACTCTTTAATCCCTGCGCTATACACATGAAATCCTTTCATACAATTGGTAGAACACACTTGAACCTTTTTCAAATGACAGCAATCATTATTTATTTATATATATATTAAAAAAAAAAAAAAAAGTGATTTTTTTTTTTTTTTTTCCTCACGCCGGATTTCCGGCACGGTGCCGGAAAACTTTAAGCCCTGATAATACCAGCAAAGGAACAGGTCACCTACCCTACAGGGCATTCATTGATTACAAGATTATAGAGTGACAGGAAAGGGGGCTTAATCAAATCTACGCATCAATAGCCAGCAAATCTGGAGATAGGGAAAACAGCAGCCCAATTATTGTTAAAGGAAATGACAAGTTTTCAAAATGTGAAGATGGACAGGCTTTTTTTTATACCAGCACCAAATAGACCCACCCTCACAGGCCCCCTCACCATTGGTCTAATTATTGTCCTGCAGCAAATACTGGGGATGCTTATTCCAAAAAGAGGAATAGTTTGAAATGTATTCATTTTTAACAAGACTTAACACAGAGGATACGTTTGATGTTGCATATATCACCTTTGACATGGCAATAATATAGGCAGGATTACTGGACCATGTACCATAGTAAAGGATATTGAACTAAGTAATAAAACTGAAATAAAGTAAGAGGTTTCTTACTTGTGCCACTTTCTCATACTCCCCACTAGAAGAAGCCAGAAGCAGGATGTGTTGAAACCTCTGAGCCCCTCCTCCTGACACTGCAGTCTCCTCAAAGCCTTCGCCAATACGTTTTCTAAACATACAAGATTTCACCATGAATAAGGCATAATTGCATGTTGTTAATAATTTCATTATGTAAAATTTATACAATACAAAAATCAACACAATAAACTCTGAGGTGGTAAACATTAGCTCATGTTAGCATGCTTACAAAACTGTCAGCCTCCATGTCAGGACTTGTATGTCTTGACAATAAACGTGCATCCTAAAGCTACTAAAAACTCCATAAACTCTGTGATAACAGCCCAACTCTACATAGATAGACAAAGACATTGAGACCTTACATTGGCAGCATGGCTAGACAGGCTGCAGTATTCAAAGAACTTGAGAAAGGTAGCTGCATATAGTCCGGCAATTACAGTAAGTACTAAAATCAACTTTAAAAAAAGGATTGATAACGTCTTTTTAACGTTGTTTGAAGATCTGTTGAAGTACCGTTTTACACGTGGAAGCTGAAAGGTCTCCTGCCACAGATGAAATAAGCCCTTGTTCTGGTCCTTCTGTCCCACTGAAACGCTCTGGACTGTCCTGGAGTCCAGCTGTTTGTGTCCGCGACCAAAGAGGAACTAGACAGGATGTACAGATACAATTAAGTACAAGGGTGAATTGGGCTTGTGTGAATTTTACAAAGCTATAACACTACTCACCTGTAGAGTATTTATACATGATCGGATGTCATTGTCGGTCTTCTCGCACAGAGCCATCAGCGTACCGGTGTCTGCTTTCATACCCTGCCGCACTGCAATCTGTGAAACAAAAAGCAATCTGTGAAACAATGCTACAACAACATACTTAACCCATATTTAAGACATACTCAGTAATAACTACGGTTTTTGAAGGGCGATAACACACTACTTCTTCGTTCTTTGAATCCTGCCGTCTATATAGCGATGGTCAGTGTATTGTTATTGTGGTAGAGTTGGGCAGAGAAGAGTTTATGGACATAATATATATATATATATATATATATATATATATATAAAATGGTAACTGCGTCCTGCTGCACCCAGTGGCTACTCCACCTCTGCTGCCGTGACCCAGCCTGCTCCACCCAGCGGCTTCTCCACCTCTACTGCTGTGACCCGTCCTGCTCCATCCAGAGGCAACTCCACCTCTGCTGCTGTGACCCGTCCTGCTCCATCCAGAGGCAACTCCACCTCTGCTGCTGTGACCCGACCTGCTCCACCCAGTGGCTATTCCACCTTCGCTACAATGACCCGTCCTGCTCCACCCAGAGGCTACTCTTAAGGGGATCAATGAAGTATCTATCTATCCATCTGACATGGAAGTTAACAGTTATGGTAACATATGAGTTTGCCTCCACAGAATTCATGGTGTTTTTTACAAAGCTTTGTCCATCACGAGTCAACATTGCATTAACACCTCATCAAATAATGTTGTAGTTAAAGTTGTCATCTATCAGAAATTTTTTAATCGTTCAGCTGTTCTTTAAATGTTACATTACAACATGAAAACATGTCGAGCCTATATATGGACAAAAATTACTTTTCTTCCAAATGAAGCAGGTGTGGTTTGTATACAAAAACATGTTGGTAATAAAAGATACAAGTCTATTTTCCCCAAACTATTTATACATAAACTACAGTTAGACAAAAATACCCAGATTATCTGAACCTTTGTCGTTCACCCACCTCTGCTAATCTTTGAGCCAGTCGCGAAGGCTGCGTCTGAGGGAAATTTAGTAGGAACGCCAGTTGCCTGAGCGGTCTGAGAGCTGGAACATAGCTGAAACAAAAAAAACAAAATAGAATAACCAGGAACCATATTCTGTCAATATAATGTTTTGTTGATACTCAAACATTTTAAATTTTAAAATATGATCATGTTTTAATTTCTTACAGGTCGTTACAGATGCAGATGATGGGTCTCAACAGTATGGACTCTTTCTTTTTCTTCTTCTTTGCAGTCTCTCCTTCACCACCATGTCCATCTTTCCTGTTTATTGTAGTTAACAAGATATTGATGGCAGCCTGCACATAACACATGTATGCTACAGTTATCATAGCAGGAATCATATTCATTCATTATTATTTATAGAACAAATTATAGGACATTCAAACAGAAATATCTGAAATTGGATTTACATATTATGTTCAAATTCCTGCACATTTCTGGTAAGTTTGACATTTTCCCTAAAATTTTAACTTCAACCGCCATATTTAGAAGTAGATTTATGACATGACAGAGCACTACAACATTACAGTGAGAATTCAGTTATAAAATGACAAAAATAAATATTAGATACCGCATACGTTTTTATATCACCCACCCCCAGTCATTTTTCTTACAATTAAAAAATTTAGTGATGTAAACTTACAGCTGGTGCCCCATCAATCTCATCAATAATGAGACAGTTGGGCCTCTCGTTGGCTCCTAACACAGACTTCATCTGAGTGGCCGTGTCTATGCGCTTCTGGAAAACCTCTGCGCTGCGGTCATCACTGAAGAAATGAAATACAGGGGAACAATGTTTAAGATTTGGATTATTTAATTTAACTTGTAATGATCTTGTTAAAATGACCTGGCATTGATTTCCACCACGTTGTACCCAGCATGCTTTGCAATGACGTGTGCAAGTGTTGTTTTTCCTAAACCAGGAGGCCCTGATAATAATGCCACCTAGAAAGACAACCAAACTCATGTTAAACTCAATGAAAGTAATGTAATGTCACAAATATAATATATATGATTCTACTTTATATTTGGGTCGTTTATACTGGTCCAATTCAGCCTCCAGAAGCTCCTCTGTTATTTCCACTTTGGATTTGAAGCGGTTTGCATTCTGGTTGTTTTGGTTGGGTTTAAACGAGGGCTGGTTGGAAGTCTGTTGAGTGCGGACTGTGCGGACTTTTCTCTCTCTTCCGAATACAACAGTGTCCCATGATTTGAGCCATTTGAGCAGGCAGCGATTTGTGAACTGCAACAAAGCCAACGAACTAATGTTAGCAAGATATTGCAGAGATCATTCACAAGTCTATTTGTTGTCTTACATCGTCGCTGAGGAGTTCGGTGTAGTGTCGTGGAGAGAATCGGTCTACCCAGAGACGAGAAGCCACCTCTTCAGAATTCTCAGGCTCTTGATTTTCCTTGTCTTCTTGTTCCAAGAACATGTCATTGACGCTGTTCACATTACTGAATTTCAAAATCAGAACAATCACATTTTAAGTGCATATGACACGTAAGAGAGGCAACATTTAAACTTTGCTTCTAAAACACTAAGATTTGAGTTTTATTTAAGTTTATAATTGCTGCTAGATGATAAAGACAAATGCAACATGGGTATTAAAGGTGCTTTAACACCAGAAATGTCCCCACTGAGGATAAATAACCTATTATATCTTCTTATTTACCATAACTATCAGTAGCCATTATATTTGTGTTTCCCTAAAAAAGGAATGCTTGAAACTTTCCTACATTGTTTTTTGGGGAGATAGTTGAAAATTACAGTAAAGAGTCTAATTATAATAATTGAATACTCCTGAATTGCATGTCTTTTTTACAGCCACAAATGCCTGGGACAAACATCAAACTGACAGATAAGGCTTTCTCCACTAGCAACATCGCTAACCACCTCCACTTGATATTACACATTCAAGGTTGGGGTAAACTCCCACTGATGTCCGCTGTCGTTGTGTCCTTGGGCAAGACACTTAACCCCACTTAGCCTGAAGCCCCCGCTGAAAGATCACAGCTCCTGTGGACTCACCACCTGCAGGAGGATCAGTGAGAGGCTGGTGCTCTGTGTACTGGGTGCAGCTCTGACTGCCACCCCCCGACCCAGAAATGTATTAAGGGGAAGAAAATGGATGGATGGAGGTTGAGGTAAAGTGCCTTGCTTAAGGACACATTGGCAGTCGTTCCATTGAAGAATTAGTGAGTGCCTCGAGTGTAAAACATTTACCTGACCAGCAGCTCTGAAATACGCTGAGATTCCTCCACAATATGTTGATGGCGCTGAACATTTAAAGAAATATATTTTCAGATAGAGGTGAAAACAATGATGAATAGATTTAAACAATAAAGAATAAGATTTCCACCTTTTCTGCTTCCAGTTCTCTGAGCTCACGGATAGGCACTGCCAGCAGTCCCAGACCCCCAAAGACATCAGGCACCATTCTGGACTCTTCTACCTGAAAGATACACCATATACATCCCTTTTCCTCTGCTTTATCTGGGACAGACTTCCCATGTCCCCATTTAATGATTTCCTAATTAATATCCTCAAACCTTTTCTTCCACATCCTCTTTTTGCCTGAGGTAGACTCTGGTTCCGACAGCGTCTGTGACAGTGACGTACTCCCCCTCTAAAGGCGGCCTCTTCAGGACATTGGATGAAGCCTGAGTCTGAACTACAGCAGGACGAATGGGGGTCTCTGGGATGGGCACAAATCCACTGATGTCCAGCGATGATGCTACAGGTCTAAAATGCAACAAAAAGAGATGGTTGAATTATTTCTTGCATTACATGAAGAAATACTTTCAGGATCACTAGCAGTACCTGGACCTCGAGGAGTGGGTGGAGGTGTATTCTTCTGGAGATGATGGAGGTGTGATGTCATTCGTCTGAATCGTATCAAACAGTTTCTTGACTACTGTATCCTGCTTTAGGCGCTTTGCTTTTGGAGCTAGAATTACAAAATACTTTAAGAAGAAGTTGGTGATGATGACACATATCAGTTGAGATTTTTTTCAATAATATTGATACACCACAGCCATTTGGTTACTCATACATTGTGATAAAACAAGGATGAATTACAAAACTAAGCCCAATACTAATATACTTTTATGTAGCCAACCTTTCACTATTATTAATCAACTCCTTTGCTATTTGCAGCAATTCTGTTGGTCATTATTTAGAATAAATAACGTTTTCTCAATATAGAAGTGTCCATTATTTATCATTAATAATGAGTTATTAACAAGCACTACAAGGCTTATACACTTACTTGTTGGCTCCTCATCGAGCAGGTGAGCAACATCTGAAATGTCACTTCCAAGGCCTTGCTTTGGCTTTTGTTTACCTTGGATTGAAGTCTCGTCTGATTTGAATCATGTAGTAAGACAAAAAGGAAACGATATATTCATTTGATTTTGATATAAAAGTGCCACTTTATTAGAAACCAACGAGTTTGTTTACTCCTCACCCTCATCCATCTGCGCCATTGCGTCCAGTTCATCCGCAAACTGCGCCTCAAAGTCATCTTCAATCCCGAACATCTCGTCATATTCATCCATATTACCTACAACAAGTCGATTACGCAGACACTTGAGGAGAATAAAATTAAAACCCAGCAAAAATCATTAGTTTCTGAGCCCAGACCGTGGCTTTTCCTTTCAGCTGAGAGTTCCCGGTATTTTTTTGTTGTGGAACTACTATTTCCGGGTTACACACGTGTCGCCTCTGTGATTGGGTATTGTCAATAGCAATGCGCGCGACATAAACTTTTTTCTCTCGTGTTCTATCAATACAGTCTATGGTTCTGTCTATGGTTCTATCTATCCGATGATTATATCCAAAATAGTTTGTTAAATTCCCAAAAAAAACGACTTAACATTTTCATTGCAATATATTGAAACATGTTATGTAATGAAGATAAGTCACCAGTGGTTGGCGCCAAATGTAAGTCAATTAATTTTAATTTCTAACCCGCTAATATAATACACCCATGGTGCTGCTGACCATAGTGCTTACCATAGACTGAAATAAATTAACTGCATACCAATTGCTGACAAAAACCATGGATTCATAGCTTCGACATAAGATACACCCTGTCTGTGAAGTGTGAGCTATTAGTATTAGATAGCAATATGGCCTACGTGCAGGACTGTACAAGGACTCTACAAGGACTCCATGTTATGACTATGATTTGACTGTCTCTTTGTGACACGTATGTCTTTCGATGTGTGACGTGACAATGACTATATAAACTGTGTACTGCCTTTATTCTGTCTGAGAGAAAGAAACAGAGTAAACCAGTGGAACTTGAGAGAAACTTAAATAAACTTCCGGAGTTTGGCACACCACGATCCGTCTCTGTCTGCTTAATCCTGATCTAGATAAATGTGTACAAAATTAAAAAGCATTCATAATAAAACATTTTGAATATACAATGTAAAAAATAAATCGTGCAAAATGTCTTCTTTCAAAAGCAAAAGCAGGTTATTTGTTTTCAAGGCAGGTGATCTGAGGTCAGGGAGTCTGGAGGGTTCTCATGGAAACAACCGGGTTTGATGGCAGTCTCCATTGTGGAGCATGCTATGGACAGTTCCATATAAATAATGTCAACAAAAGTCACAATCCAATAATATTCGAACACATTTTGTTTACAATGTTGTAGCATTACTAGTCTACTGTTCCATTTGTGAAAGAAAGGGTGACAGTGTGTGTGTTGACAGATTGGAGCGTCTCTGTTTGCGAGCTCTGAGGGGTCAGGTCTGTTCATCGGTCTGGCGGGGACGGGGGCTGCAGGAGGAATCGCGGTTGCAGGTTTTGAATGGAACGTAAGTACGTTTCACATGTGCTCTCCTCTGAACCCAAGGAATAAAACATTGCTAGTTTGTTAATCCGTCAGAGAGCGCTGTATGCAAAATGGAGCAAATATGGATATGTTTATGTGCGACAAGTGAGATACATCCATTTCTATCAGATTTCTGTTCATCGCTTTTAATCACAAGCACAAGTTTGAATTTGGCAAATTTCCATCAGGATAGTAATAGTCGACTCAATTAACAACCTTTAAAATGTGTTGTCCTCCAGTGTTTTTATCTTGGACTGTTTGAAAAGTCAAAAATTATGTGTATATATTATTTCAGCTGTTTGGATACACTTTTCAAAATATTGTTGTCATTACTCAGACATAGACTTTCTGAAACCAGCAGATGGCACCAGTACAGGGTTATTCTTACCTGATGTCTCTCCCACAGGCCACGTATGTGCTGCTGGCTCTGGCCTGGGTCTTTGTCCCTGTCTACATCTCCTCAGGGGTTGGTCTCATACACATTACTCACTCACATGACAAATTGGAGCAGGTTCAGCAGGTACTTGAGTTAAGGGAATGCCAAACACATTCCCTTAACTCTACCCTCCACCTAAAGAATTATCCAAAGGCGTGTTTCCCTTTGTCACGTTCTGCTTCTTGTAAACATTACATAAAACGTTTAGAATATATCTTGAAATCAGTGTGAGGTACTTCACTTTGTTAATTAAGTAAACATAAATGGTCAGCTAAAATACAAATAAGGACAAACCTGACATTTAAAGCTAGGCCTAGTCAGAGAACTACTGCTTCAATTATGTGACAGCTTTATAAAATGCCAAATATATCTATTATATGAAATACAATTGCAAAAGAATATTAGCATTTATAATTGTATTACATAATTACTATTTATATTAAGTAGAACATATTAGAAGAAAAGCTGTTGGAGTCTGAGAAATACTTAAGATTGGAATGGAGGTTTAACTTTCATCAGGAGTGGACAATTTCCCTAAACATTAAGCCTTTACAATCTTATTAATGTGTTAGAATCGCCCAGTCAAAGTCCAGACCTAAATTCAATTGAGAATCTGTGACGACGTCTAAAAACTGCTGTTTACAAGTTTGACAGTGCATGAGCTCCTTTGTAAGTCATTTCAGGCACTAGATGTGACAGACAGAAGACATGCCTCAAAACAAAGACATTATTTTTCTATAAATTCACATATATTCTTAATAAAACTTTGTGTATGTGATTAGTATCTGTGTGGAAAAGTAAACTTTGTCGATAGCACTGTGCTCTCAAAGTGCATTATATAAGCTAGGCAAGTATATTTGTCGAGCACAATTCATACACAGGGAAGCTTGAGCTGAGCAGAACCAAAGGCTCTCTAATCTTTCATTGCACCGGTGTTTAAAATGCATGGACAAATAATCACATTCACAAAGTATTTTTTAATCTCTGGTATTAATAACATATACTACTCAAGTTGAATTAAAAGCATTGTTTTATGTTGCTAAAGAATTGCTCTAATTGCCCCTTTTTGAACAATTTTATGTTTTTCAGATTGTCACGATGCCAGAGTATCTGGGTCGCCGGTTTGGAGGAGAGAGGATCCGCACCTACCTGGCAGTTCTCTCCCTGCTGCTGTCTGTTTTCACCAAAATATCAGTACGAAATGAACCAGTATCTTGCCTTTTGAATGTTTTAAATGATGTAGCAAGTAAATGTTTCTATTCTTTTAGACTGACCTGTATTCTGGAGCTCTCTTTGTTCAAGTGTGTTTGGGCTGGAACCTCTATCTATCCACTATTCTCATGCTGGTCGTCACTGCCCTATACACTATTGCAGGTAAAAGAATAAGATTTATATTTTAAATGGTTTAAAACTATGTCCATGTATGTGTCAATGATTGATGAATAAAAGGACAGGGAAAACAAATGAGATTATTGACTTTAAAGTATAAGTAGTACTGTAGGCAGAGCTGTTAAAGCACTGGGAATACTTCTAAATCTATTTTTGTTTTAATCCAGGAGTTTCAAGGGTATGTTTCGATTTGCTCTCATGGCATTTAATAAACTATAACAAATAACCTCTCAGTAAAAAGTATAAATAGCCTTACATAGGCAAAGTGTGATGTTTAAACTGGCTACATTCCACATATGTACCACTGTTTTAACACAATGCATTACCACAGACATGACATTTTTGTGACTGATCAGTGAAGGTTTTATAGAATTTCTTTGTGCACACAGTAGTAATGCACTTTGTACCAATATTCGTTACAATAACACACCCTCGCTATACCACTATATTTAGTAATGACTATTATCAAACTAGACATTACAATTTGTAACAATAGAATAATTTGAGGCGCCAACTGTTACTCAGTTGGTGATGTCAATAGGAAAACATTTGGCATCCGTACATTCTGTTGTTTTTGTTTTGGAATACGAAATCATTCAAGTCTAAAAAATTATCTCATGCAATATCACAAAGGCATGTGTTGCAAATGAAGTGTATTAATCTATCTGTACTGAGACAGCGTGCAATAAAGTATGTTGTAGGACATTTATTTTGCTAATCTGACAGTGTTAGCGTTCTCTCTTTTTGACTGAAATGGGAAATTAACCACATATTTCCACTTTTATAGGTGGTCTTGCTGCTGTCATCTACACAGACACTTTACAGACGTTCGTCATGATCATAGGAGCCATTATTTTGACAATTACTGGTGCGTATCTTGTCTTTTATCGCCACATAACAGTCTTGCATAAACATAAAAGTGAGTAATATTGACAAAAATAGATATTTATAGTATATTTCATGATATGCAAGCAATATCTTTTGTAAGTCATCAACTGTGTTATACACCATGGCTGTATTATGTCTTGAATTAGAATAACATTTATTGTTATAAGTCTACAAATTGCTCTCCACACAATACAATAAATCACCTCTTTCTCCTTTCATCTGCAGCTTTTAATAAAATTGGGGGCTATGGAAACCTGGCACAGGCATACAGCATTGCCATCCCAAAAAAGATTATTCCAAACAGCACGTGTCACCTCCCCCGTGCAGACGCCATGCACCTTTTCAGGGACGCCGTCACAGGAGACCTGCCCTGGCCCGGGATGACTCTGGGACTCAGCATTCTGGCCACATGGTACTGGTGCACTGACCAGGTGGGTGCGTGACCGGCATTATACAACTGTTTTACACAAACAAAATAAATGCAAAACGACACTTTACATAAGTTCAATTAGGTACAGTAATTGCCTGACTATAACCCGCTACTTTTTTCCAATTCTTTGAAACCTGCGGCCAGTAATACAATGTATGTATTATTATTGCTGCTTTGGGCTGATGTCAGAGCAGTTTATTGACTCATTAGGACTAAACTGAATAAATGTTAGTCGCGATAGGATGCTCGTTTGTGTTAAAAATATATTGGTAAATGAGTCATGGAAAATGTAAACTGTAAATGTCTAAATAAACAAACTAATGATGATTATGGAGAGGTATAAGAACAGCAAAAAGCAAAACAACCAACCATTAGCAACAAAAAAAGTGTAGCGCATACACTCAAGTGTTGTTACAATGCTGCTTTATAGTCAATGTATTGTGGAGAAAACTGAGATTCAGATTCCTCCAAGTTGAGAACCGTGGAGTTTGTAAATATCAGAACATAACTTATGAGACACAGTAGGTAACTCAATATTTTGCTACATATTTTTTTGTTTTTTTGTAATTTAGGCCCTCAGCTCTGTCACATTGCCTTTATATGTTGGTTCAGTTATTATGTCATCTGCTGTTCCAAATGATTTGATTATTATTCTTCAGCATTGTGTGGAACTTGTGACTAGTTTTATTTCATCAAAGCAGAAACAAAATGTCCACAGAAGTCAAAAACAAACTCCTGCTTTGGGCTGTTTAACGTTGAATCACAAAGTCAACAATAGCGTGTTCTCTTTATTTACATTTCACGTTAAACAACTTCGCAAATACTGTACATATATTGCAAGTGTGTACACTTCTTAATTGCATTTTTTTTCCGAATTTGTACACAATATAATATTACAATGAATAACCCCTTATAAACATCCCCAAAAACAAATTAGAACACTGTCAGCAGAGGCTCATATCTTGATATTAAAAAAATTATAGAAAACATTCAGGGTAAACTTTTACAAATAGATAAATGCAAAGTGCCTAAAATAAAGTCACAAAACAGTTGCTAAAACGTGTGTAAACATTCTAATGGTTGTGGTCCGTTTAGTAGTAAGTGGCTGGATGGACTCATTTTTAAGTTTTGGAAGATGCGAGACAGCTGAAGACCAGCCTTGTCTATTTATAGTGCAGTCTATGGGGGAAAAACGCTCAGTAACTTTTGTAATCCACTAAGTTTGAATAACGGAGGAGTGGAACATCTGATCAAAAGTTTAGGACCACTTGAAAAAAACACATTACTGCATAACTGCATGCAATAATTAATAACTAATAATAATTAATAACTGCTGTTTAGAATCAACCCTGATGGTTTCCAACGTTTCTGTGGACAGCCAGAGATATTTTCTGCACAGCACAGTGTAGGAGGCATAATGAACTGGGGTTCTTTTTCCTTCAGTGGAACAATAGAGCTTCAGGAGGTGCAGATGTTTCAGAAAGAATCCTGACTCGTCGTCTGTCTGGTAACGACTGGGTTTTCAGATTTACAGTTCCAGATAGTAGATGTCCTCCGTGAATGCTCTCATGAAGCGTAGTGCAACAAATATTTTAAAGTGAATCTATCTAACAGTGTTAGACACATATCATAGACATTTTTCGGAAGTGTGGTCCTTTACTTTTGATCATCCGTTTGATTTTGTTGTTTTCAATAAATTCCTTGCTCAGATTTAGTTTTTCTATTGTTGCATGTGGAAGCTATACTTAGTGGTCCTAAACTTTTGATTGAGACGGTACATCCAATAATCATGTAATCTCAAAACAACAACAAAACAGTTTTGACAAGTGTATTAAAATTAAGTCATTGTTAAGTAACAAATTGAAAACCCCTGTAAACTACAAACAATCAACATGTTTTGTTCTTGTCAGTTCAGATTACCAGAAGTAGACTCTAAATAGTCTCATGTTTAATTGGCCAAATGTGCCATCTCTTCTTAAGCAGCTATCTATTGGCCTTGTTCATTTGAGGCACTTTTTTCTGTGATGCTCCGGCCCGTGCCTTTAAGTGTTTTAAGTTGCTGAGTTTGGAGAAGGAGACCCCCAAAAGTCCTGAGGGGTTTGCAGGGGGCTGCTCCGTGGACTGCTGCCCCTTCCTGTATCCTGGGCTGTGGCGTCGCGGTGATCGTCCAGAGCGCGCTTGAGAGTCGGTGTGCGATGAAACTGGTTGTGACATCTGAGTTTGCCAGTATCTGTGTCCACCAATCACAGGCGCCGCTGCTCTGGACGGACGGTGGAAGCTCCCGGGCTTCGCTATGATGACTTTAGCCCGACCCGGGGATCTAGAGGAGCTGAATAACTGGGCACAAAAACAACAAAAGAATGTTTGTGACTTTCGAATGCAGTGTATCATATTGAAAACAACTGAAGATATTTTGTTGAATGAGTAAGAAAGACTCACCCCATTGGCATTGTAAAGTCTGTATAATGTTATTAATGGAGGAATAACATAAAATAGGCTACAGTAATAATTAATTATTAAATAATCTTAAAAGTGATTAATTGTACACATTAATGGCAAATCCCTGTTTTTACTACTACAGATTTTACCCACAGTTAATTTTGATCAGTTATTTTGGCATGAATCGGTGAGCCTGCTTGTCTGTTGTTATGATAAGCGTAATTTAACAGATTAAATCTTCCCAACCCTTGATTCAAAGTCGAGATACCCAACTTTCAAACCGCAACCTTTTTTTACTTCATAAAAGCCTTCATAAAAGCAAAAAGTTTCTTGCTCTCACAACAGTTTGGCTCGATCACTAGTTTTCACATGCCTGCATTTTTGGCCTCTGATACATATTTAGACAAGCTTTCTCTGACGGAAAAGGGAAACAGAGAGGACCACATTCACTCAGGCCAATCAACTCTCAGCCCAAAGCGTCAAATAGTGACTCATAGGGCTCCTTCTCAAAAGTATTCTAAAGATAACATGTTTTGTAATGAGATGGAAGATGGCACAGTGTGATCTGATTTGTTCATCTCAATTTTACAAGACTGTTGGGGCAAACAGGTACCTCAGCTTTAAATCCTACAGTATATGAACAGCATTATTGTGTAACTCTTGTCAATAGTTTGGCCTCATTTTTGATGTCAGCCCGGTTATGAAAAAGTCCTCATACATGTTTTTGTGTCCATAGGTGATTGTCCAGAGGTCCTTGTCTGCTAAAAACATGAGTCACGTGAAAGGAGCCTCTATCCTCGCCGCGTATCTGAAATTCCTGCCCTTTATTTTCATCATCCTGCCGGGCATGATCAGCCGAGCGCTTTATCCAGGTGGGTTCTTCTGAAACAATCCTTGCACACATGCAGCGACTCGTCTGACACCAGAGAAAAAACACACCCAATAGTTTGAGGCTTGTGCTTTTCCGGTTGCACTGACTCAGCAGCACCGAGGTCTGATGTGGCTTCCTCTCAGTCTGGGAACTTCCACTCTTGTTTAACTGTGTTTTCTGTTAGTATCTTAATTAATCACCATTTTAATACGGTTGGTCCTGTTATTTTCAGGTTGTGGGGCCTTGAATAACATTTGTTCACATTTAGATGAGTCTCCGTTTTGCTATTAATAACTTCATAAAGTACATATTTACATGTTACACAATATCTCCAGCTGCGCAAAGGGCCCAGTAAACACACATATCTTTGTTGTACTTAAAGCTGGGGTACTTTTTTTTGTTTCATAAATAACATTGTTGCATAATAATAATAATAATAATAATAATGCATTGGTTTTATATAGTGCTTTTTTGGACACTCAAAGACGCTTTACATGCCATTATTCTTTCACTCCATACATACACGGTGGTGATAAACTACTACTGTAGCCACAGCTGCCCTGGGGCACACTGACAGAAGCGAGGCAACCAGTATGTGCCCCTCCGACCACCACCAACAATTCACACACACACCAGACTCATTCTAGGCAATGGGTGTGAAGTGTCTTGCCAAGGACAGAACGACATCAGACAGTGGGAGTCGATGGTGAAAGTTTTGAGGTGGGCTCGAACCCACAACCTTCTGGCTCAAAGGCCAATGGTCTACCAACTGAGATACTGTTGCCCTAAAAGTTAAATGAGAACAAATCTAACCCCAACATGCGGTCTTCATCTTCATTCATCTTCTATAAAATGCAATATTTTACAGACTTGTAAGAAAGAGCCCTGTAAGGCACTAGTTGTCTCTTTGGGGCGAGATCATTCGCTGTGTGAGGGTTTTTCTTTTTTCAGTCTGAATAAGCAGAGGTAAAGATGTGAAAAAGTAAAGATAGAACTGAATTGTTTTAGAGCCAGGAACTAGTGACGTGGATTTCATTGAATCGTTTTTTTGTGGTTTGAAAGTAGTTTCAAACTTCAGTTTCAGTAATTCAATTTGCAAGTGTCCCGAGTTTGCAATAATAACATTGTACCAGAGTCTGTACAAAACGGCTACAGTCGTTTTCAGGTACTGACAAACAGTAAACATACTTTCCTTTTAATGTAATCAGCTCTTACTTTGTGGGTAAATATTTGCAACAAGTTTGAACAGAACTATTGCCCCACAATATTAATAATGACAGTTACGTACTAATTTAACCGTGCGCCACAAGCCCTTTTGTGGTTTGCTTGTCCGCAGCAGGGTTTCACTATTGTTTTGAAAAGCCAGATTTGTCTTGTAAATCCTATTCAGAATATTTGATTATCAAATGGTAGGTAAAATGGCAGAAACATAATGCTCCCGATAAATTCATGTGTTTTGCCAGAATACTTTTAAGTTCTTTCAACCCCTTGGTTTTTCATAGTCCACGTCAAAACAAACATGGCTCAACAATACTCATAATAATCATACAAAACAACCCCACTAAATAATACAAGAATGGTTGTTGATTTTATACGTTTTTAATTTTACTTGAGGGTTTATTAACTCAATTCATTTCAATGTATTCTTGTATAGCCCTAAATCACAACAGTTATCTCTGGGGACTTCACAAAATTGTCAAATTCCAAAACTCCTAATATAGCATTACAATTTTGGTGAATTTTGTTTTTTTCCCCACCATTTTTTATTACAAACTGCCTATTGCATTGACAATAAATGCAATAGGGATAGTCTATCCCTATTGCATTTAGGATAGACTAATAATTTGAATTAATGTTATCACTGTACTGTAAAAACACAAATCGTACACTCACCTGTCCGATGTGCCTGTGTGGGGACGGAAAGTTCTGCCGGCGCATCTGCTGAGACTGGCGGATGAGGGCCAGACTGTCCTCAGTCTGGGTGGGCTCCCTTAGGTCCAGCATGCTCTGAGAGAAGCGGGCCATCACATTCAGACCGTCCCCCTGCCTTTGCCCCTTGTTTGAGCCCGTCGTCACCCCGTTCACGTGCGGCTGCTTCTGCTGATCCGCTCGGGCGTCGTAGAACTCCTCATCTGAGCCGGTGGAGTTGCTGGACGGGGCTTCGGTAACGCCTCGGTCGCAGATGACCTTGGTGCTGTCCTGACTGCCGTCCTCGTTGCTCACGGAATCGCTCTCCTCTCGCTGCGACTGGAGCCGATGTCGGGTCATTTTAAACTTCGGTTGAGAGTTTTCGTCAGGTACATCGCAGTTGGCTTGGTCCATTTTTACCATCGTCACCTGAGCTTGTGCTGGCTTCTCTGAGGTGGCCGTGTCTATTACTAGCTGCAAAGTGCGCCGCTTGGGGACAGGAGGTGGTGGGCTTGGCGATTCTACTTCCTTGTTAGAAAGGTCCATCGGTTGTTGAGTATCAGCAACCATTTCCTGGGTAGAAACATTGTTGCTCGTTTGTTTGCCATCCTTTTGAGTCTTTTGAGGCTCCACTTTGCTATCTACTTGGTCGTTACTTGCAAGAACTACAGTTTTTACCTCTGTTGGGTTTGGAACTTCAATATTCTCTGCTTTTTCAACATTGTCTGTATTTTCAGCGGGAGTTGAAGCTGGCTTTTCTTCTTTTTTTGCCGGTGCGAATAGCGGTGAACTGAAGCGAATGGCTTGGCTCACCTCAAATCTTTCCGATCTTTGCAAGTGCACCTGATTGGCCCTTTTATCATCTCGAATGTTTATGAAGCCAATCACGTCACTCGGAGGATCTGGCTCGGGCCACGTGGGCAGATAAGGAATTAAATATGCTTTCTCTAGATGCGCTAATCCTGGATGTAAAGGCGGCTCCTCCCAAATCTCCTTAATGCGACCTTTCATTATTTTCATTCCTGCTGGAAGTTGAGAGCTTGAATTCTGTTTGCTGGAGTTTTGGTCAGAAGAGGTGGGGCTTATGTGGCTTCCTGCGGCGACCAGTGCGTACTTGGGGTTGATGAGTTTACGGGCCACAGCCGCAGAGACGGGGACTGGGGCGGCTTGTGGAACAGGGTCAGGGACAGGCTCGTCGGCCATGGGTATTTTGTTGAGAGACACGCCTCGAGACTGAAGGTAGAGGTCACGGAACTGCAGATCAAAGGTCTCCACGGCTTGCCCTGTGATGAGTGTGATGACATTTCGATCTAAGCGAGATGACGACCAGGTGTAGCTGGAAAATGCAGAAACACAAGTTAAAGGCATTGAGATGATCGCTGGGAGATAGTAAAACTGTCTCACATAGTAGACTAAAACTGTGGTAAGCTCAAGAATAACTAGAAAAAGTAACCGTCTCTTTCAATAAAATTTTTTTATGAGGTACCTATGCAAAAATACTGATTCCAAAGTAAAGAATACCATTGTTGTTCATTTTTCTTTTGACACTATTCCTAATGGGGGCTCCATCACTTTTTATATCACTAGGACTTTCTATCAATCTTTCAATAGTATTGTGTACATTGCTAAAATGCGGCTTGTTTAGATTAAAATGATATAATCACTGCATTAAGAAAGTAGTAAGTAATGTTTATTTATATAGAGCATTTTACAGACCAAGGTCACCCAAAGCGTTTTACAATCAGTGTTTTTAAATACTACTAAAATGTTAATTTTATATTTTAATATTATGAGTTCAAGCTGGGGTACCTGACTTTTTTCTCATAAATAATGCATTGTGTTTGTCCCAATGTCACCGTTTTGCAAAAGTAAAAAGTTGTGGACAAATCAATCCGCAACACTGTCTTCATCTTATTAGAATACATGTCATCTTTTTGCATACTTCCAAGAAAGAGCCCTGGGAGTCACTATGAGACTCTTTAGTGAAAAATCTAATAAAGATTCCGATAAAGAGTTTTGAGAGCAAGGAACTAGTTGGAACTAGATAAGCATTGTGAATCACATTAAATCATCAAGATCCTAAAAAGCGACTAATCAGCACCAGACAGAACTATCGAATGACGCACAGTTACTCTTTTTACTGCTGCATTTAGTCAGCAACTTGTGAATTCTGATCGCCTCACACGATTGTTGAATGTGCTTCCTTGTTTTAAGGCGATGAATAGCACAGTCAGCATGGGCACGGTTACAGTGCTGTGTGGAATGCAGTAAAAAGGGAAAGTGCAACGGCCAATGCAGACTTAGGCCAATGCAGACTTAGGCCAATGCAGACTTAGGCCAATGCAGACTTAGGCCAATGCAGACTTAGGCCAATGCAAACTTAGGCCAATGCAGACTTAGGCCAATGCAGACTTAGGCCAATGCAGACTTAGGCCAATGCAGACTTAGGCCAATGCAGACTTAGGCCAATGCAGACTTAGGCCAATGCAGACTTAGGCCAATGCAGACTTAGGCCAATGCAGACTTAGGCCAATGCAGACTTAGGCCAATGCTTTGACTTCAAATGGATCCATCTTAAAAACTGCAAATACAAAAATTAGTCAAATAAAAATGTGCTCCAATTGCTGCTATATTTTCTATGAATACTGATCCTGCTTACAGGCGCATTTACCAAATTAGTGAACACATTCCCCTCATTTTTTTTTGAGGTGAAAACAATTGAATTACTCACCTATATGACCCGCAGATAGCTCTATCTCCATCCACCAGGAGGAACTTCTCTTTCAAAGATCCTTGCATTTTTTGAGCAGAGCGCGTCAGAAACTCCACACCTCCACAACTGCGCACTCGTAAATTCTGAAAGTTTATGGAGAAAAAGAACGTCAGAATAACTGATAATTGGTGTGATGTGGAAATACATGGACAATGCTGTTTCTGTATATAATGCCATTGCATAGTTGGCAGACGAGGTTGGGGCCGAGGCAGAAAAGGTGCTTGCCCTAATGGCACACCCTGTCGTTTGTCTTTTGCCCTGTGATAAGGGTGTGGTTTCAGGTTATAGATTCTGTGCTAAATCTCACAGGAGGCGCGAACCATTGAGGCCATACACACTTTTAAAATCTAGATTTCAGATAACAAAAATGAGAGCTAACAAACGAAGAGGGAAAGGAGAAAGAGAACAACAAACTGCATAAGTAAAAAGAGGAAAACTGCTCCGAGCTCTAATTGTTTTCTGTCACTACCAAACCAGCTTAAAAGGATAACAAAGAGATTCCAGAGTCTCAACTAGCTGGTGCTTGCACCGTTTCCAGTCGTGCCTGCAAAAACCTGTTCAACAAAGGCCGATGAGGACTATACATATACATGCATTGTAGGTATAAGAGAGATGGACAAAAATCCATGTGCCCAAGGATTAACAAACTTTGCTACAGCTATTTGAAAATCTGCTCTACACCAGTGTGAATAGTTCAACTATCTAAACATCAACATGGGTGTGTGTCTGTTTGTGTTTCTACCTTTATGTGCCCACGGTGCATATCAGCTCTGCCACACATGGACAGGAAGCTGGGGACCGAGGCTGTGTCGATGATAATGTACACAGGGATTCTGCGTTTGTAACAAGCATCCAGCAAGTCCCGAAAGATATCCACATCTGTGAAAACGTCCATGACCACAGCAATGACCTACAACACAAAGGTTGTATAGCCCTAAATTAGATAACAGATAAGAGAGTCAAACAGTTCGAACACTGGAAATGCAATTATAACAAACACTTAGGAGCCATTGGTCCATGGTAGTGGGATGACCAATGTTCATGGGCTCCCACTACCATGGACCAACCTTCTCAAAAGGTTCAACGTTTGAAAGATTTCAAGGATATTGGTAGATTGGCGTCTAAAAACTGTAGGTATAGATCAATTAATCTATATTTAAATATTCTGATTTATAACACATTGCACAAATAAGTTGTTAAAAGTACACAACATATTTGTTTCTTATTGTATATAGTGTAGACCATTAGAATGTTTGTAATGGCAATGTATTTTTTTATTTTATTTTTTTATTATAAAAAAGGTACTTTCTGGTCTTACGTGGATAATGTATACAGATAATGTATTGTTAAAAAGTATTGAGCAGTATCTGTGTTTTGATATATGCATTTTTCCAAGTTCTTCACGATAAAGTGCTGTTTTATACATAAGTGATATTTTGAGTGCACCCCAAGCATAAAGACGACAAATAGCCTTAACCCATTTTTGACGCACTGTGTAGAATAAACTTATTCCGAGAGGCAGTACGTAGAAGTTCAGACCTAAGGTTCAGTCCAGTGACAGTCTTCTGAGTCCAGTCTCAGTCTAGTCTCTGCTATACTAATAACTAATACGCCATGAAGTGTCCTTGGTGCACTTTTCTCCTTCACATACATTGCATTTTTAGAGAGAGAAAAGACAACAGGCCAGCACAATTTGCAATAATGCTACGGGTCAGGCTAGTTGTGTTTTTAAAGTTTAGAGCTTCCATGTCGTTAATTTGGGTTTGGCATTTCACACGTCTGTTGACGTGAGCGCGGCTTCATTAAAGTTGAGTGATGTGCATGTGCAGGGCTGGCACATGCAGCAGATGTAGGGCAAGAGGAACACCTGGAATGTGCACAAGTCTGTGAAGTAGGGGTGTGACGATATATCGATTTTTCTATATATCGCGATACTTTCTCCCGCGATTCGATTATTGATATGCATTTGCCAAGTATCAATATCAATTTTGAAAAAAAAATGGCTACATTACGCATCTCCTTTCTATTTATCATGAAATAAAGAGTATTTTTTCTTGTATTTTTGCCATAAATTGGCATATTGTATATTTCTGACCAATATATCAATAATCGTCATATCGTGATGAAATCGTTATCGTGATATTGTTATCGTGATATTATCGTTATCATGAGTTTTGTATCGTGTATCGTATCGTGAGGTATCCTTAGGTTCCCACCCCTACTGTGAAGTGAAGACACATGATGGAGAATTCTGCTGCTGCTTCTTGACCTTTTGGCTTTTGACGGATTTACGACTAACAACAGTTTGTGCACAAGGGTTGTTCATGTATTTTAATGGTTAAATGAATTATGCCCCTTGTGCTTTGGTTTAGCCTTTGTGTATTGTTGATAGGCATTGGACAGTAACAAATAATGGACTGACTGTAACTAGCCGTTGACTAAAATAAATCACTGACCAAAACAGACTCTAAAACACACAAACCTTTGACCAAAAATTGATTTGTTAGAATAAAAATCTAAAAATAGATTTAATTGTATCAATGAAATTAAGTTGTTATCATTATTACTTATTAACCAACTCCCTAGTTATGAGTGTGGATGTTCATTAACAATAGAACTGTAATGATTAATCAACTAATCAAGACTTTAGTAATTGATTATTCATCAACTGCTCTATATACAGACTCGAACACATTAAAGTGGTGTGAGGATTTTCAGACTCAAACAAGAAAAGGAATAGTAGGATTTTCTTTGGTGGCTTCACTTCAGCTCCATCTTTCTCAAATTGACATCAAATCTCACACTGACATTCTACAACTAAAAGATGAATCAAAGAATAATCGTTAGATAAATTCGATCATAAAAATTCGATCATAATAATTCGTCATCTGTAGCAGATCTCTGCAGACAGAGCAGAGTGAGTGTTTTGTCTGTTTTGTCTTTGTTTTGTGTTGGACTTTGACAGTTTCCAGGGCTGTTATTTGTCTGAAGTCATGTGTTGCATATTGATTGAGTACCCATCGCCTGACCACCATATACCTTCTGTGCTGATGCGATGCTTTTGCGCACCACCTCTTTGATGTGCGTCTGTCCATCTGTGGGGGGCTGAGTGTGCACGGTCACGCGCGTCACCCCACGGTAGGACGAGGCTTCAGGCCAGCCCAGGTCCAGTTCTGCCACGGAGAACTCTGAGCGGTCAGGCCAGTACTGCAGAGAGATCTCCCCGTCTCCCCCCACGTCCTCCCCGCCCCCTGGGCTGATGCCGCCCGGGCCTGGGGTCATGGGGGTGTCTGGTCTCTGGTGGTGCTCGTGTCCGGGCCGGTACAGCTCCACGTAGTTTTCGATGCTGTCCAGCTCCACATCTGAGAGGAACTGACGCACGCCGTGTGTCTTGATGAAGTCCTCGAAGGCATCACGCCCGCTGTTGATGAGCATCTCCACCGCCAGACGCTGGTCTTCGCTGTAGAAGAACTCAGCTTTGCTCTCGTTTACGCGCCAGTTCACGTGGTGGTCATCCAGACACTGGACCTGCGACAGCGCCATGGTCCCAGGGCAAAACTACAGTCTGGTCCACTTCAAACAATCCACAAGGTCAGCGTATGTTGGGGACAGTCATGAGCTCTGCCAAAGCGTCCGCGTGACCTGGGCTCTTGCGCGTAAACAAAAAAGTTTCATCAGAAATCTACAGCATTAGATCAGCTCCATAAGCTCCAGTCCCGCTCTTCTGTCTGTGCCACAAACCTGAGGGAGGAGGAGGAGGTCACGCAGCTCGTCCCCGCGACACGCCTTCACCTGACGCTCACGGGACAATTACCTGCACAGCCCAATGTGGCCCCGGGGCCCTGCGCACTGGCACTGCGCCCAGACAGCGTGTTTACTCTTCTAGCGTTTACTGCACGGGCCTCAGCAAATAAAAAATTCAGGCCTGGATCTAGTGTGAAAAACAGAATAAGTCTCGCGTAGAGGCTGTGAGACTGAGCATGAGTCGCTGACGAGTCACTCTTCCTCCTTTGTCTGTGCCTTGGGCTGAGCAGCTGTTCACGCGTCAAGATGGAAACTTGTTGCCTCCCCCCAAAGAGACAAAACCTCCATATAGTCCATAGTGTGTCCCGAGTACTCCATTTTACCCTCCAGGCTCTTACATCTCTTTTGGGTCTAATGGGCAGAAGTCTGCTTGTACCAGGAATTTGTCAACGGAAGCTCGATTACCGGGGGCAGGAGGAGGAGTGTCGGTCAGGAAAAGGGGGTTAACTCCACCCTCCTGCCCGGACACGAGAGGGCGAGACATGCAGTGGTTTCTCACAGTTTTTGTGTGTGTGTGGAGGCTATTTAGTCTACCCCCTGGAGTACAAAAGTTACAAAAGCAACTCGGAAATAGCAGGAGAAAGTTGAACAAAACTCATGATTACAAAAAGTTCCACCTTTTATAATACATAACAGCATCACTGGAAAGACCACGTTTCCTGATCACACAGAATACTCATGTGTCACAGGCTGCTGGATCATGTTACTCAGGAGTACAGTATATCTATAGAATGTGTTTATACTTTAGGCTGCCCTGTGTTTGTTTGCATATTTATCAACCCTATTAGGTTCCCAAACTAACCACCATGGCAGCAAAGTGAATACAACACAATGCTGATCTTTTAAAACAGTAAAA
This sequence comes from Knipowitschia caucasica, assembly GCA_964034765.1. Classification (NCBI taxonomy): domain Eukaryota; kingdom Metazoa; phylum Chordata; class Actinopteri; order Gobiiformes; family Gobiidae; genus Knipowitschia; species Knipowitschia caucasica. The sequence goes on from OZ035825.1 coordinate 21,667,138, forward strand.
ACATGCTAAATTGTTTTCTATACAAGTGAACATTTTCAACTTCGGGAGGCACTTTTAATGAATTTTGGTGCATGGTTCTTATCTTATCTCACTTGTCTCTGCTGGTAAAGGTGGAGTAGAATACTTTTCAAAAATAACACAGAAGAGACGATTGTAAAAAACGTCTGTGTTAATAATGTAAAAGTAATGTTGTGAACAAGTTAGACCACTACTTGTAAGAATGAGCCCCGTGAGTCCCTATATTGATAGCAAGAAACTAGTAGCTGGATGTATTTTATTACATCGTGAAATCTAGTTAGAAATTTACTGTAGATATCCCAGCTATAAAGTTATGATTGAGGGTTTCACAGTTTGAAATTCAACATTTTTGTTTTTACAGACACAGTCGGATGTGTGGATCCCGAAGAGTGTGTCCGTGTGTGTGGAGCAGAGGTGGGATGTTCCAACATAGCTTTTCCCAAACTGGTCATTGAACTCATGCCGAGCGGTGAGCATCATTTTCATTTAGTTTTAGCCTCAGCATAAGTCTTGGCAAATCAAACTTGTTGGATTCTTGGCCTGCATGTTAGTGACAGTATTTCTTCTGTTTCAACACAAGTTACCCTAGCGAGAATTCTACAGTTCATTGTCACTATTTACTCTCATCGGCCTGACTTTAACGTCAATCATTGAGCAACATGATGATGACAGCAAATATTTGTCCCAATTACATGCGAACATGGAAGTAAATAAGAGTGCTAAATAAATGTCAAATATGTATTCCAATGTTCAATGTTAAAGCCAAACATCCATCCATCCATTTTCTTCCCCTTAATCCATTTCTGGGTTGGGGTGGATGGCAGTTAGTGTTGCACCCAATTCACATAGCACCAGCCTGATCCTCCTGCAGGTGCTGAGTCCACAGGAACATGGATCTTTCAGCAGGGGCTTCAGGCAAAGTGGGGTTGCCCAAGGACACAACAACAGCAGACATCAGTGGGAGTTGTGAAGTAGGCCAATCAATTAGGATTAATCTGTTTAGGCTTAGAATTATGAGTCCTGGATCGACTTGGACATAGATCCTAGATTCTTGTTTACATGGTTATATAAGATTGTGTCCAAAAATATACATTAAAAAGCTCATAGACTCATTTAGATAGATAGATAGATGTACATGCATAGACACATACAGTAGATAGATACATAGATACTGTAGATAAATAGATACATACTTGATTGTAATAATGTAGAATGGATAGCATATAAAATCCAGTACATACTGTCTGCAGGTCTGAGGGGGTTGATGATTGCTGTGATGATGGCCGCTCTCATGTCCTCCTTGACGTCCATCTTTAACAGCAGCTCCACATTATTTACAATGGACATATGGAAGAAGCACCGCCCCGCTGCCTCAGAGAAAGAGCTACTGCTGGTGGGAAGGTAGAAAACTAAACTACCTTGATTAGGAATACCAAACGTTACTGTATACTAATTTGTTTTGAGCATTGAGATTACAATACATTTGTCGGTCTGTCTTTTTACAATGAAATAGATTATCACTTTTGTTGTAGCAGCATAAGATGCATTTAAGATGCCACTTTTAATTCTTAGCAGAAAAAGGAAAAGATGCAATACTATTTAATTTAGGTGAGTTCTGTTCAGACCTTATAAAATCCTAACAGTTGCAATGTATGTTTGTAGTTAACAATTGACAACTAGAGTCATTCTGAACAAAGGAGCAGTGTCTACAGTACATCCAAATAGTACCAATAAAACATTACTAACATTAATTTTTTTATATATAAAAGGGAACCATATAATGAAGGCCTCTTCTTTATCTACTTTAAAGATGATAATAAAAAAGAAACAAAGCTGTATGGTATTAATGTCCTTTGTTATATGTAGTGTCCAGACAAGTGAAAAATGAATGGGAAGTTAAATTACTTTTACAATTACTCACAACCTTTCAGATCAGATTTTAGTCATTTGAATGTGTGTAATGTGTGCAGTGTTCGACTCACACTGAGCTATGAATGAGACCTATAGTGAGGTCTATAGGAGGTCAGACTTGTTCACACTGCAGCGATAGATACTATGCATGTGTTGTGTGCTCCAGGATTGTGACGGTCATCCTGGTGGTGGTGAGTGTGGTGTGGATCCCCATCCTGCAGTCGGCCAACAGCGGACAGCTCTATGTGTACATCCAGTCTGTGACCAGCTACCTGGCCCCGCCGGTCACTGCCATCTTTACGCTCGCCGTGTTCTGGAAGAGGACCAATGAACAGGTCACACTTTTAAGATAAGACGAGTGCTCTATGCAAAGATTCAAATAGGATTATTTACTTATAATGGCTATGTACATTTCAATGGACTTGAATTGAATTTAATAAATGGAGGAGTACGTGATGTAAAGCTGGGGTACCTGACCTTTTTCATAGATCATTTTTTGTTTGTCCAAAAATAGACCAGGAAAATATGAGATTTTATAACCGTTGTTCTAAATTACCACATCCCCAGTGGGGCACCACTTTTAATTTAAGAAGTGAACTAATAACTTCATGTATGTACTTTTAAAAGTCTCAATAACTTTCTGTTGCGTTAACTAGAATATCTGCATCTTTTTTAGCATATTCAAGTATATTCAAAGAATATCAATTCAACAACAAGTAGACTTTGTTTATATTGGTTGGTTTAGCAAGTGTTGTCATTGCGGGAAGTCCAGATTTGAGTTCAGCAGTAAAGCCATACAATATTTTTCTATTTTTTATCTATCTATTTGACAGGGACATTGCACAATAAATGTATTATTCAGACTGGACAGAGCTACAAGCTAATTTCCATCGTGAGTTCCAGCCCTCTGCTTTGACTGAGAAGCTGTTCTGTCCAAATGAGGAGGACCTAAAGTTCACATAACAGTCTCCTCTGGACGTGGCTCTGGTGGATCTGATTCACACCTCCCCACACCTTCTGACAAAAATAGATAGATACTTTATTGATCCCCCTTAGGATAAATTCAGGTGTCCAGTAGCAGCAGAAACACATCCATCCACAGTAGAACAAATAAATGTATCACTCAAAAAAGCTAACAATAGTAATAATAAGCAACAGCCCTTCAGGTCACAGCAGCAGAGGTGGAGTCGCCGCTTGGTTCAGACTGTTTTCTCTGCTCTAGTCCAAAGTAAAATCTAAATCTCATTAGATTAAAAAAAGTTAGCATTCCTCCGGTGGATTTTTGCCTGATCCGCTTGGTTCAGCCCATGAATCCTCTCTGCTCTGGTCTGGAACAGTGTAAAACCATGAACACTGTACTGCAGCAACATCTCAGGTAGAAAAAAGCAAGAAAATAACAATTGTAAAGCACAAAACAACAACTGTTTCAGAGCTACTTAGTACTTGCAGCCGTTTCCAGCGTATTCAAAAGTAAACAATATTTAGTTCAATAATTGTCCTGACCATAACCAAAAAGACAGCACAACCTTTGCTGTAGCTTGACCATAACCTGCGAAATATATTCAATATTACACGTCAGCAATTGACTGCTTTATGCCCCTGAAGATTTACACCCAATTTAGAAGCTGTGTTTTGCACGTTGGTGTAATGCTATATTAGCATCACAAGTCATGGGTCTGTCTGCCAATACTGCCACTGTTCGCTCAGTGTCAGAGTGTGACACATTCCCCATCCATTATCTCATGTGTGCACGTAAATGCACCGCACTTTCACTAAAGCCACATGTTTTATCAGATAAGAAGGGAGCAGGCAGTGTGAAAGTAGAAACAGATTATAGAGCAAATTGTGGGCTGTAGTATTAGCTCACAGATAATCCTTGATATGTGTTGACACATCTTAGCGGCAAGTAACGACTAGTTCTGAGGAATGTGGTGATAGGAGCATTTTATGGGTGGAGGGTGTGTCCCGCCCCTGCTGCCGGCGTGTTGTTTCAATACCAACAACGCCGAAGGCCTATGGTCTCTTTTGGAAACTAGGCTGCACAAAAATACACGATTTCTCATATTACCTGAACACTTGCTTTAGTAATGGACTTTTTAGACTTACCTCACAAACATTGTTTTTTTCTTAATTTGTGTGTGTGGTCATTAATGGTATGTGGTTTATGTTAGCATACAGTTCAAATAATTGAGTGACTTGTTAAGACATAAGCCTTTCTTCTTTTATGACATTGTTTTGGACCAATATTATATTTAAAATGTTCTGGTGTCTGTATGAGTGATGTGTCAGAGGAGTCGATAGCACAAACTTCGCTTCCGTCAGTCTGTCCCAGGGCTGCGCTACGGCGACCACTGCTCCTGACTGGTTGTCTCTGTGTTATTGCAAGATGCGTCAAATAGAGGAGACACATTTCCTCACAGGGGAAATAAGGTATACCTTAAACAGAACATTACACAAACAATGCGCCAGTGAGTTGACAAAGTTGAACAGCAAAAATCTTAAACAACAAATAATGTTCATCACCGTAATTATAACTCACTTTATGACCTCTAACATAACTGCTTTTTGAAGTTCCTAATTAGATATCAAAGTGATCAGGTGTAAACATGTGAGCTGTCTTAGCCTCATTGAACTTTGGACTACGCACTTGCTCGGTGAAATTAAGGGTGGGGCAAAAATCACACAGAGGTGCCACTTGTATAGACGCTGTATATCAACCATAGCATACTGCGGTGCATACACCTGTGGGCTAATCCACAGAAAATTCAAAGTGAGTTTGTTAAACATTATAAACATTGCATGAGGATTTTCATCCAAGTCAAATAGGTTTCTGAATAATGTAAAAGGAGGACTGTTGTCATATACACTGTAGATTCACAATCATCCATCCATCCATTTTCTTCCCCTTAATCCTTTTCTACACAATCAAATTACACAATTTTAGTACCCCAGCTTGGAGCTGCAATAACAAAAAAAGATGTGGAACAACCTGATAAAACTTTTGCTAAACAGTTTGAATACTGTACAAATGCTTGTGGAAGTTTAGTACAGTACTGGACTATAATAAGCCGCTATGTCTTTCAACTACTATGAACTCTGCAGGCTTTTTAGCAATGAGGCCAATGTTTGTATTGTTATTTCTTTAGCACGCCATGGGAGCACAGGAACGAATGTGGACACAGCTCTATCACCTGCAGAGCTTCAGAGCTGATAATGTAGCGTGTGTGTTTATGTGAACATGTTTGTATATTAGAGCTGTAGTCAAAGCAGAGTTAATGGAGTTATTTCTTTGACTTCAACTATGGGTTAAATGTTACATTACAACATGAAAACCTAATATTTAAGTGCAGCCAATATGTGAATAAGATATACTTTCTTTTCAAATGTAGCTGTGTGGTTTATATACAGATGCGCTTAAGTCCAGCTAGTACTTTTTTTTGCTTTTCAGATATCAATAGGTTTAACAATAAGCGAGAGTGTTCTGAGATGTATTTACACACTCCCTCTAAATACTAAATACCACTCCAGTGTCAGTCATATGTCCGTATGTGTCCACAGGGAGCCTTCTGGGGGCTGATGGTAGGGCTGGTGGTGGGGGTTTGTCGGATGGTGCTGGAGTTCGCCTTCCCTCCTCTCAGATGTGGCTTGGAGGACTCTGCTCCGGCCGTGCTCCGAGACATACATTACCTGCACTTCGCCATCCTCCTGTGTGGCCTCACCGCCATGGTCGTGGTCACAGTGTCACTGGTGACTCCACCCCCCAGCCAGGAGCAGGTGTGCAAATGCAATGACAATATTTTTAACCAATCATTTTCTTAAACTCAAGAGGCATATGGTATTTAAACTGTTTAAACAATAATTCAAGTGCATGTAATGCCTCCTGGTCCAGGAGTGGGCTTTTATTATTATTAAAAAGAAACGTTATTGGCATTGATGATGGTTTTGTAAGAGCGGTTGTTGCTTTCCTGCCCTTCAAGACACACACACACACACACACACACTGTTTGTTTGTTTACTTAACTTGACTACAAACTCTTGTCTAACCTGTAATTTATTAGACATACATACATTCCTTGATGGTAGGAGGCTGAGCATAATTTAATCTGTATTTACTAAAATATCTTGTATTACTATTTTGCTTACTTAAAGGCCTTATTGTGGTGACATATGCTAATGTGCTGTGGAAATCCCTTTTGAAAACTGCTGGCAGGAACATGGAGCCACATGTTAGCAGTATATATAATTGCTCCATTCTCCTGGAGACGATGTAGTGTGCACTACAGAACCTCAGTGTTAGCACAGCTGTGACTTTATCAATAGAAACAACACAGTGATAAAAAGCTAACATTGCGTTGCCCCATTTAAGGTAACAAGTATTTTTAAATCCAAGTATGCGCTTTGTAAGCTTTTCAAAAACAAAAAAACACTGTCATATGACATGACTCATGGATGATGTTAAAATGGACTCTTATGATGATGTCACACACATAGCTGTGTGCTTAACTTAAGGCAAGTTAAACCTGATGGGAGTGTACATGGTATTTGCTCAGTATTAGGCCCTTTTATAGCTTTGTCACTGCTGAATCTTTTTAAAGTAAGATACTAGGTAAAATGTTTTAGAGCTTTTTTTCATTTTAATTTATAATTAAAGCAACATCAAATTAGGATCAAATAGATTGTATATGATGGGCCTTAAAGCCAGGTGAAAGTAGTTCTCTGGATTCAAAAGGTGAATGCAAATGAATACTGCGCTGTACAGTGTTGGCAGTACTTTGTGTCATATCAGGTTACTACACACTAGCAGGCAGTACAATTGGAAACTCACTTCCTCTGCGCGGTTCCTGTTTCACAAACTGGTTTGAAGTCAGTTTACTCTGATAAAGTCATTACAGGGCAGTGCAGAGATAGAAAGAAACATGCTATGATGAATGCAGCAGCCTCCAAGGACGTCATCTCATCAATTTGACTGTTTTATTGCAATTAATCATTATACAATAGATTTCACATATTGCAAACTTTGTACATTTAATGTTTTTAGAATATACAAATAATTTAATCAATAATGATATAGTTCCTAGAGTTTATGTTTGACCAGTAAATATAATGGGTCATCATCTAGTAGTTATTTTCCCTACATTTGACTCATCCTTCAACAGCTCCTGAAGGCAATGTGTGAGGAGTAGTCAGTAAATACTTTCTATATTATAGTGAAATAAAGACCCTGATGATTTTGCACTTGGATGTGTAACATTCCTTGTCAGAAGCTTATGTTTTTAATTTATATTTTTTACATAATGAAAATATAGACTCTTGACATAAGAAATACCATGCTATTTCTTTAATCAATTCAAGCAATCAATAGTTTGGACCCGGAGGTGCACTTGATAGATGGTGCACAGGATACATGGTGTAAGTAAGTAATGTTTATAAATATAGTGCATTTTACAGACCAAGGTCTCCCAAAGCACTTTACAATGTTCAGAGTTCAGATATTGTTTCAATCATTCTACACACAGTGATGATGGAAGCGAGTCGCCAAACACACTGCCGCATCAGCCCCCAACCAACACCATCCATTCACTTTTTCATTTACAGTCATGGCTATTATGCATGGTTTTAGTGATAGGGGAAACCGGAGCACCCGGAGGAAACCTACGCAGACATGGGGAGAACACGCAAACTCCACTCAGAAAGGCCCTGTTCCGACAGGGATTTGAACCTTCTGGATAGGTGGTGCTAAACAATTCTTGTATTCCTCCATCCCATAAACAGTCCCTTCCATGGATTTATGAAATTAACCTGAACTTTTCTTCATTTGTCGTAGCTGTACAATCTGACATGGTGGACCATCAGTGAGCCGCCACCGAGAGACATCCCCATGCAGAAAGTGTCCTCTGTCAGCCACCGTGGCTCTCAGGGTAAGTCTGGATACTCACATGGTTTCATATATGTGGTCTAGTCTATGCTCTGACCTCCTGTGATGTCCAGACCCAGTGCGGCGGGGCGCGTGCGTACAGGTGCCCGCTCTGTGCATGGCTCTGGGGAGAGGCCTCAGCTCGTCGACGCCGCCCCCCCGTGTTCCCAGCGTGAGGGAGAGCGTCTTCTGGTCCCGCTTCTGCTGCGCTAACGCCATCCTCCTGGTCAGCATCAACATATTTCTCTACGGTTACTTCGCCTGACAACAAGGACACACCAGGCGAGAAGGACACGTCAGACGGCAGTTTTTAAAAAGGTGATAATTGGTGCATTTTTTGTGTTTATGTCAGGACTGTTGCATACACAATTATTCAGATAATTATATTCAATTGTATACTTTAAAGCTCGCAATTAGACTTATTTAGTAGAAGTTTTTTTTTTCTTAATTTTTACTAGGTTTCAATATGCCTTACCATTTTCTGTGGTGATATTGTGTGTGGTTAGTTTGAGAACCTCTGTTGTATAAGTTAAGAGAACCATTGGGGAAATGGTGTGTGATATTATAATATAACTATAATAATACTATAAACGATAGACCGTGGGAAATCAGTCTGAAGGAGACCACCCCTAAGCTCTATTTACGTTTTTCTCGTAAAAAACCTATAACCTCTGTTATATTACGCTTATTATGCTGTTATATTACATTTGAAGGCCTTCTTCTTTAGGGCCCCAAAATCCCTGGAGCTGGCCTTGTCTAGTCACTTCTTGGAAACCAGTGTTGCGTCATGATCAGCATTTGTCAAAGACTGATAGGAGACATTTTATTTAGATGTTTTCAGAGATTCCCCAGACTGGAGACGGAGGAGAGACTTATTAAGCCTGAGCGGAATAGACACAGCGGTATCTCTAAAAGGAAGTACACGCCTGCCAAAAAGTGGGGAGAAAATATCTGCTACACCCAAGAAGAAAGAAAACACACACACACACACACACATACTTGAGGCACTGCACATTCCTGAACAGTTCCAGAAACCAAATAGATATGCCTTCAACAGGAGGGACTAGAGCAAATATACTTTGACCTAGTTCTTGTTCCATGAATTGATATCCGGTGCTGTGCCCTTTAACTAATCCTTAGGCAAATGCATGGATTATATCTTTATAACGTGAATTGAGGAAACAAAACATGTTTATTAGTTAATGTGCTAAAGTGGGGCTGCAACAATTTAACCCATTAACTATGTTTTTTTCATCAACAATGGTGAAATCATTTAATGTCACTCTTGCTGATCCAGTTCTTGTCATTAAATGACATGACACTAGGTATGATGTGGCGCAACTTACAATAGTAATACACACATGAAAGACTGAAATTAAATATATATCTTTTAAATTAGTATTTAATAAGTCAAGAATAAAGAATATGTTAATACATACATACATAATAACACTTTTGGATTAATTGTATCTCCCTAGTGTGATGTCATCAAAAAACTACAAGGTTTTACTACCTATAATTTTCAACAAAAGAGGGCCACTATTGCTAATCCAATCAGCTTAGCATCAAATAGTGACTCTGAGGCCTCTTTCTTACAAGTAAGCAAAATATTTGATATATTCTAAGAAGATGAAGACAGCCTGTTGTGGTCTGATTAGTCAGGTTTCTTTTATAAGACTCTTTCTGTTGAAACAAACAATATGTGTTATTTATGAAACCGAAAGGTTAGGTCCCTCGCTTTAATCCACCATTATGAGTCAAAATTAAACACATTTGACAAAAAATAGGTTAATGTGAAGACCACCACAATTTCTTTGTCATACTGATAGATTGTGTTTAAGAGCAGCATTAGCAGCAGGCGGAGCTAAAATAAGCAGTTAAGGACTAAATAAATAGTGCTGACTGTAACATTTACGCGAGGATCTGAACGGGGCACTTCTTTCACACAGACTTGTAAATGACTTTCCACAGGCAGTCAGTGTTTGGGCCATTCAACACTCCCTCCTGCATTATACATTTGTATTCTGTTATGCTTTGGAAATACTTATTTTTGTGTGTGTCACTAAGTCCAAATATTGCACCACATTCCATAAATTCCAGATAAGACATTCCAGATGTTGTCAAAGTTGAGCTCAGAAACATCTGGGCAACAGTGCACTCGGTTCTGTGTTGTGTTGGGAAAGGATTTTGGGTTGAATGTATTTGTGTTTTTAATGTTTTTTTAATGCATCTTAATTGCATGTACGTCGTAAAAGTATTAAAACAATGTGTAACGCCCTTCTGTTTTCACCTGTGTTTAGTTTGTATTATAAAATAAACAATACATCATATAATTTTTTATGTTTTATTACAAATCTCGATTTATTTTCATGACAAAAGTTTGATAACTGGTAATAATTTGACACTCAGATCACAGGGTGGCATTAAAAATATATCTTAAATAACTTGACCTAATGGATAAGCACACATCTTGTTTTATAAATTGTTTACTCTCATTATAATACTGCAAAAAGATACTTGTTTTCTAGAAGTAGAAGCACCAGTGGCAGAAGCAGTATTAAAAATGTCTATTGTATTTATTATTTAAATTTTAGAATTAAAACAAATGATTTAAAATGGAAAATGCTACCTTGACCAGTGTTCAACTTATGAAGAGACACAAAAAAGCAAAGACAACACCAAACACAAGATTTAGACGCAACATAAACAAAGTAAACAAAAACACAATTAGTTTAATTGAAATTAATAATGACAAAGATATAACAAGAGATCGAAAGGAAACGTTATGAGTCAGTTGTAGAGTGGCTGGACGTACTGAGGAGGAAAGATGCCCACTCGGCCTCTGCAGCGTCCCCTCCAGGTCAGATGGCTGGAACAGTCCAGCAGCTGTATGACGTCACCTCTCTGGAAGCGCAGACAGGCGCTGTGCGTAGGACTGTAGTCACAGAGGGCATGGGCCACGCGCGCTTTCTGTGCACATACACAACAGACTGATTCAGACAGTAGGTCTACTATGTCGTGGTAGTCTATAGTAGGACTACAACACTTTTTCAAGGCAGTGATTGTTTGCAAGACCATGGTCTTGGGTCTGCTCTATTATTTTGTCAAAATGTAAACATGAAAGTCAACATTTCTCTTCCACCCCATTAGAGTCTGGATTGGACTACAAGTTAGTACCAACTAGTTTTAGGCCATATGGATTTAATACTCAGTGTTCGAGTATTAGACTTTACTACAATAGTTGGGTATACATCAGCATTAAACCAAGCCTATACCAGAAAAAGGTATATTATGGGAGAGGTGGGATTCATATTATATAATTCAATTTATGCACTGGCCTTATGTGGAGCACCCTCAGCACCATACGTGGCATTTATAAAGCCTGAACATGGCTTTGGATAAATCTTTGCACAAACTGAGACCTTTTGAAAGCTCTGGGCAAAGTCTGGAGACATGGAGAAAAGATGACTCCCATAAAGGGGAGCAGAAGTGAACAGAGTTTGAGGGAGTGAGAGAATTTAAAAAAATCACCATTAATAAACTTATATTAATTAATAAAAATTCATATCATGATCAGATGTTTGCTTATACGCAATTATGATATGTTTTTCGCACACACTTCAGGCCTCCTGGAGCTGATAAATCCTCCTGACCAATGGGACTCCCTCACTCTGGATATGATGTTGAATAAAGTGTCTTGTGACAAGACCAGACGGACTGCCTTATGTGTACTCATGTGTTGGTCCTTTAATATTTAGTCTAATGGTTGGTCCTGACACTCCTTGTCCAAAACCCACATCAGAGGCTTAAATAAGAGTTTCTATTCCCATTTTATCTCACTTTCACAGGGTTTTTCAAGAAAATATTGCATAACCATAGACCTATGTTTGTGTGTGAGAGTTGGCTCTGTTCTTCCAGTTAGATTCAGAGTCATGAAAAGGGAGTAGTGGTAACATGTTTGTTGATAAACGTGTTGCAAGGAGCATAACTTAAGTCTGACCCCCCGACTCCACCGGGCGCGTCTCCGTTGACGCGCGTTGGCTGCTGTCCGTCAGCCGTCCGTAAAACGGACTAGTGGTCAAACCGGCTGCAGCAGCGCGCAACTCTGGCTGTGCGTATATCAGCCTGCTTTGTTTTTGTAGGAGACATGTTTGGGCATTGTGTGAATGAATGAATGTTTGGCTGATGGAGGAGTTATGTATTGTCGGCGTGCATGTGTGCGTGAGCGTGTGCGTGAGAGCGCCCGTGTGTGTGTGTGTGTGTGTGTGTGTGGTGGGAGGCGTGTGCGTGCATGTGTGTTTGGGTCTGTGACTGCAGCGTTTATTATGATCCAGCCTCTTCGTTTGTTTTCTACTTATTTAGCGCATGATACACTTTTATCGGAGCCAACTCGCCTCTCCGCGGCTTTAGGCAACAGGCAGAGCTATAGTTTTAAATAGAAGAAGCGGTGTGTGATTTGTATGAGCTGTGGCTATGATCAGTGCAAAGCACAGCATATTGAAGCATTGAGGACGTCGCGATGGATGAGGCAAAACTTATTGAAAGCAATTGGAAAAAGGGGAGAGAGAAAAGAACTCCAACATATCCAGTGTTGTGAGATCTGTCTCTCATAAGTGCAGCTGTGTGCGTGTGTGTGTGTGTGTGTGTGTGTGTGTGTGTGTGTGTGTGTGTGTGTGTGTGTGTCTGTGTGTGTCTGTGTGTGTCTGTGTGTGTCTGTGTGGGAGCGCGCGGCGGTGAGGAGAGAGCGCCTCGCAGGTAGACGGGACAGAGCGAGAGAAAAAAGAGCGAGGTGTATGTGAAGATTAGCGTATTAACATTACGCGAAAAATAAATGGTAGATTTACGATCAGGAAACAATCATTTAAATTAATACATGAAAAACATTACACACGTTTGTTGATAATCATTGTCATTAACAAATACTTATAACCAAGGACTACAGCATATCAATACATGTTTAACAATGTTGTAAATGTATTATTCCATTGCATTTTCAATGGAAAACGGACCCGACACGCGTCGACGGACGGAACAAATAGGATTGTTTCTATTTCGTCCGTCCACGTCTTTTGCACCCTCCGTTGACGGAATAGGTCCGACGTGCGTTGGACGGACGCATGCGGAGGCAGTGGAGCCACTTCCATTCACTCTCATGGAGATAACGGAGACGGAGATGAAACGGACATGTTTGGACGGATCCGTCGTCCGTTTTACGCGCCCGGTGGAGTCGGGGCCTTAGTCTAACTTAAGATAAGTCTTCTCACAGGTGCTGAAGTGCCTGTCCCCTCTGCTCAACCGTCAAACCCACTAATTAATGTCCCCAATAATAACACTCTGGAACCCCTCTCCGTACCTCCATTAGTGGCTTGAGAGGTTGTGGTGACGCCCTGTCTGTGTGGGACAGGCGGGAGGAGGGCCGCACGGAGCACAGGGACTCCTGCGACCCGCTTCTGTAGGGGTTTGGAGGGTTTGAAGCATTCCGGAGGTTTGGAGTGCAGTAGGACTTGTGTCCAGAAGAGGGCAGTAAATGAGCAGGAGGGTCTCTGAGCAACACAGGCCTGTCCATGGAGATGCTGTGTGTCCTATAGAAGTCCAGCAGGCGGTTCAGCGAGCAAAAGGACTCGTCCCAAATGCAGTACTGACCCCCGCCCTCCAGGACGCGAAAATGCTCCACTCGCTCTCCATAGCTGGAAAACCAACAGAAAATATACTTCCTCTGCATATTCACATCTTTTTTATGGACAGGAAAAACAAAAATGCATCGGCTTGATTCTTTCAAAAAGCCGCAGCAGTCCCACTGTAATCAGGTTGTGCTAAAAGTCGATTCACACTACTAATGGAAAATTAGAAATGAAAAACTTTTCCATTTGATTATATATATTTTTTTGATAAAGACTCAATGCTTATTCTCCCTAGGCCTGTTCAGACACTTTCCCTGTTCAAACAGAGACTCACTGGTGTCTGGCACTAATTCTTTTATGTCAACATACGCAGCTCTGAGCAAACAACAGAACACAAGAGAGTTCTTCAACAACATGTGGACTATTGTTCCAGTGGACACAAGACACCGCTAAAAACAACTCCAGGTCTGTTTTTGATGAGGAAACAATGATGTATAATGATTAAAAGTACATTTTGCAAAATATGTCTCTTTTAAATAAGCTTTATCTGATGATAAACAACAAGCCTTTGAATTCAATTGTTTGATGTCAAAACTTTCCTCCAATTCAATCTATATCAAGAATCATGTCTCATCCATCTTCAGTTTGACTATGGCTAATATCAGCTCAACGAGTTTGGTCAGTGAATGTTGCAAAGGCCGCTGCTCTAAAAGGCTATAGATCATGATGTATCTGTGTTTAGACAATGTGATGGCATCACTTCAGCACCATTAGCTTTTTACATAATATTAAAGCCCAATTGTAATTACAAGTCAAAAGAGGTACCTCAATGCATGTGGTGGGGCTTATATAACAAATGTTTTTAATTAATAAGCATGTTGCGTAATGTCCCATGCTTTAGCCGCTATGATTAATATGTCACATCAGAATAGTACGACCCAAATTACTCTCTTTACACGAACCCTGGGATTTCACGACAATGGCCTCTTACGAAACACTTCCAAATAGTCCAGTCCTCCTCATTCTGCCATGACATTGACATACTTGATTAATAATAGCATTAGATGTGACAAGTCAATTAATTTGAATTGATTCATAAAAATAGGTTTTTAAATATATATTTTTTGAGTTTTTATTGTTAATATTCAGAAAATCAAAATTTGCCCACATATTAATTATTGATAACATTGGAAAGATTTCAGTTTGTCTGAAGTTTATAACTGATACAGACATTCAAAAGGTTATAAAACGGTTTCACTCTATCAAAATTAAGACAAAAAAGGAGTGTAAATACTACAAATAAGGAGTAAACTGATCAAGACAAAATGTAAATGCCTCTCAAGTATAATTATTTCCTCTCACTTTGTAAAAACAGATACCAAAATCCAAAATTCTCACAAAGATTAAATAAAGACTTCAAGTCAAGAAGTTCAAGAGAAAAAAAAAGAAAGAAAAGAAATCGAATACAATATTTTTTGGAATCCTCTTTACCATATTTCACTTCACAAAAACATGATGTAACATGTTCTGGAGAAGCTTGCCAATTATTTTGAGAAAACTCACTTATGTTTCTCAATGTACAGTTACTATAAACATTGTAGTATGTTTTATTTACAACTTACACAAAATCCCTACTTCTTCTTGTAAATCGGGGTTGTAGTGTTGGACATATAAAGATTTTGTTACTTGACATGATTGATAAATATAACAATATTTTGCAGCATGTCAAATACGAGGAGCAAATCTTGGATGGATCTGTTTGAAATGGTGTCTACAACACACAGAGTATTAGTAAAAATCTGAGTGGACATACCTGACTGACAGTGAGAACTCCCCAGGGGCAGACTCGCTCTCTCTTATAAGGAACACTCCTGTGTCCTGCCACCGGAGGCGCTGTTCTGCTTCCATACGTGTGATGCTACCTGCAAACCAGCTGTGGAGCAGAGACACAACATCAGGTGAGGTGAGGTACTACAGGTCATTAAGCAACTCAAAAATTCTAAGCTAAACAAAACACCTTCCAACAAAATATTGGAGATATCAGAGATAACGGATAAAATTCTACTATAATATACTAAAATCGATCAAATAAAAAAATACAACAAAAGGTGGATGAAACATGTAGGGGAGCATCTGTGGGAGGGAAATTCTGCTGTTTATATTGGCACTAAACGGTTAATGCATTTAGCTGAATATTAAGTATGAAATGTGCTTCTGTGCTGAATAATAATAATATCGTTAATATAATCATCATTAATATTGGTTAATAATACAACCACACTGACAATCGTAGCCACAGATTTTGTTAATCTCCCTTGTGGCCTCAAATCCTAAATATTTGGATATTGGTTCCAGTTTGCTGCCTCCCAGTTTTGCCAAAAGCCATGCAGGATTACAGGGCTAATCATAGACTCACATTTGTCAATCAGGAGACCGGAGAACTTCCACTCACTCCTGCACAGCACTTGCACTCCTACTTGCAGTGCTCCGAGGTCAGCTCAGTGGTTTTAATTCAGTAAATTTTAATAAAAGACAAACGCTTCATGCATTCAACATAGCATTATAGGTTCACAGAGGCGAGAAATAACATGGAGTTGTTTCATGACGTCTTTGGCCACACGTATCCTACGCAGTCATTTTTATTGATTTTCTCAAAGCTGTTTATAGTAGATGTGGTGCCAAAATGAGGGTGGGAAAAAACTACTAATGCTCAAGTTAGACCAAGTAAGCACTATTTCTGCATTTGTGTTCACTATGATTAACTAACTATAACTTTTCTCTCTTGTTTTTTTAATACACGTCCGCCTTAAACATTTTCTTTATTTAGAGAATTCTTGCTACTTTTGTCTGAAATTGTTAAAAAAGTGTGTAAAAGTGTGTGAAGTTGTGTGTGAACATTTCTCACGGGTGTGGTAGCAGGGAGATGTAGTTCTCGGGCACATATCCTCTCTTGCCCTGGACCTCTGCTGCGAACCATGAATCATCCTCCATATCGGTCACCTGCAACACATGCCCACAGTAGTTATGTTGTAATAATGTTTTAACAAAAGAACAAAGAGAGAATCTAAATTATACAAATGTTATCTAATGTACAGGGCTAGAATGCCTCTATATCAATCTGAACGCACTGTATACAGAAATATCAACAAATACATTGATTTTAAATACTGAGTTTATCTTGTATTAGAAAATATTGACTTATACTTATACTAAACAAAGTTTAACAACAGGAAGAAATACAGTATAATCTTTCATTCAGTTTCATAACTTTAAAACAATAACCAGTTAATTTACAGAGGTTAAAAGGACCAGATTTGATTGAGAATGATGAATTATGATCGCTATTCTAACTACTCCACAAAACAGGCAGATGTGTATTTCAGCATGGCACATCTCCACAGACATACCAACTGAATATTATGATGCAAATTGAACCAATACAAAAAATAAACAATAAATAATAAGTAAAAAGCAATCCTCACCTTGAGCATCTCCCCCTTGTTGAAACTAACCTCGTCCGACTGTGCTGCAGAGTAGGAGAAGAGCGCTACTGCTTCCATGTTGTCCCACTGTACTTTTGATGACACAAGAGATGAGATAACCAGTGTGTGTGAGTGTGTGTGCATGTGTGTGTATGTGAGTGTGTGCGCGCGTGTGTGTGCGCGCGTGTGTGTGTGTATGTGTGTGGCAGAGGGAGGTGCTGCTGCTGGGCCATTGACATTATTGCTCATTAGTTAATGAGAAGTTAACTAACCCCCGCTAGGCGCCTACATGTGACTGAGGTGGAGAGGGACACATGGGTGGCCATCTAGAGGCCGTAACGCAGTAGGATTAAGTGGAGGGAATCGCGAGGGAAATCAGAAACGGGACAGTGCAAATGGAACCCAGAATAGAGGCGAGAATAGAAGGAGAGCACTTGCTGTTTTTTATCATGTTAAAAGAAACGGTGTGGTTTTTGTTTGTATTTATCTTAAATGTAAAAAATATGAAAGTTTGAAGAGATATGCAGATTACAGTGGGAAGACTTTTTCAATTATTTAAGAACAAATACAGAAAATAAGTACCTTCTCCCATCAAAGGGACAATTTTGAGTAGAGAGAAGAAAAAAAGCTGCAAGCAGTGATTGAGGGCCTTGCCACATCCCACTCTCCCACCCAGGACTCCCAACTGCCCTTGTGTTGCTTTGTGCCTGTCAGACTATCACTGGAGCAAATTTGTTATCATTTACCATAGGTGGCGCTGTTCCGTCAGACTGTCTCAACATTATCACAGAGCTGAACTTGCAAACCCCTGGATTCACATATTTTTGAGTTGGTCTAGGGGTCAAAAGGTGTTTATTTTAGTAACAACTATTCAGTGTATTTTTTTTTTCCAGCTTAAATGAGACAATTGAAAATAAGCCCTTTCTCGATTGGTGTGGTAATCGTGTTACATAAAGATTGCATTGTGAAGCCGTTTACTTAATGAGTTTGTGTGGCTATTAATGAGAGTGCTGTTATGCAACAGTATTCAGAGGATATCTGCTTACCAGAGAGTACCGTCAACACTTTTAATTTGTTACAAATTATGGACTTTTAGTATTAACACAATATAAATACCCTCTATACGTCCTGAACTTGGATAAGCACTGGGTTCATTCAATATTTGCATAGAAGTCATAAAAACGAAATGGCCAGTTCTGGGAAAATATTTGAAATTTGAGGATCAAGTTAAAATAAAATATTTCAATTTATTGTATAGACTTCAAAATCATTTTGAAACTACTAAAACTCAATTCAAATATTATAAATTGCTGGGATTCCATCGCTCCATCATTCCCTCATACCGCCAAATCCACACTACGAATGCTACAAATGTAAAATCCCGTAAAAGAACACAAAAGGTATCATAATAATTCCAAATTTAATATGTAAAAATATAACTAACTACATACATGTTTTACTATTCGTGTCAAAACTGTATCAAACCACATGTCTTCAGTCAATAACAGTCTACGATGACCTCCTGATCCTCTGAGTGAGAGTGGACGTCCTGGGCAGTCAAAATGTCCTGCAGTAAAGACAAGGGAGAATTCTGGACATGATCACTGCTCCGACTTAAAATATCCAGCCTCTTCTCCAAATGTAAACAGTGCAAAACCTCCTGTACATTCACAGAACCTTCTGTGCCAACTGAGTTCCCAATAAGCGACCTGATCTCCTGTCCCCAACCCCAACTCAGAAGGCTGCATTTCACTTTGCATTCTGTATTCTTCAAAGTTTCTTGTAGATTCATAAGTAACAGACAAGCTTTCAGTCCCACTGGTCTATCACAATCAAAAAGTCCACTTAAGAGGGCAGTAATGACGCCTTGTTCGACTAAATGACTCAGTGAATCTTCCAATGAACAATTAGAAGTTGGTTGAGGATTTATGGCGTAAGGATGTGATGGTTGCGTGTGATCTATGAGTGAGGAGTCCATCAGAAGTTTGGCGAGCTCCAGGGTGTGGACCTTGACTTCCCAGTCCAGGTCAGAGCTTCCCCGGGAGAGGATGGAGGGAATAGAAGACATCAGGAGAGAGAACGAGGAGCAGGAGTACCAGGAAATGAAGAACTGGACCACAGCTCTCCTGGAAAAGCCTTCAGTGTCCTCACAGAGAATGGTCTGTAGTTTGGCCACTATGTCCGTCTGCAAAGACAAATGTGGATTTAGATTTGTAGTATTTTACACTGGCTTAAAGATGTGTTGGGTTTGTTAATCATGAAGTCTAATCCAAGTCCAAGTCTCGCATTTTTATAAAGTTTAAAACTATCGTGTAATACAACTTAAAAATCACTAGATTTTTTTAAATAGATCAAATAAAAAAGCGCAGTGGTCCTGTTCTGCACTGGGCATGTTCTGGCTGCACTTTCCCGCGCTTCTGTGAACGTGGCTCCACATTCTCCTCACTGGAGCAGTAACTGGCCTCGCTTTTTTTGACCAGCGATGTTTAGTTTTTACATCCAACATACAATGTACAAAATACACCTACACACAGAGAGAAAACTCCCTCAAAGCAGCTGCCTATTCTTGTCTTGATGTTGACATAACAGAAACATGTGCGGCTACAACAATGTTCAGGAGAGTGGTTTGTGATCATCTGAAATATTCAAAAATCCCACATAAAGCCTCTTTAAAAAATCTCCATGGAAAAAACACAATCCTCATTGGAGGTTGTGAACACATACTTGCTGAGCTGACACGGTGGCCCCCTGCTTCCAGCCTCTGTGCAGGACCTGCGCCAGGGCAGACACGGCGCTGGCCCTCACATAGCTCTCCTGGTCCTGCAGCGCCTCCATGAGCAGCGGGAGAGTACTGCACTCCTCCAGCAGCAAGCTCTGAGAGGCGGTGAGAGCGCTCTGCTGTCCCAAGAACTCCACAGTAGAGTCCCTGGTCTCCCAGCGCTGGTCACAAATGCGCTTCTGTACCACTCGTAGTAGATCTGGCATAGATAATAGAAATGTTAACTTCAAAAAATAAAAATAAAAAGAATTATTGGGATATAGTATAAGGCAAAATGTGACATTTGTTAGTATTAATAGTATTTGTAACATGAATACAGCAAGTATTGAGACTGGATTTTGCAATATTATGGGATTCATGTCACTCATTACAAAAAATGAGAAAAAGAAGACTGCTCAACTATCGTGTGTATTATGGTCTGCACATTAACTGAAGTGAACTTTATCCGTTAACATTAAAGACACAGGACCTTATTACAGGGAAAGACATAATTATACTCTGAAAAGGCGGCCTCTCCCATGAATGGTGAGCTCCAACAACAACATATCATTCAAATACAACAGACTAGAGTAACAAAAAGCAGACCTAAAAGAGTAACATAAATCTCTGAAGTAAATTACCAGAGCATAATCGGAGAAAACACAAACGTGAAACAGATAATTACATATTCAAATACTGAAAAACTTTGTTCTATTTGCCCTACTGTATCGATTTTAGTGTGGGCGCAAAATATCGCAACACTGAACCGAATCGTTTCTTTGCTCCCATCACTATATATTATATCACCTTGTCTGAGCTCGTCTGACATCCACGACTGATTTGTACAAACTTTGGTCCACTTGAGTACGGCTTGGTAACACTTGTGGAGCACCTGTGGAATAGATGAAACATCGTTAAATCGAAATGAAGTTTAAACAAACAGTACAATCACGGTACAAACTCACAGTGGGGTCAGAATCTGGATGATTTAGAAACATCAAGAGAATCGTGAACACCTCATGCACTTTGTCAGAAGCACCTGGAAGAAGTCACAATATGAATATTTGAAACACATGAAACATCACAATATGCAAATGTAGTATTTGTATTGAATACTTATACTTTATATAAAGTATTATTAAGAGAAGAATTTGTTTTCATGGTTAAAAGACTTGGTTCTGCGGCACAGCATATTTAACGGCCATTGTCAACCATTTTTGGTGAAGAAAATGATGCACTAAAATGTTCAGAAAGAGTCTAGTGCAATTGAGACAAAAGTATTTTATCAAGTTTAACCCCAAGTTCTAGAAGTGCTGTTTAGCAAAACTATACTCCGAAGATGATAACTGCATTACAGTTGGAGTTACCATTACCTGAACAAACGCAAACAGCAGCTAGAGCTTCCAGAGCACTTTTCTGAATTTTTCCATTTCCAATGATACATCGGTTGACCTCACCACACGTAGAGGACGCCACAGCGCCACCTATGGACATGTGTAATAAAGACACCACGCTAGAGACTATCAGAAGAGGTTTACAGGGCAGGAAGTGATCCGGCTGAAAGAGAAAGGCATAGTCAATTTCACACATCCAGACAGAATAATAATAGTTATTTGTTGATAGAGATATTGTGGTATGATTACATAAAATAGAATCATGAATTGTAGGTACTGGTAGAATAATGATATTGTAGAACAAACAGGTCACTGGTTATCATTTTAATGTAATGCAATGTAAAGTCATGCATTTCCTTTGTAATAATAGGGTTGATAAAAGTCAGTTGTAAATAATAACTATCAGTCACCAAAATAAATACACACAAATCTGAAAATTGGTGAGAAGTGTTGTCATTATTGTAAAAGTTTGCTTTGTGTAATCCATGACCAGAGTTTGACACATACCAGAAGTGTAATCTGATGAAGTTGTGTGACACATGTTAAGATGATGGAGGTGCAGGTGGTTTTGTTTTGAAGCTCCTCTTGGATTTCACCTATGGAAAAAGGGAAATAATTTCAGAATACAATAATTCAACTTAATGCATTTGAATATATATCAAAACTAAAACCTATACAAAAGTATAAACTACTGAATTAAATAAAATATATGTGAATGATTTTACCCAATCTTTGACCTACTTTTTGTGAAGTTTTAAATGTAATTACAAGGTTGAACATGGGCCGCACATGTGATATAAGCACGTGTAGAAGTAATTCTGTAACAATTACCTAGCTTAAAAACGGTTTGTCTAAACACTCTTGAACACACAACATAATGGTTTAGAATGTAAGACTGAAAATGGAACCTTTCATAACAGTGATTTTGATCGATCATACCCTCTGTATTTGAGCAGAGTCCAGGCTGTCCGGTTAAAGCGACAAGTGGTTGAAGTAGTATCTTAACAGCCTTTGGTGTATGGACAGGGTCACTAGAAGAACACATCACAACCTTTAAATAAATGTTGTACCCTGTGTATTCAGACATTAAATGTTGTAACCTGTGTATTCAGGCTTGTACCCTGTTGGCTTGTACCCTGTTGTACCCTGTGTATTCAGGCTTGTCTACACACAGAGCAAAATCTGTATTGATGTTCTTACCAAAAGCCTAGATGTATGACAGCTGCTGCAGCTCGAATCCGCTCTGTAGCCTGTCCCACCTCAAACATGGCACAAAGAAGACGACTAGCAACAGGGGATGACTGACTGAAACAAAACATACATAATTGGTAATTTATTGGTGCATTTGCCTTCCTGGTTCTTTTTTGATTAAGTTTACACAAGCACGTTACACTCATGCCCTTTGATAATAGTAAGACATGTGATGGGTTAGTTGGGGTTTTCTTTACACCCTGGCACCACTAAACATTATATGTATTGAATGAGGCAATGGTCCTAAAATGATGTATGCACCAGGATGCTGAAACCCATGAATGGTGTCACAACATTTAAAGGAGCAGTATGAAAAAATCTGGCCAAAACTGGTACTGTACTCTCCCTGACTCAGGTTGGCAGATATTCAGACGAATCCAGCAGGGACCATAATATCTGAACAAATCTATAACCAACACCTTTTTCACAAAGATAGAAATCCTGGTTTTATTCTTAGTTTTGTCAGAAATGATTTGAGAATCATAACGAGGCCACACTTAACCAGTGAGATTAGCTCGATGAGGTGAGTTCTGGCGCCCGGTTCACAGACTTTCTGGTTGGTAAAACGGTGGGGGACTGGACATCGAAATGAAAACAATAACAACATTTAAAGGCTGTAAAACTAATTTTGAAATCCAAATATCACAGCTGAACAACAGTTATCATTTAAAGAAGTATTGGAAAAGAGCATGATTTATTAATGTCTTTTTGACAGATTAGGGCCATTGAATGATAACTTGACGTGAAAATCTAACATATTGCTACTTTAAAGCGGAGAACTGATTGGCCCTTGCAGTAGTGATCCATCCTGATTCTTCAATGAGTGTGAAAAAGCTGCTATATTTATTTATCTAAGGACCATTGAGATTAATCATCTAACATAATCTGTTTGTGCTAACTTTCATACATGTGAATACTAATGATGTGAAAACAAACAAGTGGCAAATTAGAACAAGTTAAGACTAGTAATAGCGTTAATCTACTTCCTCCTCTTATCGTTTGAAAATCAGGCACCCCACGCTCAAGTTCAGCTAAATGAGAGCTGTTTCTTTCCAACATACCTGTTTGCAGCTAGAATGAGCTCCATCAGCGGCAGTGTAAGTTGGCCGTTCGCTGCTGTGACCATACCCTCCAGCGGACCATAGACCGCGTCAAATAACTTCCCCCGCAGAGGAGCATGAGCCTGGGACAAGACCTGAGCAATGAGCCTCAGTAACCTTGCCTTCTGCTGGGGATGTTCCTGTTCTTTGGGGAGCAGTGATTCCTTGAGATAGTCACAAATTCCCATCACAAGTGTATTATATTGTGAGCTTGAGGCTGATAGTATGCTGCCATTTTGTGTCATACATGTCTCTTCGGGTGTAAGGTCTTTGCCGTTTGTTATTGGCGGTTCAGGTTGATAAAATAGCAGAATGTGTGCCAACAGTTGATTGGATGAGGAGGCCACAAATAAACTTGGGTCCGTTTGGAGGCGTAAAAGATGCTCCGTTAATTCTAAAATGATAAAAAAGAATAAAAAGAGATGTTATTATATTATCAGTAGAAGTAGCAGTGGAGTAAAGCAACCTTGAAACAAAAAATTCAGTAAATACATGTAGTTACTAAATTGTATGGATGCTTAAATTGTTAATATATTTTGGTTCTATGGTTTTGGGGGTATACCTTATATTATTTACCCATAAATAAAGTATATGTGTAAGGAGCGGGTCTCTCTAATTGATAAGATAGGATAAGCCATTTTTTCATAAGATTGTTTTGGGTGGACAAATTTAATGAATACGTGCTGGTAAGTGAGATAGAGAATAGAGGATAGATGATTGATAATAATATAAACAACTCTCCACAAATTCTTACAGGTGGTTGAGTGGAATGTCATATGTCTTGCCCCCAGGGCAAGACATATGACATTCCACTCAAGCTTATATGACATTCCACTCAAGCCCCACTTAAGTGAAGACCCAGTAGACAGGTAATTTAAAAAATTTATCAATCTGTCCTTCAGGTTACCTGATTGTAGAAATAAGCTCAGAGCCTCTTGGTGCTGCATCATGCTCCTCAAGCCGTGAACCCATCCACTTCTGACAGAAGGATCCTCCCAGAGCCCGGCCTCCTGCCACTGCTTTACATCAAACACTTTAGTCAGATTTGAACGATCCTGTGAAAAACAAACAAACTACCTTGAGCCAATGTCAATCATTTACAGGAGAATACGAGAAAACAGAGAATAAGTTGCACCTGGAGTATGTGAAACCCTTTAACAGTGGCAGCCAGTAGACCAGTGAGTTTTATAGTGAAACAAATGATGGCAGGGTCTGAAGCGTTGTTCTGAGTGACTGCAGGAATGAACTCCAAAAGACATGGGAATGACTCAAGTAGAGATGTGCCTGAAAAAAACAACAATATTTAACAGTATTACACTGTTTTAAATCCTTATCACACCTAGTAATAGTAGGAATTGGTTTTATACATGTTTTTTTTTTTGTTAAACTGGCCTCGTAAACACTGAAAGGGAATCTGAAGGGTATAACGATTGTCCTGATGCACTTGCACTCAGCACTACAGGTCAGAAACATCAAATAAGACTGTTGTTAAAATAAATAATGCAATGGATGTTTTACGTCTCATATCATTACTGCATTAAATATCCAGCAGTGGTGGTCGCTGGCTCTGGTAGCAGATTTAAATGAGAACGGAGAAAAAAAATTACCAGCGTTGGAAAGTTGCGTGAACCAGTCGAGCAGTTTCTCCAGGCTGGTGTCATCGGGCAGACCGACTCCTGAAGCCGACAAGAGCTCACACACCCGGGGCAGTAGGGATAAGCACTCCTGCTCCACAGCACAGCCAGAAGAGCAGTGCATTGTGTTTTATTGAACTGTCATACACTGCACAATGACAACGCATTGACGGGTTAAGTGATGTTCAGGTTGCGGTATAGCCACATAACAAGTGTACAGCCAAGGCTATACTACGGTGATGTTCCGCAGTGCACAGCTCAGGTTATGTTGAGATAATGAAAAGCAGAGCATAGACTGTAGAGATGTGACACCGCGGGAACCGGCGCGTGGCTTCCTTCTTCTCTTCCGTGTTTGTGACCGCGCCGCGGTGTGTGTAAATCTGTAACCACCTGGATAACACCATCAGCGCTAGATCTGGTGGTAAGCGCGCATCCATACCATCTGCACAGGCCTATATTTTCCCACAGCGCCCCCTAGCGCCCGGAAGCAGTTTCCTTTCTGCGTTTCCGTCGCTTCGTCCATTTTCAGGATTTCGCACATGGTGCTGCACCGGCCGCCGCTAGCCGCCCTCTTCATCTGCACCATTGTGCTCCCTTTCAGCGAGAATCCGTGATCGCACTTGTGTTAAATGCGCAGTACGGTGGATATGGTGGACGACCCCGATTATGAAGAGGAGGAACCTTCCTTCAGCGACCCGGAGGACTTTGTGGATGACATCGAGGATGACGGTGAGCCACGGCAGGAAACAGTGCGGCTTCACGGCCTAGTGCGAGCTATGGCTAATGCTAACAGGAGCCACAGCTCTCAGATGCTATCGACTGTTCTCCTCCTGCATTTACTTACGAGTTCAAATGTAATTGCCATAAATACAGTGCCACATGATGTCGGGATTTGTCCATTGTTCTTGTCGCCAACGTTTTGCTGTAGTTTAGTTCGATAGACCTGTGTTAACAGTCAGTCCTTGGCAGACCTGGTATTATTGCCCCTGTATGAACATATGGCCCGAATGTAATGGGAAAGGACTAACTATAGCATTGACATGTCATCATCCTTTAGCTAAATAGATATAATAACAGGCTGTCTTTGTATTGAAAAGTTAGCTGACATTTTCATTCATTAAACGTAAAGACCATTGTTGTCGTTGTAGAGTGAATACATTTTAGAAAGAGATGGCAGCTGTGTAATGCAGATATTATACAGAATTGTGTATGATAATATCACAATAATGACCATATTGTGCAGCCTTTTTAGACAAAACATAAGTAATGCAACTATAACAAGACTGTCACTGATTATTTTAGCAGTAGCAGATGTCTTTGATTAGTCAAATGTTCATTGAGGTTTTTATACACATTTAACCAACTTTAAACACATTAGTGTGAAGTTAACTCATCTCATTAATTAATGCCTAAGTATTTGACAACATGTTTTGGTGTGTGTTCCATCCATCCATCCATGGATGGTTATAGTTGGTAATTCCCAGTAAACATTTGCAATGATTTATAATACAATTAATAGTAAATCACAGTCATTTTACTTGATTGATAAACCATTTTTAGTGACCTTGTTAATGAATTGTGCCACTCCAAAATAAACTTTCCTTGCTTTTACTAAAATCCATTATGGCGTTGTTTTACAGAGCTGCTGGATGACATCCTGAGGGAGAAGCCCCAGGAGGCTGATGGCATTGACTCCATGGTGGTGGTGGACAATGTGCCTCAGGTCGGCCCAGAGAGGCTGGACAAGCTTAAGAACGTCATCCACAAAATCTTCTCCAAGTTCGGCAAGATCACCACAGAGTTCTACCCCGAGGTGGAGGGCACCACTAAAGGGTAATGCTATAGAGATGCAAAAAGTCTTACCTCAAATCTTATTCAAAATGAAGTCATTAATGAAACAGAACATGGGGGATATAACATATAACAACAGTTGACAGTCAAGAAAAGGAAATTATTCAAACGCAGGCAGTTTATCCATGTTTGAGCCAGGAGGATGGAAATGGAAGCCTACAGCTCACATTCTACTGTGACTGGATTAAACCGCAGGGTGTGGAGGAGGATCATGAGAAGATATTACTGTTTTGGTTAAGTCAGGCATGTCAAACTGCTGCTTGTGGGCCAAATCCACCAAATTTTAGTGGTTTCTAAAATGATTTTTTGTTATTATTATTAACTTGCAGCATTAATGGTATGGTAATGGTAAACCGAGGCATGTTATACATCTATTTTATCAGAAAAACAAACAAATTTGAATTTTAATAAAACATTTACCCAATACAATAATATGAAATAATGTGTTTAACGTTATATATTGTTTTTCAGAAAAATCAACGAGAAAATAATAGTAAAAGTCATGTCAAAATACCTTCATAATGTAAAAAAAATGATAAGAAAAGAATAGGATATCCCTTTCTATTATTTTAGCCCCTACTTTTTTTATTCACCGACCAAAATGAGTGACACCTCTGGGTTAAGTGATTGCAACGTAAAATAAGTACTCAGCCTTTTATCTCACTGTAAACAGGCCGCATGTGTGTTGCGCTAACACATGAGCAAGCAGCCAGATCAGACGTTGGTGTGGAGGATGGTGCTTTCGTGCATCTAATTTCAATTCAAATGAACAGGCTACCTGCCATTTTGTTGTCTCCATCTAATTAAGGTTTAGGTATATTTTATTGACATATTTTTTCTCTGCATTTGATCACAGTCAGGGCCAGTGGTCCCAGTCCCCATCTCCAGATATTTATGCTCTTGGTCAAGACTTCCTTTTCCTACGGTGCATGTTCTTGGCTGTGGGAATGACATGAAACAAATCTAGACACTGGAATTGCCATGTAAACTACACACCAAAAGATCCGGTCTAACCAGGGATTGCACCAACAGTCTTCTTGCTGTGAAGTATTAGTGCTACCCTCTATTAGTGGTTAGAAGTAATTGTCATAAATTGAAAATAAAGTGAGACAGACACCATGGGAAAGTTTACTTGGTGGTCCTTATTGAAAAAATAATAATCAAGATACCAAGAAAGTATTAAGCTGTAACGAATCTGTGATTTTTATCATTTCAGGTACATCTTCCTGGAGTATGTGTCTCCCACCCAGGCCATGGAGGCCGTGAAGAACGCAGATGGATACAAACTGGACAAGCAGCATACGTTTAGAGTTAACCTGTTCACTGACTTTGACAAGTGGGTCCACACAGCATTAGAATGTGTTGTGGAGTTGTAACGCCTGGCTAATGTGAATTTACATCCAGGTACATGACTATTAGTGATGAATGGGAGACTCCAGAGAAGCAGCCGTTCAAAGACTTTGTGAGTACAATGGCATTCTTGCTATCCATGAACACATAGATCTGTATTAAAATTGGCTTCAAACTAAAAAAAGATTCACACTGTCGTCAGCTTAATTATAAATTATGCCCTACAGAACCAAAAAAATGATGCGTAACGCCATGCATATGTGAGGGAACTGGGCCCCCCCACGTGTCACGCCAGACCATTCAGTTTCCCTGTGTCTCCCTTGCTGTATTTTTGTGGAGTTTTCACATGCACTTTGATGTTTGAACTGGATTAAATATTCAATGTGATAACTTATGATATTTTGGACCATTTAAACATGCATTGCACATGCTTCTTGTTAAACTAGTGCAGGTTTATTGTGTGTACATATATATTTTTTATTGCACTTTAATGCTGAAGCATAATACTGAAAAATCTGCGCTTTTGTCTATAGGGTAACTAAGGCCTATAAAGAAAGCCTTGGTTTATTGATTTATATCCTTTAAAATCATTAAACCATTTAAAGGATATAAATATGATCAATACAAAATTGCAAATAACAAAACACAAGCAACAAGCAGTCTTCTGACGATTTCACCTGAAAGTTTCGTCTCGAGACACTCCCGCCCCTTCAAAAAACCTTACAGGAGGAATTTTAACTCTGCCACACAACAGCGTGAGACGAGGGCTCACAAAATTACCACACAATTCAGTACATTGCTGAATATATGCGGTGTGATTTGATCATTCTCTAAAGGTGCCATACTTTGCTTTTCTTCATTTTTCACAGTCCATCCTATGCACATGTGTGATAATAATTTGGGTGATGCACCATACAACACTCAAAACTTCTCAAATTATAGCCATTTCGTGCATAGAGGTGATGTCACTTCATGTAAAATGCTTGGATCTGTGCTCCTTTCCCTGTGAGCCCGCCTCCCCCCGCCCGCACGGTGATGTAGCATCATGCTAAATTCTGAGATAAACAAGAGCTTTTTAAGAGTAATTTCACACATGAGAATAAACTTTTCCTACAATGGAAACCCGTCACATAAAGCCCTATGTCGTCAATCCAGTATCAGACCCTAATTATTTAGTTCAGTGACATATGGTGAGTTAGTTGCACTGTACTCACAGACTGAGGCTCCTGTTAACGCCTTTTATGTTGGAAATAACACCAGGTTTCCAGATCAGCTTTTGAGTAGGTCCCGTTTTAAGGTAACTGTAGATCTGGAACAGTCTTTGGTGGTGTCTGTCACTCGCAAAAAATCATCTGCTAGTTTTGTCGCAAATTTCAGACTCCCGGGTACATACGAGGCAGATCCCTGTGAACAAAGTGGATCCCCATTCTTCGCCTTCTGGCCTAATACTTTCGCCACATTTTTACACCAAAAACACCTTTTATTCAAGTTGACATGAAGCTAACACAAAAAACAGTTATTTACAGTCTATGGACCACACACTGGACTCGGAGAGGCTGCATGGGCTGACCATAGACGGACCTGATTCGCTGGTTCAGTTTCTCCCCTTTGTCAATCACCACTTATGGCGCGTTCAGACCAAAAGCTTCAAAAAGCGTCTGACGCGCTTCAACTGACGCCGGGATAGTTTTGTGATTTTGGTGCTTGAAGCTTTTGACGCGAGTGACGCGCCTGACGCCGGTGGGAGGAGCTTCACTGGCTTCACTGTTGTCTGTAGTCAGGACAGCGGTGGATTTTTCAATGAGCGGCGAGCCTTTATTTGTTATATAAAGCAAAATAACGTTGTTGTAGGGCTTCAACAAAACATGTTATGGGTTCACCACAGACTTGAGAGGCTGCAGTGTTTGCAGAGTTCAGTCATTTACTCCAGGAGCTGCGTACGGAGGAGTCTCGCTTTCAGCGGTACTTCCGCATGTCACTCGCCCAGTCTGAGTTCTCAAACCCCGGAGCTCGCCTCTCCCCGGCTCTCGCTCGCCTCTCCCCGCCTCGCTCTCGCCTCTCCCCGGCTCTCGCTCGCCTCTCCCTGCCTCTCCCCGCCTCTCCCTGCCTCTCCCCGGCTCTCCCCGGCTCTCGCTCGCCCCTCGCTCGCCCGGAGCTGCCTTGCTCTGAGCCAGACTCATCGTCAGCCTGTTCTTATTTTAAATAAACTACGTTTACTACACAGCATGTGTACAATGATTTTTGTTACTCAGAACGTTACTACTCATACAAATAATATTACTAATAACAATAATGCCAATAAAACAGCAGCAGCAGATACATGACTTCTCTCCATGACAGAGACAGACCCTCTGCTGCTGCTGCTCCTCGTCTCCTGATTGGTTGAAGCCCGCGTCAAAGCTTCAAAAGCTCAGCTTTGCTCAGCTTCGGTGTCAAAGGGATTGTTTTGATACGCGAGCGTTTCGCGCGTCAAAAGCTTCAAGTGAGCGCGTATTACGCGCAACCTTTGAAGCTTTTGACGCGCGCCAAGTGACGCCGGGCCCCTCGGCTTCACCTGACGCGCTTCACCATTAACTTTCAATGCAAACCTGGCGCTTTTGACGCCGAAGTTAAGTCCGGTGTGAACGCCCCTTTAGAGGCAGGCTTTTGACGTCACAGATTGTAACATGTCACGATTTGAAACTGCTCGTTTCTGAGCCTCTCGAGAATGAAAGAGAAAAATTGCTCTAACTAATGTTTGAGAGAATCAATGAAAAAACTACTCTTGGCATGTGTAGGAAGGCCAAATAACACTATAATGTTTAAACCAGAGAAAAGAGTAGTCTAGTGTAAACAGGAAGAGAAACACGGATCTTGAGGTAGTCTCTGAAGTTAGTATTAGCGTCACCAGTTAAGGCGAGCGTTGTACTACACCGCATTTGGGCTGGCACGGTTTAAAAAAATAAACCCTTCTGACCACAGGCCATCTTCACACCCCTGTGGCGACAATCCAGGTCACTTGGCCTAATTTGTTTGTAAAAACCTATGTGACCATGCCCTAATACTATTTTATTGATCCCCCATTGGAGAAATTTAGGTGTCGACCAGCAGAATCCATTCATACAAATACATGATTCTAAAAAGTTATTTATTTAATAAATTATTTAATTATAAGATGCAAATATATGCCATTTAACATATTATTTTATACGACATAATATAATAGTAATCTTTCTCCTGTTATTATAATTGATAATATAAGAATTTTCTGTTACCAATTGCCAAATGTATCCAAACTGTTCCTGACTCGAGATATTGAGATATTTTTAATAAAATTCTATTAAAACTAAAGTACCAAGCTTTACAAACATTTAAAGTAAATTAGAGTAATGAATTCATATTTTTGTTTCTCAGGGTAACATGCGACACTGGATTGAGGACCCAGATTGTCGTGACCAGTTCAGTGTGATCTACGAAGCTGGAGAAAGAACAGCCATTTTCTCTAATGATGCCAAAGAGTCCATCCTTGTTGAAGAAAGAGCGGTACATATACAAGATCAAACTGATTTTTTTTTTTAACTCTTATATTGTGATATTGTGATTGTGTTTTCTGCTACTGCTTTAGCGCTGGACAGAGACATACGTGCGCTGGTCTCCAAAAGGCACGTACCTGGCCACATTCCATCAGCGTGGCATTGCTCTGTGGGGGGGAGAGAAGTTCAAACAGATCCAGAGGTTCAGCCACCAGGGCGTGTCCCTCATCGATTTCTCGCCTTGTGAGAGGTGAGCCTGTTTGGTCCTCAAGTTGTTTAGAATAGCTGTGAATGCTTATTGATAACTGGTATCAATATCATAATCATATTTATGGTGGTATTGTTTTATTAATCTAGTTGTTTGAACTCTGGTTTGATTGGTACTGAAGAGAAAATACGCCCTTAAACACAAAATTAAATTCAAATACAGCTACAAAATCAAGATATTTTCAAGTGTTTTTTTCTTTTTTTTAGTTTACTTTCAGACCATTTGTGGTCATAATCCATGCCACAAATAATGCAAAATAACAAGTTCAGAATGTCATTCAGACGACTTCGGCTTTGCTCATTTACGTTAACTATGTTTCTCTGAATTGGTCCGTCCTTAATGAAATGAGTCCTTGACAGCTCATTTAAAAATAATCCCACATTAACTCTAACCCTCATTAACCAGACCCCTGCATCTACGGGACTCTAAAAATCTTACCATTGGAGCTTTGACCCATTACTTCATTTACACAGTACAAGCGCCAGTGGGTTCAGCCTCTGTGTGGGTGGAGACACATACATATAAGTGCTTTTTGTGCAGGTATGTTGTGACCTTTAGCCCTCTGATGGACACAAAAGAGGACCCCCAGGCCATCATCATCTGGGACATCCTAACGGGACAGAAGAAGAGGGGCTTCCACTGTGAAAGCTCTGCACACTGGCCCATCTTCAAGTCAGTGGCACAACTCAACAACTTTACTATATATTGTTCACATGCACTTGATTTACAATTACTCTGTGATGTTTCAGATGGAGCCATGACGGAAAATTCTTTGCCAGAATGACCACAGACACACTCAGCATCTATGAAACTCCAGTGAGTGTTTGTGTGTTTTACGTGTGCATTTATTAGTAAAATGAATTGTTTGTTGTATAAGGGGAAAACATTTCTTCTTTCCAGTCAATGGGCCTGCTTGACAAGAAGAGTCTGAAGATTACTGGCATCAAGTAAGTTTGTTGTAATCAGTAGAAACTAGCTGAGTGTATTATGACTTAGAGCTAATCTGCCTTGTGGCTCCTGCAGGGACTTCTCCTGGTCCCCCGGTGACAATATCATCGCTTTCTGGGTCCCCGAGGATAAGGACATCCCAGCCAGAGTGACCCTCATGCAGCTGCCCTCGCGGCAGGAGATCCGAGTGAGGAACCTGTTCAATGTGGTAGACTGTAAGCTGCACTGGCAGAGGAATGGTGACTATCTGTGCGTCAAGGTGGACCGCACACCCAAAGGCACACAGGTCAGTGCACCTCCCCTTTATTCAGACAAACGAACACATATACTCAAATACTAATAAGTGTGGTTTTTATCCCAGGGCGTAGTCACCAACTTTGAAATCTTCCGCATGAGGGAAAAGCAGGTTCCTGTTGATGTTGTTGAGATGAAAGGTTAGTGTGTCAAAATAGGCTCAAGACAATTGTAGCTTAAAGATCTTAAAACGGGTGTGATTTTGGATGTCTGCTTTAAATTATTGTAATTGTAGTAAGTAAAGTTTTGTATCTTTTTACATTTTACATGATTAATAAAGTGAAGATGATTTGCCACCAGATACATAATCCTTAACCACTGCATGATTCATAATCTACCTCCAGTATTTCCTCTTCATTTGATCTTTTATTGTTGGCATTATTTGAGTTGAGTCACCCTTCCCTTGTCGTTTGTCCTTTGCAGAGAGTATCATAGCGTTCGCCTGGGAGCCCAACGGCAGTAAGTTTGCTGTTCTCCATGGAGAGTCTCCTCGAATCAACGCCTCGTTCTACCACGTCAAAAACAACGGCAAGATTGAGCTCACAAGTAAGAATACTCCTCTTTGACATGATGCCTGAAAGAC
The DNA here is from genome assembly GCA_964034765.1 of Knipowitschia caucasica. Lineage (NCBI taxonomy): Eukaryota > Metazoa > Chordata > Actinopteri > Gobiiformes > Gobiidae > Knipowitschia > Knipowitschia caucasica. Next base: position 21,701,027 of record OZ035825.1, read on the forward strand.
TAGTAACTATAGTAGGATGTTTTGAAGTGAAAACTCTTCATATTGTACTAGTTTTAAATTGGATTATAGGATTACTTTAACTATATTTATGTCACTCTTCTCTCGATGTGATGGTAAGATGTATTTTCCACTCTTTTTCAGAGATGTTTGATAAACAACAGGCCAACAGCATCTTCTGGAGCCCACAAGGACAGTTCATGGTCTTGGCTGGTCTCCGAAGGTTGGTTCAATTTTCTTTGTTTTGTGCATCGCTATCATTAATCAGAAGTCCCTGATGCTCAGAAGGCTGATAAGTGGTCGTGAGCTGGATATGGGTATATGTCACATAAATATAATCTTGTCATACTTTCTGGAGTGTGCTTGCTCCCACCTCAACTGCCACTTGTTGGAGTAAATGAGAGGAATATTGGACATTATTTAGGCCAATAACTTTCCCTGGTATATGACTTTTAAAGTTTCCGATACCCAATATGAACAAAGTATTAACATTGTTATCAGGCAATTGCCGGTTGTCAAGCAGGCAGACTGTTTGAACAGTTTGAATTGTCTGACATAACATAAAATCCTATGTGATTGAAGTTACATGACTTGCATGATCATCTGGTCCTGCAGGCCACAGTTTACAATGAAGTGGTCATCAGTGTGGGTTGAATGTGGTAACTTATGTATGCAAGATGAATTCCCATTTATGTTATTATTTATTTTGTTCCTTGCAGTATGAATGGAGCCCTGGCCTTTGTGGACACGTCGGACTGCACCATGATGAACATAGCCGAGCACTACATGGCCTCAGATGTGGAGTGGGACCCAACGGGCAGATTTCTGGTCACCTCTGTGTCCTGGTGGAGCCACAAGGTATATCAGTTGCATTGAAACTAGGGGTGTCAAAGTAAATGTGTTAACTGATGTCATTTATCAAAACAATTGATGCATTAATCGCATGGTCTGATGCCTCCCAATACTTTGATAAGCTTTGACCGGAGATTTCCCTGAGCAGGAAAACCTTCAAAATCTCAATGCATAGAAAACAAAACTATTTAACCCTATGAACCTGTCTGCACCGGCGCCAATGCATGCGCACATGTTTTACAAATTATCAATTTACTTGATTTGTCTGTGCGATGCACGGAGGATAAACTACGCTTGTCTGAAAGTCCGTGTCCAAAGCGTGACCCGTGAGGTACAGACAGCTGTGAGATACAAACACACGGGGACTGCCAAAGATCGTCAGAGAGTGAGATGTCTCACTCCTCTGTGTTTACTTGTTCTCCCACAGTTGAAACTACAGCTGCGATTGCAATTACCGGCTGAAGAGTGCACATTATTGATAAAGACGATAATAAATACAGTAAAATGACATTATGTGTATATGATGTATATAAATATATGTATTATATAAATAATGTTTTTTTTTTGTCCAAGTTTCTTATGTTTTACGTTTTTTACAGCTGTGCTACAGAAGCAACCCCAGCATTATAGACAAACTGCTTCAGGAAGGAAATCAGGAGTACAGAGTTTTTTGCTTTTATAGTGGAATTTTGTAAAAAGTATAATAGTTTTAGATAAATTTTTTTCCCCCATTATCCCCAAGTCCCTAAATAACATTTATATGCAGTGTAAAAAGTTGTTTATAGCATTTCATTGTGTTTTTTCAATACATTTTTGTTAAATTGATTTTCCGTTTGATTTTTTTCTTTGTCTTCATGATTCCATAATTTTTATATAATTCATATGACAGCTTTACAATATGAATATTCTAAAACCCCAGGTTGTACTGAAAAAAACAAAGTATACTGCTTGACTCTGCATCAAAAGATGACTGTTTTATGAGCAATTTTACACACAAAAAACCAGGCGAGGAAAGTTCCCCAAAATGACCCATGTGCATAGAGGGTTAAACAAAAAAACCCACAAAATTCCGAAAGATCAATAATGTAGATATTTATCTAAAAATGTATTTAATAGTTTTAACTTGTTCGACGATATGACGATTCAAACTATGACTGGTCTCTGTTGTAGGTGGACAATGCATACTGGCTGTGGACCTTCCAGGGCCGTCTCCTTCAGAAGAACAACAAAGACCGCTTCTGTCAGCTGCTGTGGAGACCCCGACCCCCCAGTCTGCTCAGCGCCGAAGAAATCAAGGTTTGAAAGCAAAACTATAACCGGCTACAACATTTCTCCAATCTCCCAATGTCACCGACCCCCTAACATGTCTTATTCCTCCCACAGAATATTAAGAAAGATCTCAAGAAATACTCGAAGATCTTTGAACAGAAGGATCGTCTGAGCCAGTCCAAGGCCTCCAAGGTCTGTCTCAAGATTCTTGTTATGCTGACAATAGCTGTAAGCTAAAGCAACAATATGTCTGTTTTATGAGTAGGAGCTGGTGGACAAGCGCAGGTCAATGATGGAGGACTATCGAAAGTACAGAGAGGCAACACAAGCCACCTACCAGGAACAGAAGACCCTTCGCCTGGAGCTCAGAGGAGGTGATTTGGTGGAATAAATCATGCTATTCTAACCAATTATGAGTAGAAATCAGTCTAATTGTTTTGTCAAAGGATGAGATTTCAACATGGGGAATTCACCATTTCTAATTTATATTAATGAGTGACAAATTGGCAGTATTTGTACTACAATTTTCAGCCACGAGGGGGCACTGATGAATGCAAACAATTGTTTGCTTCCAATGTTGAGAAAAGATTTTTGTTTTTTTCCTTACAATTTTTCCATTGTAAGTTAGGTGGTGGTACTTGATAAAATTACTCTATTGCATGTATTTTTCGGCACATGGGAGTGTTTCAGTCTCCCAGTAAAAAAGAGGCTATTTATTTTCTGAGAAATTGTGAACCGATTTCAGATATTGTCTTTGGAATTTGAAACTGATGTATGAACATCTTAACGAAGAGGTTTAATGTGATAATTTATAGTTTGCTATAATGTTTGGTATTTAGTTTTGATTAAATTACGTTGTGAAATTGTACCTAATAGATTTAATAGATTAAACTTCTCAACCATATAAATGTCTTCTACAACTTAACGGTTACATTTACATTCATACTAACCTTTTATATTACACGGTTCTAAAATCAATAATTTTTGCTTTCAGGTGTTGATACGGATGAGCTGGATAGCAACGTGGACGACTGGGAAGAGGAGACCATTGAATTTTTTATCAACGAAGAAATCATTCCCCTCGGCGATCTGTAGTCCCATACGCAGGTGAGCCGCACTAACAAATACAATCACGTTGATGGCGCTCCACCAAGCTAACTGACCTCTTGTCTTTCAGTCCGTCCGTTGTTGTGTGGAAAAGAGGAGAGGAGTCATTGATTGGAGGGTAACGACCACCACCGTGAATTTTCAAGGTTTGCGGACTTCATCAAAGCGCGCCCGGCGGATCCACAGCCACTTGGGAGGGGCTGACCACAGTCCCTCCGCACCATCAACAGTTTATCTCCCTGAACTTTCGCAAATACTGCCTTGTTTTTCTATTGAATTGGATCCATCGCTCTCTCAATCGGACTTGTTCCCAGTGGGGTTGTCTTTGAACTAGCCCCGCCATGCCAGAGGGAGCCGTGGCTGAACCGGTAGCATTGCTAGTAAACATGCTTATGTGGCGCTATAGTGGCCTGTTTCCTCCTCCTTTCAGACTAGGCTTTCACACAGAGAGGGGGTGCGTTGTGGGAGTAACTTTAATAAGACACAATAAACATTTACAAATGTTATAATGGGCCTTGTCTTGGTGGTTTTTTTCTGTGTTTTGTGGTTGCCAGCTTGTGACTCTGTATCTGTATCTTTCAAGTAGGTCCCCAAAGGCTTTAGAAATGACACATCTAGTTATACAATGAACATTTGATTCATACACAATATGTATTTATTTCATAAGAATTTAACTACCCATCTAAGGCTTTTGCTGTTGAGCAGTACATTTTTCTTGGGGTCTTCCAATGAGACATGCTTGGACATGGCTCCAGGACTGATAGGAGGAGCAGTGACTCCATTTTAAGCTCCCTATCTCTAAGGGAGCGCATTCTCGCCTGTGCGATCAATACCCAAAGTCGATGGACCGGTAAATCCCTCTTCACCACAACGGTCCGGAGCCACCGCATCACTGCAGAAGCTTCACCGATCCGTCAGTCAATCTCACCACATCCTTCCCTCACTCGAGACCAAGACCTGAGAAACTCATCCACATGACCTCTCCTCCACCTGGAGATCAATGTAGAGGAGTTATTTTTTTCCATTTATTGGGTAGGGTCACTCTAGACATGAATCATAATGACATGGAAAATCTTAACCATTTGGAGGAGTCTTTTTTGCTAAACTGCTGTTGCTGTTATTTATGTATTTGCAGCTCACTATGTTTCATTTGTTGTTCAGCTCATAAAGTTACAGCACTGCACAACAGTTTTTTCTGCTGTATATTGTCTCCCAGGAACATGTCCAAAGGATACCTGTTCACAAGAGCTTACAAAGTGACAGTTTGAATTTCTTCTGTTTCAAAATGCTTTCAATAATATAACACTGGTACCTTTGAAAGAAGTCACAAGCGAGGGGTTCTTATTCCATCAGTTCAACTTGATTTGTTTAGACGTGTGTTACAAGTTAATATTTAGAGTCTATGATTACTACACAATTTCAATTGTTGGATATTGTTTATAAAAAAATAGGAATGCCTGTAGAGCATTTATTTTTTGCATTGTTTCCCCTGAACTATAGAGTAAATTAAGTGGTATGAATATTGTATATTGGTTCCCCGTGGTAATACGTTAACTGTATAAGATCCTTTCCTTTCTTAATTTTCTTCAGTAAATGTGGCTTTATTTCAAGGGAGTACTTTGTTTGCTTATCATTGAATTTTTTTTAACAGACCTGGGAAACCTGTTGAACTTGAATTCCGTTAAAGGCACACATCAAGTCAACAGAGCAGACACATAGCAGACATGACAACACTGAAGTAACACAGTCTGCCAGAGGTTAAACTCAAAGACGCTTAACCTATTGACTTGACCTTTTTTAAGATCAAAATGATAACTCGAAGTAAAAACAAACTGCTGTAGACCTGGTGTTGTGTAAATATTTGAATTATGAAAAGAAAGAATTCGGAAATTTCATGAATGCTAAAATATATCTCCTGTTTTTAATATTAGTCCCAGTTGTTCACCTTGTATTTAATCATGGCAATATACAATAATCACTAAAGTTGGCCCTTGAAGTTAAAAGGCTATTTCACATCCCTTTTAATTCTCCCTTCTGTTGAATAATTATGACACAGAAAAAGCCGTTTTAGCTCAAACACTGCTCCACCACTTTCTATTGCACAAAAGCATGCTATTGTTGCGTTTACAGCTGTTTTCCACGTGTTCCAGTCACTTCCAAGGTTTCCTCCCCTTTTGCGCATTCCCCTCTTACAATTGGCTTACCGCACTGTTCGTCACCCCCACGGCCCGCCCCCTCTCTGGACTACGTGACGTCACTTGGTTCCGTCCCAACACGGAAATATGAAGCCGCAACGCGAAAAGTGCCGTTATTATTGTTATGATGGATTGTACGCAGTGATTGTTTTGTTTTGAACATAACTTTTAGATAGTTTTAATGTTTACGTGAAAAACGTTTGTCTCGTTTGGACAAATGGAAACCCTGGCAGGACGAAAAGCGAAAGTTCGAGTCTTGTTGTCATTTGTTGAGTAGTTTTCACGCAGCGTCGGTAAGACCATGAAGAGAGGCGTTTTGGGGATAGTTCTGAGCCTGGCACGTCTTTTTCTGGGTTTGTCTTGGCTGTCATGCAAAGATGGACTCTTAAAAGTAAGTACGACTAACTTTTTAAGAACTTTGTGCTATAGTTACACTGGTATTACCAATGTTTATGCGCGCTCCGTCCCACAAATAGGATCCATCCGCGCGCGTGTGGCTATTTCAGGTGCCCAGTCATGTTGCCATGTTGATCTGGGCAATAATAGCGAGTGCGTGCAAAGTGTGTTGATTTATATTTTCATAATTATTATCGAATGAAATATGAAATAATAATGATGAAAATTGACGGAACCAAAAAATTACATCAATCAATGCTTTGATTTTGCCATCTCCTTTTTAAAATAAGCCTATTCATAATTTGGTTAAAAAGTTCTAACACCTTGAGTAATGACTTGCCATTAACTCATGCAGGAGAACTCAGCTGAAGCACACTGTTCAAATAAGGGAGTGGTAGGTACCTGAAGTCACAGTTTAAGTCTGATAAGGATATCCTGTTGTACACGATGATTACAGCCTAAATCCTGAAGTGAAGTGGGAGGGCTGGTCTGACACACCCACCATACTAGCAGCCAGACACATTACACAGGGTTTACATAAGTAACCATATGAAGAATGGGAGTTTGAATGGTTTCATGTATAAAATGCTTGTCCTTATAGTGTAGGAAGTTAAGCATTGCAATTAAAATGCATCTATCCAAATAATTGCATACACAAATAATGGGAAAAGGACAATAGTGACGAAACATCATGCGACACCTTCTGTCTTTACTTAACAATATGTACTTTTCAACCAGCCACCTGCATGTTCCATGGGAAAAGTATAAAACTTTTACTCTTAACTTATCCATGAAGAGGAAGACGTAGTTTGTCTGTAAAATCCAAAGTACAACATTTCCTCTTCCAGCATGTTCTAATGCATGCACAACATTTGCAACTTTTGTGTAGAGTCAATAACTCATTGAACTTGCATATTACTTTGAAAAGCACTGCGTACGTGGGCTCTGCACACACACTCTCCCCTCCTGTCTGTGTGAAGAGATATGTGATACATGACTCTGGCTGAAGTCCCGTCTCACAGCTGTCTATCCCTGTCCTCTGTCGTTTCCAGGTCAGTGCAGTTACTCTCCCAGAGTCCCTCCTGTTTGTGTCTACACTGGACGGGAACCTTCACGCTGTGTCCAAGCAATCCGGGGACATCAAGTGGACATTAAGAGAAGGTTCATATTAGGAATGTGCAATAATTTGCGTTCATGTTCTTGAATTCTTTGTCAGATAAAGGGCAAGTGAGGAACAAAAGAGTTTTGAAAATGTAAACAAATATAATATGGAAATGTTTTCCAAGACCATTATTTGATTCACAAACCTGCCACATTGTTCATATGTCTGAAATATAATTAGACCATAGTTGATATGTATGAGATAGAATATGTGAACATATATTCCATACCCCCTTCTTCAGAAAATACAGCTGGAAGATGACGTATCAATTCGGAATTACAATGGCTATGGCAAATATTATTATTAGCTTTATAATTTTATACACATTCTACACAAGCTACATTCTCTTATCAACAACAAATGTAAACAATCATGGATATTTTTTAAATAGTACTTAACCATACCATTATCAAGCAAATCTAATAGAAAATAATTATTGTTCCTAATGGACAATGATCTATGCCTATGCATGATGGCCTGAATAAAAACCATATACTGCTTTTTGTAATAAATGCATTTATTTATATCAGATATAGACATATTTTTTGACAAAAAAATATTTTCACCTTCATCTTTTGAAAAGGTTTTTATTACTGACTCACTAAGCACATTTGGACTATACAAACATTGGCTCATCTTGAAAATGGCTATTTCAAACAAAGTGATAAATATGGGGCTGATGTATTTGGTATTTGTAGATACCATGATATCATGAACATAAACATAATTACTCAATAAGATAAATTACCTAAAATGTTTTCTTGGGAAAATAAATGTACTAAATAATTCCTGACATCATTTAGTTTTGTTCAAGGTAAGTACCGTAATCAGATGATTCCTTGTATCAATAATCGTTGAGTGTCAAATATATATTTTCAGACCCTGTCATCCAGGTCCCAGTCTATCTGACCGAGTGAGTAACACACACAAATTCATTTTTGAGTGTAATAATATATTTGATGGTCATGAATATTCATTCCGTCAGTTATACTTTGTCTATAACATTTATGTCTGTCACATGTCAATAACCTCTGTCTTGATTAATTTAGGCCTGGTTTTCTCCCTGACCCGAATGATGGCAGTTTATACATTCTGGGAGGAAAGCATAAAGAAGGGCTGGTTGTGAGTAAATACAGCACACCTTTATTAACGTCTGTATCGGGGCTGGGTGTCTTTCAGAGCCTGCCGATATGAGGCGTGTCTCCACACACATGACACGATGTCATACGGATACAGGAGACGTTCAATTCCATACAATTTTTTTCTTAACAATATGATTAATTATTCAAGCCTTTTGGCCCTTTATCTCACACTCCACAACAAAAATACAACACATTTATATTTAATTTATCGAAAGTTAATTGTTATTAAAGTCAAAATATCAAAACATATATATGTATGATTAAAAAAAAAATTTATAACATGTTTTAAAGACATTTTAAATAAAAAATATTACTGAATAAAATGTGGATATTGTATAGAAATGTTAGAAGATATAGCAACAGTGGCTCAGTTGGTAGAGCATCGGCCTTTGGGCCAGAAGGGCATGGGTTCGGGCCCACCGTAAGACCTACTTCACGACTCCCACTGATGTCTGCTGTCATTGTGTCCTTGGGCAAGACACTTAACCCCACTTTGCCTGAAGCTCCCACTGAAAGATCTCAGCTCCTGTGGACTCACCAGCTGCAGGAGGATCAGTGAGGGGCTGGTGCTATGTGTACTAGGTGCAGCTCTGACTGCCACCCCCCTGACCTAGGTCCCCCCCTTGTAACCGGTTTCCTCTTTTCAGTTTAGATATTATTGTTCTGAATGGAATGTTCCTCTTTTTACTTTGTTTATCCCCAGAACTAGAGGAAGGATTTTAAATTATAACCCTATATTTGAAACAAATAAAAAAACAGTGAAGCAGTGAAATGTGCAGTCAAAAATGTATTTATTCGTGTGTCAGTCCTGATTTTTTCATAACAAAAAACTCAAAATATAACTTCAAATTTGTTATTTGAACACATACGCAAGTTTTAAAAGATGTCGTACCTTTATAAAAATGCCCCTCGTCTTGTGATTTCAGAAACTCCCCTTCACCATTCCAGAGCTGGTGCAGTCGGCTCCTTGTCGAAGTTCAGATGGAATATTATATACAGGTGAATGACAGATGCAGTAAGACAAATAGTGCTTTGATGTTCTTGGAAATATACATACAGATTTCAAGGTTGGTTATGTTAGTTGTGCTTTATCAGCGCTTCTAATCTATATAAATAAATGCTTCCTAAAACATAACACTTGTCACCTCTCCTCTTTCACTACATGACCTAGTTTGACTCCAGCGAATAGTGCCAACTCTTGATATGTTTATGTAAGTACTAGGCAGTCCAAGTTACATAGTCTCACTTTAAATACATTTTTATTAAGTGTGTCATATTTGAAAACAAAGAGCCTTGTAACTGGATCACTCTTGGAAAATATCCCTCTATGGTGTCATAACAACATCAAAATGAAGATGATTATTTACTGCACATCTAATCTGTCATCATTCTAATGGCATAATTGGTAATTCCCTAACGACTCATTGCCCTGCTTTGTTGCTTTTAGTGTTTTGCATTTATTTTGTCAGCGTGCCACCAACAAGACCAAGGTATGTGAGCCTTGGTCTATTGCATCATGACCACTGACTCACAAATTGTACTAGACCAGAGCTCAGCAAACCAGAACCCCTTGGCAGTTGTACTTGGGTTCAGAATCTTCAGTTGAGTCTCAAAAAGAATTAAGTATATGAATAATATTGTGCTGTAGAAGTTAACATGCACTACTACAGATTTTTTGGAGAAAGAATGTTACTCAGCTTGCCATTACAGTCAACTTAGTTTTCTTTTTAAAATTTAAATATGGTCTCTTTGATTCATCTGTGTTAGTGAGGTTACCAATACACACGTCTGACCTGCAACCTAGCTTGGCTGATCTGGAAAACAATAGAGTAAATCCATTATAAAAAAAACAACATTTTACCACTTCCATATCTTTCAAATTCATTATACTTTCCATAGAGTATTACTAACCTCTTTCCCCTCTTACAAAATTTGACCTATTTTCAGCTGGAGTACCTAACCTATGTTTCTTTTATAGATTTGTTTCTTTCCTTCGTCCCAACAGAAAGAGAATGAATGAATGAATGGATCTAGGAACTGGTTACATGGATTGTAATTACCTAGTTATTAGTCTGTGGTTTCAACGTTAGATTCTGCAGCTGTAATTTTGAGTTCTTGAAAAATGTGTCAAAGTGTCTGACTCACTTGACAACTACATAGCAGGGATACCAGCGTCTGAAAATGACTGCAGTAATACATGCTTTTCACATTCCCCATAGTTATAAGCTGAAAAGAAACATGTTCTGTGTTCGTACAGGTAAAAAGCAGGACGTCTGGTTTGTGGTGGATCCAGAGACGGGTGAAAAACAAACCAGCCTGACTACCGGGTCATCTGAGTCCATCTGCCCCAACTCCCCCCTGCTCTACATAGGCAGGACAGGTGCGGGTATAACTTTGTTTAATGCTCCAAAAGAAATGGCAATTGCTATTGTAAATAAAGAAAGAACAATTTTAAGCTCTGAAACTTCACCAGCATGGACCCTTCCCCTACAGTGGAAAAAGAGGAATTCAAACAGATTTTATCATTATTGCTGTAATTAACACTTATTTTGATAATTGATTAATCTAGTGGTAAAATTTAAAAAGTTAATTACATCTTCCTTATGTTTAAGGCTTATAAGGTTCTTTTAATAATGAACTTGAATGAAACTTAAGCCTTAATCTAGTGGTTATTCTTCCGATTGATCCGTTAGTTGTTTAGAACGCAGATACAATATTTTATCCCAGTTTGACTCAGGCAAGGGACAGCACTCATGTAGATTCTAATGTCTAATTTATAGATTTTTTTAACCTAAAAAAGTGCAGTTAACGATCAATTAACTATTGAAATTGTTATTGATTATTGGAAAACACATCAATCATGCATCAACATGTCTTACAAGTGTATTCTAAGAGTGTGCTATTACAGTAGAGTTAAAGATGTTATTGTCCTGTCAACACTAGTGTACATTAAACATAAACGCTGACCTAGTGTTTTTATTACAGAGTATATGGTGACCATGTTTGACACCAAGACGCAGGAGCTGCGGTGGAATGCTACCTACAACGACTACTCTGCTCCGGCTTATGATGAGAAACAGGACTATAGTACGTACACTTTTATCACCACTAATTTTATTTTTCTGGTCAGAGTCATATTTGAACACACCACTACAAATGTGTTATGTTAAGGTAAGCGTAATGTTATGTTAGGAAATAAAGAAGTTGTTTGTGTAAGAAGAAATTAAGAAATTGTTTGCGTTAAAATTGTGTTCAAGAAAACTATTTGTTACAGTATTTCTGATGACAAGAAGAAAAAAAAAGTCTGAATATTTCAAAGAACAGGCCACATATAGATAGATAGATAGATACTTTATTGATCCCCATAGGAGATGGGTGATAGTATACTGTTCAACTGTACTGTCAAATATATGTCAAAAAAGACGGTTACCCACACTAACCAATGTATAAATGCACTTAACAAGACTCCTAACCCTGGTAAAATAATTACATAGACTTAACACAGAGGTCAAACAATTACACTATTTATAACTACTTTAATCTGAATTAAAAAGGTAGATTATTCTTTCAATGTTGATGAAATTACAGTGCCACAATGTAATTGTAAATTGTACAATTGTAAATAAACCATGGGAACCAACCAATGTGAATGTAAAAAATCAGAGACCATTCATTTTGTCAAGAAGTATAAATGAGTGATAAAACTTTGATCACACACATCCATATTTGATTTGAACACGTTCTAGATATGAACAAATCTAGACATAACATTCTCCAGATCTGTATTAGACTATGGGGATTCTATGCTGCAATGTCACACAACAACATTACAACATATAGTTTATTCAAAGAAATTATTATTATTTTTCAAATTCTACATGTTTCAAGATTTACCATTACTAGATTACCATTGGTCTATTTACACTTTGATCAATGTGACCATCTTTAGCACAAGGCTTCTGCTTGGTACAGGACCCAGATAGAAGGGGAAATGTAATGCAAGATAAGGATTTTTCTCTCCTCTCAGATGAAATGAGATGATTACAGTTATTGACTTGTAGTTTGATTTCTAATACATTCGTAACAACAGACCATACTTAACTCTATACATTCTCTAGATGATTATCTGAGGGGGTAGGTAATTGTACTACTCACATAAAGCTCAAGCTAGTGGGGTAACCTTTTGATATAATGTTGCTTCTTAGACAAGGCGAGTTTATTTTTATTGGCACAGTCCATGCACAAGACAACGCAAAGTGCTTGACAAAACAAGAGAAGAAAACAGGGCATTTAAATCATAAATAATCACAGTAGTACATTAAAAAAGATACAATCCTTCAGCATAGCTAAACAAGACTGTTTTCAACCTTGATGTAGGAGACATAACCTATTCGTTAGTGGGTTGTGTTTACTATGGCAATATGTCTCAGTGGCAGGGAGAGGGCAGAAGCCAGGTAGCTGTATTTCTTTGTTGGCTGCACACTTTGTTTGGCAATTTTTGTATCGCAAATTTTGTATCGCACATTCTGGACCACAAGGTTTACATTTTCAGGAAGACTGCTCCAGGGGCCAGCAGGAAGCCAGTCCCTGTATTTTTCATAGTCGGTTCATAAGGCACTAACATGTCACATGTTCTCAGAGAAGGTTTTTGAGTAATATATTTGATAGTGTACTCATACTTGAGTCACTATTGCTACTGCTTGACTCTTTTAGACTTATTCAGAGTTACTATTCCTATCAGTTATTCTCATGTACAGGAGAATATATTATACATTAGTAATTTTAATATTATAATAATATAAGAGAAACAAATTGTGTATGCACATTAAAAAATAAGTTAGAAGCTACTTTACAAGCACAAGTACTGCTCCTCATTTTTATGATTTTTTGATCAAACCCTTTGAAATATACATTTTAAGTGATGTACAATATATGTTACATGATATATATCATGTATATGTTTAAAAAAATAAATAATAATTTGCATTGACTGCAGAATAATGTCTTTGTTGTTCCCAGAAATGGCCCACCTCGTTTCTAGTGGAGATGGACTTGTAGTGACAGTGGACAGAGAGACAGGTAAGGCGAGGTGTGTGAGGGGACAATATCCTGTCACAATCTAATACAATATTTGGGGGGGGGTTTCTTCTTTCTATCGGTCCGCTCCAAAATATAAATAATCTATTTTTTGAGGCTACAGGAGTCTGGTCATGTTCATTCCTATTTGAAAACATAACTGGGACATTTCCCCCACAGTATTTAAAAAAATGCTTCAGGATAAATCATTGACTGCATTTTTAATTTTTGCTTCAGTAGTTACAGTAGGTACAAAAACAAAACAAATGTTACTTATTATTCTTGTATAATTGTTTGTATGTGCCTAAGAAGTGCGTGTGATTTCTCCTCCCTCCAGGAGACGTGCTGTGGAGTCAGAACTACGGCTCCCCTGTGGTGGGTGTGTACCTCTATTCTGGAGACTCGCTAAGACATGCCCCTCACCTGTCCCTCGCCATGGAAACACTGCGCTTCCTAACCTTCTCTGCGAGCGAGCGAGCTGATCCTTACTCCAGCCTCAAGTGGAGCTACCAGTTTGTGAAGGAACAGGCTAGTGCGCAGACCCAGCTTGTGTAAGATCCAAAACTCTGATCTGTCTCTATCTGTTTGTTTTTACATTATAGTTGTGTCAAAGTAGACATAATTATTATCACAGACATAGTCCACTATTTTGAGCTTTTAATGTTGTTACAGCATTGTTCTCATTAAAACAGGGGTTCTTCTTTAGATCCATCCACGCCAATATCTTGAACTCCCTCTTTCCGGCTATGAGCTCCTGTCTCAGTCCTGTATTAGAATGTCACAGTACTACTATGACAACACCCTCAGAGCAGCTTTTTGTCTTTTAAAACAAAAGCATTACCCGTAATTCAGTACTTGTAATTTCTCAGGTGAATTTACGCTCTTTACAACCGCAACAATGCTATGTTTGCAGCTGGTAATTTTAAGATTGGAAAAACGAAAATCTAATTCAACTCATGGGGGCTACAGGCCGAAAGCAATTTTTACCCGTCATACATTGCGTCACATTCTAAAACATGAAACGACAAAATAGATGGTCTGATTATAATTTGAATGGCCAAAAATAAAGCACTATACAAATATTTTAGAACAACCTGTCTTTATGAAACAAATGTACTTTTCTATATTCATTGTTTCCATACTGTTTAACGCCACTTTGCATGCTTTGTGTTCACATTGTGTTCCAATGTACAATTAAACATACCATAGCCATTGTGTATTATCTTCATAACTTGAATCCATACTTTTATAACAACATGTTTTATATATTTCATGTCATGTTTTAAAACAAACCTTTCGGTCTCCAGGCCTACTCTATACGTTGGAAAAATTGACTCTCATCTCTACGCCTCCACCTCTCTTGTCCACCATGGCGTCTCATTAGTGGTGCGTCATGTGCAGGATATAAGTATGAGTATGGATGTGAATATGATTTGTGTATTTGATTTGTTTATCAGCCTCGCGGGCTGACCCTAGCCCGTATAGAGGGTCCTCTGACAGAAGAGGTGACCGTGAGAGAGAGGGGGGAGTGTGAGATAACGCCCTCCACAGATGTGCGCTACCCCCCCGGGAGCACAACCAGCCCCAAGAACCAGTGGCTGCTTATAGGTACTCACACAAACACTCATTCCGTTTTGAACTATTTTGCAACCACGCTTGTTGATCAAGAGTTAAAGTGGCTATAGTGGCTCCCCAAAATCATGTATTATTTTGCGTTCACTTCAGAGTTGTCAGTTAATTTTTGGGGTGTTTTGGTGTTTGTGGTTGTGACGTGAGACAATGCAAAAGTTAAGCTGTAGAGAGACCCTCGCATATCACTGTATATACTGAAGAAGATGACAAAGTCTGGGATCGCGTCTTACATTCAGACAGACATGTTTTATTGTCGATGGTAGAGACAGCACGAACAAAGCACACGATCACAGAAACAATAGAATGCAAGTGTATTATACAGAGCGGAGGCATGGAGTCCTCCAATCAGCAGCTGCCACGGTGCCATGTAGCTTGGCCTTCAGATAGACAAAACAAGGGAAAAGTACTGGCTTCTGCACATTGATAGAATGATGAGTTTAACTTGAACAAAAGTTGCTTAAAAGTGTTATGAAATCTCACATTCCCCCCTCTGGTCATACATTCACGTGTGACCATCAGGATCGATAAACAGCAACATAACATCATAACTCAATACTTCAAAAACTCAAACTCGGTACTTCAAAAAACTCAGAACTCGGAATACTTCAAAAACTCAGAAAACTCATAAAACATGTTCAGATCTTTCATAAAACTTGTCAACAATCTTCAGTAAAATACCAAACTTCATCAGTCGATGGTTCCAGATATTGCTTTGAAAACAGTCTCTCCCACTTCTCCGTGTTGATTTCTTCAGGCTGCATTTGTTGTGTTGAGCCATGAATTCTTCTGTGACGTGTCTTTCAAATCACACGTTTCAGCTTCAGTGTCCAGATTCAGCAATCCAATTCAGTCCAAATTATGTCCAAATTCAGAAATCCAGATTGTTCCAAATGATGTCCAAATTGTGTAATCCAATTTTTCCAAATGGTGTCCATGCAAAAGAGGACGATGGTATTGTTCATGTCTCAGCAGCTCACAGCCTGACTGGAATCAGGGGCTGTGCAGATTGTCCATGTGCTGGTCCAGATGCATTCTCTTGAGGTTTCTCAGTTTTGGCTTTAAAAAAAAAACACTTTTTGTGTAAAAAAAAAAAAGTCTTCTGTTCTCTAGATGTTACAGACAAGGCCCGCATTCTTCCACCACCTGAAGAAGGTGACATGTCTGGGATCGCGTCTTAAATTCAGACAGAAGACATTATTGTCGATGATAGAGACAGCACGAACACGAACACACGATCACAGAAACAATAGAAAAGTGGTGTATATTACAACTAAATGCCCCATTATGAACCATGATTAGGCCTGAGCCCCACTAATTGCTAACAACACCCGAACGATACAATATTTTTGTTGTAGCCACTGACTGCTGATTTTTGGGCTGATCACTGGGCATTTTGTATGCAATGGTGCCATAAATAAAGCTAGATAACTTTATTTACAACTTGACTAGATAAACGAAAAGGGAAACACAATGAAGTATTTTATTTATGTTTCTTTAAAACCCAACCTAAACCTTTGCTTTGCTTCATGCTGAACTGTATGTGTATGTTTGTGTGGCAGGTCACCATGAGCTGCCGCCGCTGGCTCACACCACCATGTTGAGGGACTTTCCCGGAGGCCTGCAGCGCTTTGGAGAGGCAGTGATCCCTCCACAAAAACCTTCCCCAGCCCCACCCTCCTCCTACTATAACCAGCACTATGTAAGTCCTGCAGTGTCAGTATTTTGTATTCACTGGGATTGGTTTGGGATTAGAATTACATTTTGACTTTGAAATATCATGCATTATTTAATTAATTCAGACTATTTACTTTATCATTTCATGTTTTTATATGTCAAATAATATCTTCATGTAATATATTACTACATGTAACTCCAGGTTAGTTTTTAGAATTGTTGGCCATTTTTAGTGAGTGGATTGATAAAAAGGACAAACAATTGATTATTGAAGTCTATCAAGCCTGTGTTGTTTTCAGTATGAGGGCTCTGCCGGCAGCTCCAGAGAGTCTCGTTCACAGAGAGGGTCCGGTCCAGAGGAGAGGCCTGAGAAGACCCCCCCACGAGTGACTGTGCTGCCCGTGTACATGACCCAGGACCACCTCACCCTGGCTGTCCTTACCCTGCTACTGGGGGGGTGGCTGGCCTTCGCCTTCTCCTACCCCATTGTGAGTATTCTTATGGAAGTCCTATTGAGAAACCAACACACACATTATAGTATACCTAGTTTATACATATTTAATCACTATATTTATACATTTTCTTTTTTTCCCTTTGATGTTTGAAAAGGAAAAAGTCTTCAAAGTATTAAACGTTTCAGTCTTTTCAGTCTTTTCAGCCTACTACGTAAATAACACACCTGTAATTAAGAAACGCAATCCTGAAAATGTAACAGAAAAATTACAGCCAACAACTGACATTTAAATTAGAAGTGACAAAATACAACACCTCTTAGACCTTAGGCAAGAGTAAAGCCGAACCAAATATGTGTTTGTCAGATAAGTTGTGTCTTCAAGGTTTCTGTTAAAAGGAAACAGGATGCGTGTTAAGATTGAAGCCTGAGATTTTCAACAGACATAAACAGTGGGCTGAAAATGCAACAAATAACAAATCTGTTTCGGCCTGTTTATTTTGTTTTAGATTAACTTGTGTGAATTCAGAAATGCATTAAAGCTGGACTACGTCACTTTATTATTGTATTATTTAGGAAAATTCAATCCATATCCATGCAGTGCATTGGTATATACGTCCTTTTGAAGAATAAGTTGCGCTGGTTTGTAATGTGTAATGTGGTGTGTAATTTTATTTTAGATCGAGTTTTTGCGCAATTCGAAAGATAATTTATTTCGGGACCAGATTGTGACCAATCACAGAGGACCACTGGCCCATACTTTCTTGAGAAAATCTACAGGTCTCTCGTTAGCGCACACAGACAGCTGAGGTGAACCAGCATCATGTCAGAGGCAAACCTAAACTTCCCGTGTCTTCGTTACTGGTTACTGTTTATACAGCGAAACATCCAAAAGAAATTCCCTACAAGAACGGAGAGAAACCCAGCGTTTGAAGGACCGGGAGAGAGGCACCCGGGAAGCGAGGCTGACGAGACTACTTTTGCACTGGGGCATGCAATCAAATGAGGAACAAAAATACCTGCGACATTTCCATTAGTTTTTTGGCCAAAACAAGAGACGTATCCACATATTATAATAGATCCATGATCCATCCCCGTAAACAACAGCACACGACACGAGTATTTACAGTCTATGCACATGAGTCTTTGCACACGAGCACGCGCATGAGTGGGAGGGGGGTAGTGGGTAGGGGAGCAGAAAGAGCGAGGGCAGCGTGAGTTAGTCCAGCTTTAATAAATGCAAAAAAACAGTTTACCATATATTGCCTGCCACTACATTCTATTACATTCAAACACACACATGTGCTATTGCAATGCAAATTTTCAAGTCAAAAAATATTTTTTCAATTTGTACAAACACTTTTGTTTGTACAAAAGGGCTTTATAAAAACTTACATTCAATACAAGCAGCATTGAACATGGCTACAGTAATACACAAATAACAATATTGTTGTACATAGTTTACAAGCAAATTGCAACAGACTATTTGTCCTTCAAGTTAGATATTATGAATCTAAAATGGACATAGACTTACTGTTAAATGGACACACCTTTCTAAATTCTTTGTCCTGTGTGCACTGTGCAGATATGTATAATATCATAATTAAAGTAGAATAGAATTGTGTTTATGCTGTGTACGTTATCTCAGCGTGCAGCCCAGCAGATGAACGCTCAGAGGCAGATGGACCAGGCCTTTGAGTCCCACCTCCAAAGGATCCAGAGCACTGTCCACACTGTTCCCCTGGGCTCCTCAGAGACAACTATCTCCCCAAAGACCAACCTCTCCACTGGTAAACTTCATTACTTTGGACATAATAGGGTGTAGTCATACCGACTGAATTTGTACAGTTTTAGAAGGATCAGAATTTGTTTCCTTCGAAGGTCCAGGTCTGTTTTAAGCTTTGAATAAAGACAAGTCGTTATGGACTAAGGCCCACCTGAAAAGGTGGTCTCGGCCCGCTTTAAACCCGACACTGCTGCCAAACGTTTCTTGTCTGAATAATCACGATTTTGAACAAACACATGAGCCCTGTCCCATGCCATGCCCCATGTCACTACAGTCTAGCAGCGTTGGAAGTAACTAGTTGCTTTTGTTAAATATTAAAGTGAAATATTTATTATAGAATACAGTAGTGTAACTCATTATCAACATGAAAAGTTGTATTATATTCCGAGTTACAATCAATAACTCAGATTATGATTCCATACTGGGTTATGCATTGTTTTCTCACCATGTGCCATTATTTGAGCCAAGGAACAGGATCATTTAATCAGTTATTTTGTCAGTTAATATCATATCACTTCATCCTCATAAAATGTAGAACTATGCTTTTAGGTCAATGATGAATTGTGGACAGACCATAATACTAAATTTGTGGACAATTATTGATAAGTGATGATAAACTGCCCTAGTAAATATGCAGTAAGGTATTTGGGTCATGGTCAGGTTAAGAGAAACATTTATAATTATTGTTTCTTTTAAACAGCTAAATAATAGGTTTTATCATTATTAAAGTCTGATTCTTTTTGTGCCTTCAGTTTCTCCCCCAGAACCGGGCCCCAGGTCTCGCCACCACTCCAGCTCCACATCAGAAACGGACACAAACACCACCAACCAGAAACCTACGACTAGCAACCACTCCAACAACTCCAACCACAGCAACCAGCTCAATAATAATAATAATGGTTTGTACCATTGTTTCAAGCAGTGTTCTTCCTAACTAGAAAGTTCTCTCTAACTAAAAAGTTATTGGACGTTTTGCAATGGTAATTATTTTGCATCTGTCAAATACATATTTCACGTCTGTCTACGGTAGTTACTTCATTTGTCACGTTCTGTTCTGAAAGACGCCTTTAAAATTAACTAGTTGACAGAGATGATTAAAAAAATGACAGATTGAAGACTGTTTAAATTCTCCGGCTAAACCCCTGTCAATCTTCGTCTTTACATGAACAAGTGCAAGCGGAACAATCTCACACTAAAGTCTGAGAAGGAAATGAAAAGTTTTCTTCTCTGGCATCTACATTTCCAGATATAATTGTGGGTACTTTTTTTGCTAAAAAAAACACAAAGGTTTGTTGTGTAGCTTTTCTGTCAGTTTCAGCTATCTGCTTATTGTGATGGAAATGTTATTGCTTTGCTATTATAAATTTTGCACATATTTTAAAATGCTCTAAAACCTGATTTGTAGTAAAACCGGAGTAATATTAAGTAAGTAATTTGGGGACAGCTAAACCTGTAGCACCAGTGAAATCACATGACATTAGAGCTGCAACTAACGATTATTTTGTAATCGATTAATCTATCGATTATTTTTACGATTAATTGAGTAATCGCTTGGCTGTGAATTGTGTAGAAAACATTTATTTTTTAAGCTAAAGTGGCAACACTCAAGGACGTATTGATGGCGTAAACTTAAAGTAAATGTTTGTAACAGGCTCTTTGTGCTAATTCTGCTATCTGATTGGATGAGACAGACAGATATTCATGAAATTATAAAAACAAAGTCGGTTTTAATCAAAAATACTACATTTTCATGTCATTTTTGCTCTGTTTGAGTCCGTGTGAACCAGAAAACGATTAATCGATTATTAAAATAGTTGTCGACTATTTCAATAATCGATTATTAAAATAGTTGTCGACTATTTCAATAATTGATTAGTCGTCGATTAATCGATTAGTTGTTTCAGCCCTACATGACATTAATAATGTAAGTAATCACAGTGCACATAAACCGCACCAGCTACATTTGTAAATAATTTCTACAAACAAGGCACTTGAATATATGTTACAGTTATATACTGGGGGGGACAGTGGCTCAGTTGGTAGAGCATTGGCCTTTGAGCCTGAAGGTTGTGGGTTCCATCCCCCCACGAGACCTTCTCCACCGACTCCCATTGATGTCTGGTGTTGTTGTGTCAAACTGTTACCGTGACAAGTAGTTAAAGACCTGGGAAAGTCTCTAAATTTAAAGTCTTCCACATACAGGGGGCGACGGTGATGAAGGGGGAGTCCAGGTGGGAAAGATCTCCTTCAGCCAGTCTGATGTCTTGGGACATGGGACAGCAGGCACTTTTGTCTTCAGGTTTGTGCTCTCACACTCTGACCTGGCAGCTCAGTTGTCCTTATTCTCTACATACACCCATTAGGTAAAGCCTACAGCCTGTGCTTCCCGTGTCTTCCTTTGTTTTTCAGAGGTCAGTTTGACGGTCGACATGTGGCCGTGAAGAGAATCCTGCCCGAGTGTCTGGAGGTGGCGGAGCGAGAAGTGCAGCTGCTCAGGGAGTCGGACACGCACCCCAACGTCATCCGCTACTTCTGCACCGAGAGGGATCGCCTCTTTACCTACATCGCCATAGAGCTGTGCACGACCACGCTGCAACAGGTCTGCAAATGCTGCTGTCCACTCAAGCAGTGACACGTTTCAGTAGTACTAAATACACCGATTGTGAATTTTTTGGCCGAGATTGATACCGATGTTTTACATAACAACTTGGCTGATGACATTATACTTCGACATTAGCTTAAAGGTATAAAGGAAGATTTTCCCCAATTTTAGGACAGAACCGCCCTCTCCCTTTTTTAAAATGATGCATATGCACAAAGCTGTACCTGCTCTCGAGAGTAAGAACCTACTAAAACGTGTGCGAGATACGTGCACAAGCCCAGTTCTTCTCGTGGACGCTGACATTGACATTTCCCCGTGATAGGGACTTTACAAGTCACTGTCAGTATTGCTCACACAAGATCACTTTACAGATTTGCAATTTTTACACTATGTCAGACAATATAGATATAGATAACTTTTACTGGAAGTGATTTGAAATGGATTTCTCCAAATAGAATCCAAAACTTTACCTGTCAAGTAGAAACTTTGTGACTGAAGCGGGAAGTCCATCTGTGGGAAGTCCAGCCTGGGCTGTCAGCGCACGCCTTCATGTGAAAGGATCTCCAAAAACACACAGATTGGTAGTTTCTGTCTAGATGATCCACCTGGAAAAAGAAAATCTTCCCATATACCTTTAACAATAGTGAATTAGCTGTGCTTACAACAAAGAACTGTAACCCTGCTAAAGTTCGCTCACCATTATAGCTCTATTTTTACCTTATTTGTCCAGAAAAAGTAGTTATCACATGCTGAGAGCAGTTTTCTGCTTTTTGAAACAAAAATCACAGAAATTTGTTTTGAGAATTTGTAAATGGAAGGACGTTTGTTCTTTTGTGCATCACGCTCTGCTCTGCGTGTTTTGCTATCAGCCTGAGTGAGGCAACGGATGACGTGATTCCTGTGTTTGTCTTTTCAGTATGTAGAAAACCCGTCTGCTTTTCCAGACCTGAGTCCTATCTCCATACTGGAACAGACCATGTGTGGACTCTCACACCTGCACTCCCTCAATATAGGTCTGAATTCTCACTCATGTGTATAATATTTATGTGTTATGTTTTATACTATCCCATGTTTGTTTAACTTACTTACTATTTACTTGTTTTACACACATTTATTTACTACTTTTCTGGTATGTCCAGTTCACCGAGACCTGAAGCCCAGAAACATCCTTTTGTCCGGCCCCAGCGCGGTGGGCCGAGTGCGGGCTCTCATCTCAGACTTTGGCCTGTGTAAGAAGATCCAGGACGGACGTTGCAGCTTCTCTCTGCGTTCGGGCATTCCAGGGACTGAAGGCTGGATCGCCCCAGAGGTCCTCAGAGACACGCCTGGAAATAAACCGGTAAAACATAGCTTGAGCTTGAGTTTCCTCTTGTTCCATTTATTCTCAGTGGTTAACACTCCACCACACGTTGCAGAGTTAAGACACAAAGTTGTGCGAGCGATTTAATGCATGCTTATTAAAGAGTCTTCCAAAAAAGATATTTTGTTGATTTTACCTTTTGTCATGGGTTTTGGACATACTGTACCTGCTTGTCTGAGGCTGCATCTCTAAAATGTGCTTGGGAAAGACACTTCACTCACACTTCCAACTTTGAGTCAGGTGCATTGGTGGTGGTTGGTGGAGGCGGTAACACAGATTGGTAGCTTCTCCTCTGTCAGTTTGTCTGTGAATGAATAATGCTTCATCTATAACAGGGGGGTCAAACTGGTCCTCAAAGGTCTGGTGTGGCTGCAGGTTTTCACTCCAACCAAGCAGGAGCACACCAGACTCCACCCATTTCCTCAAGTCCAGTCTTAACCTAAAAACCTGAGCAAATGGGTGGAGTCTGGTGTGCTCCTGCGTGGTTGAAATGAAACCTTGCGGCCACACCAGCCCTTTCTGGATCCAGTTTCCCCTGATCTATGGTTGCTCTGAGTGTCAAGAAAAGCACATTATTAGTCCTTGAAGCCTTTTAGGTTTTATTCCCTCAGTCAAATTCTCACACTGCGCATGTACAGTATGTTGTAAATGTTGTAACTTGAGCAAGTCGGCGAGAGTACACCTGTTCATGTGACTGTGGTTTAGTTGTCGGTTAAGTCCAGGCATATCTCTGCACCGTAAACACTTTAGTTCATACAATAACCACCATGTAAATTGAATCATTGATAATAATTTTTATTAAACTCCGGCTTTACAATTTATGCTACAGTTTGATATTGATGTCCCTTCATGATTTGGTGTAAGCTCTATTTACCAATGCATCTACATTATTTAACCAATTTCAAAATGTTTATTACCATTTTCAATATAAAATTTCTCATTTCAAACACAAACGTTTGCCAATGTTATAAGAAAAAATATATTTATGCATACCCAGTAATGCAAAGTAACACATCCTAATCACAAATACCTACAACTAGACTATTAACCGGAAGTCAAATAAATATAAATTGGTTTCACTATTTGAAGATTGAAAGGTTATCTGAAAAGACTAAATGTTTTGTTGGGTGCAAAGAACTGTGAGAATATTGTGATTGTATTTGGAGATAGTACTAGAAATTATAAGTCAATTTCTTTGAATCCTTTGCTCATAGACTGCAGCAGTGGATGTGTTCTCCGCGGGCTGTGTCTTCTACTACGTGGTCAGTGGGGGGCAGCACCCGTTCGGAGACGCTCTGAGGCGACAGGTCAACATCTTGTCTGGAGAATACCATCTCGCTCACTTCTCTGAGGAAAAGAACTGTAAGAGCTCACCATTCTGTCAATCAACTCTCCTCATCTCTCCCTCGCTTCCTGAATACATTTAGATCCAGTCTCAGTCCTGTAATAGACATCACACTCAGAGGAGTTTTATAAAAAAGTTTTATAAAAAAGTTATACATTTGTTTTGGTGTTTTTCACATTTGGGAAAAGACCAATTCTTAATTTTTTATTGCCTTAAAAAAGTCAAATTAAATGGTCTCTTTTCATTTTTGAAGGCTTAAAATAATGCATCATATTTCTTCATTACAGATGCAATTTTTTTTAATGAGTTAATGAGTTCCCTCCTGTGGGCCCACCACCCGCAGAGGGGTCCGTGGTGGCGAAGCGGTGCAGAGAGGACTGGGCAGCGGTCGAAGGCGGAGACCTCGGCGACCCAGTCCGCACGCGCAACATCTGGCTCTTGGGACGTGGAACGTCACCTCACTGGGGGGGAAGGAGCCCGAGCTCGTGGGGGAGGTTGAGAGATACCGACTAGAGATAGTCGGCCTCACCTCCACACACAGTTTGGGCTCTGGAACCCAACTCCTTGAGAGGGGTTGGACGCTCCACTTTTCTGGTGTTTCTCGCGGGGAGAGGCGGCGAGTGGGGGTGGCCATACTCATTGCCCCCCATCTCAGCCGCCACGTGTTGGAGTTTGAATGAGAATGAGAGGTGAATGAGAGGGTCGCGTCCCTCCGCCTTCGGGTGGGGGACAAGTCTCTCACTGTTGTGACGGCCTACGGGCCCAACGGCAGTGCAGAGTACCCGGCCTTCTTGGAGTCCTTGGGAGGGGTACTGGACGGTTAACCGACCGGGGACTCCGTTATTCTCCTGGGGGACTTCAACGCCCATGTGGGAAATGCTAGTGACACTTGGAGAGGGGTGAGCGGGAAGAGCGGCCCCCCTGATCTGAACCCGGGCGGTGTTCAGTTGTTGGACTTCTGTGCCAGTCACGGTTTGTCCATCACGAACACCATGTTCGAGCACAAGGGTGTCCACCAGTGCATGTGGCACCAGGACACCCTAGGCCGGAGGTCGATGATCGACTTTGTTGTCGTATCATCTGACCTTCGGCCGCGTGTCTCGGACACTTGGGTAAAGAGAGGGGCGGAGCTGTCAACCGATCACCACCTGGTCGTGAGTTGGATCCGCTGGCAGGGGAAGAAGCCGGTCAGACCTGGCAGACCCAAGCGTATAGTGAGGGTCTGCTGGGAACGTCTCGCTGAGCCCCCTGTCAGACGGACTTTCAACTCACACCTCCGGGAGAGCTTCTCCCAGGTCCCGGCGGAGGAGGGGGATATCAAGTCTGAGTGGACCATGTTCTCTTCCTCTATCGCCAATGCGGCGGCTCGTAGCTGTGGTCGTAAGGTCTCT
This sequence comes from Knipowitschia caucasica, assembly GCA_964034765.1. Classification (NCBI taxonomy): domain Eukaryota; kingdom Metazoa; phylum Chordata; class Actinopteri; order Gobiiformes; family Gobiidae; genus Knipowitschia; species Knipowitschia caucasica. Next base: position 21,726,464 of record OZ035825.1, read on the forward strand.
GGTGCTGGTCCCGGCGGTAACCCCCGGCCCCCCGTCAGGCTGAAGGGGTCCTATCGAGCCATGATGGTTCGTGGGACTCCTGAGGCAGCTGTCCAGTATCGGCTGGCCAAGCGTGCCGCGGCCCGGGCTGTTGCAGAGGCAAAAACCTTGGACTGGGAGGAGTTCGGAGAGTCCATGGAGCATGACTATCGGTCGGCCGCGAAGAGATTCTGGCAAACCGTCCGGCGCCTCAGGAGGGGGAAGCAGTTCTTTGCCAACACCGTGTGTGGTGCGGGTGGAGAGCTGCTGACCTCGACTGGGGATATTGTCGGACGGTGGAAGGAATACTTTGAGGTTCTCCTCAATCCCCCAGTCACGTCCTCCATCCAGGAGGCAGAGGCTGAGGATGTTGGGGCGGATACTTCCATCTCCCTGGCAGAGGTCACCAAGGTGGTTGGCAGCCTCCATGGTGGCAAGGCGCCGGGAGTAGATGAGATCCGTCCTGACAATCTAAAGTCTCTGGATGTTGTGGGACTGTCTTGGCTGACACGTCTCTGCAACATCGCGTGGCGATCGGGGGCGGTGCCAATGGAGTGGCAGACCGGGGTGGTGGTCCCTCTCTACAAGAAGGGGGACCGGAGGGTGTGTTCCAATTATTGTGGGATCACACTCCTCAGCCTCCCCGGTAAGGTCTACTCCAAGGTACTCTAGAGGAGGCTACGGCCGATGGTCGAATCTCGGATTCAGGAGGAGCAGTGTGGTTTTCGTCCCGGTCGCGGAACACTGGACCAGCTCTATACTCTCCATCGGATACTTGAGGGTTCATGGGAGTTCGCCCAACCTGTCCATATGTGCTTTGTGGATTTGGAGAAGGCGTTCGACCGTGTTCCCCGGGGTGTCCTTTGGGGGGTCCTCCGGGAGTATGGGGTCCGGGGTCCTCTATTGAGGGCCGTTTGGTCCCTGTATGACCGGAGTCAGAGCTGTGTTTGCATTGCCGGCAGTAAGTCGGACCTGCTCCCGGTGCATGTTGGCCTCCGCCAGGGCTACCCTTTGTCACCGGTTCTGTTCACTGTATTCATGGACAGAATTTCTAGGCGCAGCCAGGGGCCGGAGGGGGTCCGGTTTGGCGACCACAGGATTTCATCTCTGCTGTTTGCGGACGATGTTGTCCTGTTGGCTCCAACAAACCAGGACCTGCAACATGCACTGGGACGGTTTGCAGCCGAGTGTGAAGCCGCTGGGATGAGAATCAGCACCTCCAAATCTGAGGCCATGGTGCTCGACCGGAAAAGGGTGCCTTGCCCTCTCCGGGTGGGTGGAGAGGTCCTTCCTCAAGTGGAGGAGTTCAAGTATCTCGGGGTCTTGTTCACGAGTGAGGGAAGGATAGAGCGCGAGATTGACAGGCGGATCGGTGCAGCGTGCGCAGTGATGCGGACGCGCCTGGAATGCGGACGTGCCTGGAACACCTCCCTCCCTGGGGAGGTGTTCCAGGCACGTCCCACCGGGAGGAGGCCCCGGGGAAGACCCAGGACACGCTGGAGGGACTATGTCTCTCAGCTAGCCTGGGAACGCCTTGGGGTCCCCCCGGACGAGCTGGAGGAGGTGTGTGTGGATAGGGAAGTCTGGGCGTCTCTGCTTAAACTGCTGCCCCCGGATGAAGCGGAAGAAAATGGATGGAGTTAATTAAAATTCTTATTACTGCATACAAGTTGTATTATAATCCGTAATTTGATTGAAAACTTGAGCTCATTGATTCAGCTTGTGTATGAATTCAGGCCGTAAAAAGGCTGGCTCAGTGGGATGAGAGCGTAGGGGAAATGAGAAGCCTGTGAGCGAGTTGAGGGGCGGTGCTAAACATTCAAACCTTGCAGAAACGGTTATAGCTCCTTTAAGGCACCGTCTATGTTTCCCATGAAGCAGAATGGGCTGTAACTTTGTCTTAGCCATCAAACTTTAGAATAGAATTGTAAATAAATGTAATATTATACATACTATAAGCACCAAACATATGTAATCATATGTAAACGTATTTTGAGCATTGAATTTTCACACAGGGTTATTTCACAATTTTCCTGCTTTTTCCTCACTTAACAAAACCGAAAAAAGAAAAAAAACAATAAAACAAGTGCAGGAAGGTTACTTCGTATTACTCGAGTCTCAATGGGTTCTGGTTTACGTGGTTACATAGCAAATTGCAGAAGAAATGGTTTCATCCAGTCACACCAAACAGGATGAAATTTTACACAAAAGAATTGAATGGGACTAGATGAGCGACCCGGTTTTCACTACTCACTCACTGCTTGGTACACTGCAAAAATTATAAAATATGAGTTAATAATTGCTTGGATCCAGTGGTTTTTATCTTAATTTGAGTACTTTCTGACTGTCTTAAAACACTATTTGCCAACAGGACTAGCCATTTAGTCTTATATCAAGAACTGTCCAAGGAAGACTTCACTTGTATCTTTTAAAAACAATATCATTTTGCTGTCCCATCGGCAAATCTAGTTTTAAGGCACTCAAAATGTATTTTTTCATTCCTTTTTGCAGTTTAATCTTACTCACAGATCACCTTTTTCACCTTTTTGCACCGTCACAGAATGCTATGATTACAAAGCTGTAACGTGTGTTTTCAGGTGATGTGATTGCGCGAGACCTGATTGAGCAGATGATCAGCCCGGACCCCGAGGCACGGCCCTCCACCGCCTGCGTGCTCAAACACCCCTTCTTCTGGACGCCCGAAAAACAGCTGCTTTTCTTTCAGGTATCCACAGCTCTATTCCAGTGGTGCGGGAATATGGACAACGTTGTGTTTGATTTATTTTGGCCTTTCTATATTGTACGTTCATTTTGACTTTTCATGTTTTCATAAAAAAAGATGAAAATATATGGAGTTTCAGACTTACATCAACATCAATATCCAAAAATCCAAACACAATTACAGTTTTTTTTGTTTTTTTTTCAAATGGATCCTCGAGTTCAGTGGTTCTCAAATCCAATTTAATCGATTCCAGTTGATGATTTCCAAGAAAAGAAGTCAGATAGCACAATACATGACCAGCGTGACAGTAATAATTACAGTACTCTCTGGACTAACTGCAGCAGCTACATTTCAGTAGCAGATAGTTGCCTTTGTCCACTTATTGGCCGCACTTGAATAAACAGTAAGCCGCAGGTTTTCATGTTGTAATAACACTTCCAGCAGTCAGATCACGTGACCCCAAATGTATAATAAAGAATTCACAAAAGTTGAAAAGAAGTAGCTTGTAGTGCAGCAAATACTGTTATGCTATTTTGAATGTTGCTGTAGTAGGGGTCACAAGTCAGCATTGTGCTTGTTGTTAAAACTCTCAAAAACTCACAAACCACCTAATTAGTAATCCAATGACAAAATTATAAATGTCTTGCCATGAACCTTTACCAGACTAGTAATATTGACAATAATGCATCGATTTTATATAGCGCTTTTTTGGGCACTTAGAGACGCTTCACATGTGTCATTATTCATTCACTCCATACACGGTGGTGATAAACTACTACTGTAGCCACAGCTGCCCTGGGGCACACTGACAGAAGCGGGTCAGCCAGTATGTGCCTTTGGCCCCTCTGACCACCACCAACCATTCACACACCAGACTCACAAGTGTCTTGCCTAAGGACACAACGGCAGTTTGGCACTTCACAGCCATAAAAAGGTTGATTCTAGCTAGTAAAAAGGCAAAATTCTTCTTTTCTTTTGTATACATCCAAATCATCAAATAGTATTTGCTGAATTTAGTTGATTTTGTATTATTAAGTTTAGTATTTAGAATTGAATTTAGTATTTCCTGTATGTTCAACTTAAATCCGATTGCTGTTTGTGTGCATGTGTAGGACGTAAGTGACCGAATAGAAAAAGAGCCGTCGGACAGCCCCATAGTGGTCAGACTGGAGACTGCAGGACGATCTGTAGTCCGCACCAACTGGAGGATGCACATCTCAGTGCCTCTGCAGACAGGTACACACACACGCAGACACACATACACACACACACACACACACACACATACGCGTTTGCGTGACAAATGAGGACCTATGTCTGCACTGTGACATATCAGGACGTGCCTTTCTGAAGGTCCCAGAGACCTGAGGATCACATAGGGGGGAGCAGGGTGTGATCAGTAACACAGCTAGCTGTTGATATTTTGGTTAAAAGAAACTTTTTTCCCGCATGATTTTATTGCCACATATGAGGACCTTGACAGGTCTGAGTGACATATTAGGAACTACAACAAACACATCTGGTCTGAGTGACATATTAGGACCTATAACACACACATCAGGTCTGAGTGAGATATTAGGACCTACAACACACACATCAGGTCTGAGTGATATATTAGGACCTACAACACACACATCAGGTCTGAGTGAGATATTAGGACCTACAACACACACATCAGGTCTGAGTGAGATATTAGGACCTACAACACACACATCAGGTCTGAGTGAGATATTAGGACCTACAACACACACATCAGGTCTGAGTGAGATATCAGGACCTACAACACACACATTAGGTCTGAGTGAGATATTAGGACCTACAACACACACATCAGGTCTGAGTGAGATATTAGGACCTACAACACACACATCAGGTCTGAGTGAGATATTAGGACCTACAACACACACATCAGGTCTGAGTGAGATATTAGGACCTATAACACACACATCAGGTCTGAGTGAGATATTAGGACCTACAACACACACATCAGGTCTGAGTGAGATATCAGGACCTACAACACACACATCAGGTCTGAGTGAGATATCAGGACCTACAACACACACATCAGGTCTGAGTGAGATATTAGGACCTACAACACACACATCAGGTCTGTAGTGAGATATCAGGACCTGCAACACACACATCAGGTCTGAGTGAGATATTAGGACCTACAACACACACATCAGTTCTGAGTGAGATATTAGGACCTACAACACACACATCAGGTCTGAGTGAGATATTAGGACCTACAACACACACATCAGGTCTGAGTGAGATATTAGGACCTACAACACACACATCAGGTCTGAGTGACATATTAGGACCTACAGTATAACAAGCACTTCAGGTCTGAGTGAAATATTTATCAATCGTTACTCCTTTCCGGAGAGTAACTCTGTAGGTGGACAAATACATTATAACTTTAATGTAGAATTATTTATTTTTATACATGTTTGTAATTTTTGACACCTCACTTTTATATTTGTTTTTGATGTTTTAAATTCTAATTTAAACATGATTTTCCAACTGGAGTTAAGACAATTTTTCAGGGAGATAATCTACTGACACAAGGAGAACATGCAAGCTCCACTCCAAAAGGCCCCTTCTGGCTGAAAGTTTTTTTCTTTTTTTTTTTTTTTACAAACACACACTCACTACTCAAGTATCTTTTTAAATTACCATGAGTCAATATTTTGGCTATTCTACCCACCTCTGGGAATGTATTTAAGTTTGTGACAAAATAGGTGACATATGAGGACAAGTGTGTGTGTGTTAAAAGTGTGTTAAGGTAGTACCGTGCACGACCAGAGAGGCGCTTCAAACTTTTTGGGACGGAGTGTTTTGGCCCCGACACACATTTTCACTATTTGTAGACATTTTGGGACATGCTTGATTTTTGGTGTGGAGCTTGTTCTGGGCCTCTACAACACTGTAGTATGCATGGAAAAATGGGGACCTGAAAAAAGTCCCCACATTTCCTCAGGTCCTGATATTGAAGGTGTGTTATCATACAAAAGTCCTCATATGTCCACAAAACAAACGCACACACACACACACACACACACACACACACACACACACACTTACCCATCATCAATCTGACCTTGTATGTGGTTGGAATGGCACTATGTGTGTATCATGACAAAAATCGACAAACATCTGTCATTTCCCACACACAGTTGCTTTTAACTGTGGTAAAACTCTAAGTATCGAGCAGAGCAATGTGATGACAAACTCTGTAATGCTGTCCACAGACCTGAGACGCTTCAGAACCTACAAAGGAAACTCTGTGAGGGACCTGCTCAGAGCCATGAGGAATAAGGTGAGCAAAAAGACTTTACGTTGGTGTGAATCAAAATTGCAGCTTGTATAAAAAGTGCTTATTTGTCGCACAGAGGATACATTTCAATGCCATCATATATTTTATTGCACTTGAAAAGAACAGCATTATTGTCTGCTGCAGTGTACATTATAAGACTTTTAAAAGACCTTTAAAAGACTATATTTTTAACCTTTAACATGTTTGCACACATCTGTCTTTTCTGACATATTCTGCATGTGCATGTTTTACTTTGACCGTTTTATCCTTATGCAGTTAAAGCAGAGCCGCTACTAAAGAGAACCGTGTTTGTTCCAGAAACATCATTACCACGAGCTGCCACAGGAGGTGCAGGAGACACTGGGCGAGCTGCCAGAAGGCTTTGTGTCATACTTTACCTGCCGCTTCCCACGCTTACTCATGCACACGCACACCGCCATGGGGACTTGTGCGCGAGAGAGGCTCTTCCTGCCCTACTACCTGAACCCGGAGCCATAAACCCGGGGCCCTAAACCTACTCTCTGAACCGCTAACAAAAGACTGCAGAATAGAAAAGCATAGTACAGTTAAAACATTTCACGTATTCTCCGCCAAAATCAGTATGAGGTAAAGCTACTTTCAACACAGCAACATCTACACGAGTTCAATTCTCTTCAATTACAATCATATTCCCCTGATTTGAGTCGATTGCTCTGGTCAAGAAAAATGATCATTAGTGGAACGCTGCTAAATCAGGCAAGTGTGAGCCTTAAGCCACAAGTAGACCGTCTAAAAATTAGGATTCAAAATGATCAAAATCTACCAGCCAGAGTTTGCACAAACATTGTTTTCTCTGGGTTTTAAATATTCTGCCAAACAACACATTTGTGGCAGATTCTAATTCTGAATTGTAATCAAGTCATTTGAACTCATCGAGATTTTGTTTTTTACAGTGAATACATTTTTACATTTACATTATTTCAAGAACAAGAACAATTTCACTTTAGTTTTTTTTGTACATTGCTTTGTTACTGATTCAAAATAAGTTACTGTGATTCGTCATCAGCAGAAACTCAAAAACCAAGTGTCATTTTGATGAACATAAACAGTTTTTATCTTGTGAAGAAAGAGGTTAAAGGACCTAAAATTGTGACTTCAGCTAAAACTGTCCACAGATGAATCATAGATCTTTGACTGGATGGACATCTGGAGTTAAATGAATGAATGGATGAATAATTTAATGTAATTTACAATACAATTCACCATCAAACATCAAACACAATTTTGTGTATGGGCCATTGTTTTTCTTAATAGAATATTTTACTGTTTCTAGATGCAGTATTTCTATGCCATTAACACATTATTTCTTATTTATAGTAAGAATCTATATTTAGAATAATGACCTGAATTCAAGTCAATTTGAAGCAAAGGCAATTGTTTTAAATGTGTTTTTCTCCAGTGCAACTAGTAAAATTCACTGTCATATTGAGAGATCAGCAACGTTTTTAAGAATTTGAAATCACAATTTACCACAAACATAATCTTTTGGTAATCAACGTCAAATGCATTGTATTGTGTGAATGATGTTTACTGAAGTTACTGAAGGTAGCAACACTGGCTCAACAGAAAGCACTAAAACACCGACTACTTCACATATTTTCTCATGGAGAGTTTAGAAATTGAAGGAATACTTTGAACGTTTGACCCAGTTATGTTGTTACATCCACTGCCACCAGGGGGCGCTGCTCCCAGACTTGAATTAAGATTTATTTTTAAATCTGCTGTAGACTGTAAAATACTTTTGTACTTTTTTTTTTTCAGAACGAGTGAAATAAAATAATGAAAACTGTCTAACACTGTCTGTTTCTAAATGCACATCACTACATACAAAGATGTAGTGTATGTTTTCTTGTTTGTAAAACCGCTAGAAACCACTAGAGGGAAACAAGTGTATTATCTATCATTACTGCTCAAATCAGAAAATGGACAAACTAGTTTTTACATATAGTTTATGGGTATTGTTGGGGAGAAGACTAATGTTGAATTCCGTTATTACAGAATTTTGAACTAAATCCCAATCAGAGTACAGTAAATACAATGATTTCGATGATGGGGAGCAGAGGGTTAATTTTTCATCATATGTTATATTTTTTTATTGCTATATTTAGAATTGCATAAAATATACCCGTTTACAGTCCAGTTTCACACATGTTTTTGGCAATTATATGCACTTTGGAACCTATTACTTGATAAAAAAAAAGACTCATTTTCCTGCAGTACTGTGTTGAAAACAATTATGGTTTTCAATATGTATTTTAACATTTAGTTACGTCCCAATATGTATTATAATGTTATTTTGATTCCAATTCATCATGATTGTGTTCAGATTAAACTGTGTAAGTCAGATTTGTGAATAGTTGGGTTTCAGATTACTGTTTCATTTAACATTTTGAGGAGCTCTTTCCCATTCCTAAGAAATAATAATATCTTTTAGGATAGTAGACTGTCATTTTGAACTAAAATGAACAACTATGGCAACGACCCGAATTTCTCACTATTCTGAAACCGATCAATTTTTTTCAAAGAGAAAATATGTATACCAACGTATGTCATCAACATATAGATATTGTGACAACAGCAAATAATATCATGGTAAATAAAAATAAAAACTGCATTCAAACAATCCCTATAATAATAGTCAGTATTCCTGACATGGCGGTGGGGGGTTTCACTTCCTGCTCTTTCCTTTTTGGGAGCGGGACAGGAAGTGGGCTCCAGGAGGAAACATGACCCCCCCCTCCCCCTTCCCCCCTGGTTCTGTCCCAAACTGCACTCAACAACCCAGCAAAAAGACTCAGGCGACTAACGGGAAAGATTAAAGGGACCGTTTGTAGCATAGGTACAATAGGGTTCAGAACGTGCATGTAATGTATTAAGAAAGTCATTTCAATCACACTTTTGCTGCCAGAATGTTTCTGAAAAACTGAAAAAGGATTACTGATGCAATCCACCTGCTGGAGTTCTACAAGAAACGCTGTAAATTGTGTATGACTACTTTCTTTTTTTTCTTTTTATTAAAACTGTTTTCAACTAAATATACTATATATTTGTTAGGTGCACACAGGGGTACTTTTGCACATGTATTCTAGTGTGGTTTTACTGCAAATGACAAATCATGTTAATCTGAATATGAGCTGAAAATACATGTGTGGAGCATATTTAATAGAATATTGTTATAAAAACACCAAAATAACTGGTAACCCAAATGGACATTCTGCTTTCTTATTGGGTCATCTTTTTGAAAAGCTTAAACGTAAGTTGTGCCCATTGTATTTTTTTAAATTAAGAATAACTTCTGTTTTGAAAAGGTCAAATATCGTAAAATGTGTACTTTTACCGTTTATATTTGGACACGTTTCATTGTATATATGATTCCTATCCACACTTTTTGACATGATTTGAACATTTTGAACTCATCAAAACCAAAATGTCATCAGGAATTATAAGGGTATAGATGGTTTAGCTCCTCTGCCAAAGTACACAGTTAAATCCTGTTTTCCAAATAAAACAAATCTTTAAAAATCATAAAAAATCAAGTGCACTTTCCGTGTTTTACTAATACAAATAGCTCTGACATGTTCTCATGTCAAAGCTTGGCCAGAGCCGGGAAAGTTGAGACTTCTGAACGAGTTTGACCCTGAGTAAAAGGTTGTCTAGGCCTGGTGTGTGCCGTATGTATGACTGGGTTTCAGTTTGCATGAGTGTGTATGTGTGTGTGTGTGTGTGTGTGTGTGTGTGTGTGTGTGTGTGTGTGTGTCGGCTCCTTGAACAGTGGAAGTCCTGGTTCCACACGGCCCCTGACACTGAGCACCGTCCTAATGGAGGCTCTATGTTAGCGGAGCGTCTCACAAGAAGTATGATCAATAAACAGCAGCCTCTTCAGACTCCAGACTCTAGCCCTGAAAACAACTGGGAGAGAGTGGAAGATACTTAACTTTTCATATTGTAATGGAATAGGGTTATTTTTTTTCCGAAAGTTGTCCGTGTGAAATAAAATGTCATTTGAAGTTGAAAAATCTACAACGACAAAACAAGACTCGGTACAGTATATGCATGAGTATATTACTCTATAAGGAGACTTTAGTGGGGTGAGGCCAACATTGGTTTTAAAGGTGATGTCTGCCACTTCCGTTGTCTTAAAAAAAAACACGTTTTTGACCACACGACCATATATTAGTATTATCACATAATTTTCAAAATCAATACTTTTGATAGAGTCCCTCTTCTTGGCATAACCACCACCAATAGGATTTGGTGCAGGAAAACGGGTCAATGGCCTGTGTGTCCATGGACTTTTTTTTGGGACTTGCAATTATGCTAAAACTGTGCAAGTGATTACAACAGAATGCAGAAGTTAGGAATTATCCGCTCTATGTTTGGCTTTTCTTTGTCTGATGGCGACATGGCAGATTCTCAGGGGAGCTTCCGTAAGTTGTCTGGGTGCAAAACCAGGAAACGTGTTCGCTCTGGTTGTGTACCAACATTAAAACAAGTCTTCTGCTGAGACACAATCCCAGATCTCCGGATCATCGGTCATTTCATTATATCAAGAATTTAAGTTTGTTCTGTCCAATTAAGAAGCAGATGTGGTGAGAATGGGCGGGTCTAACCAGTGCTGGCTTTGGAAATAAAATAAATATTTGTCACTTGTACCAGACATTCACTTTTGATTTGTTTTTTTATTGCTGTGCACGTGTGTTTCTCTGTGAAAAGAGCACATTGTTTGACACCGCTCATACAAAATTAACCCGAGAGGTGTAGATACAAAAAATACATACAGAAACAGTTATTGGAGAACAATTAACTGTGCCAGACGGATGCAAGAAATAGAATAGAAATAGAAAACAGATTCTCGATTGGATTCAGGTCTGGACTTTGACTTGGCCATTCTAACACCTGGATACGTCTATTTGTGAACCATTCCATTGCAGATTTGGCTTTATGTTTTGGATCATTGTCCTGTTGGAAGATAAATCTCCGTCCCAGTCTCAGGTCTTTTGTAGACTCCAACAGGTTTTCTTCCTGTTGGAGTCTGTATTTGGCTCCATCCATCTTCCCATCAATTTTAGCCATCTTCCCTGTCCCTGCTGAAGAAAAGCAGGCCCAACCCATGATGCTGCCACCACCATGTTTGACAGTGGGGATGGTGTGTTCAGGGTGATGAGCTGTGTTGCTTTTACGCCAAACATATCGTTTAGCATTGTGGCCAAAAAGTTCGATTTTGGTTTCATCTGACCAGAGCACCTTCTTCCACATGTTTGGTGTGTCTCCCAGGTGGCTTGTGGCAAACTTTAAACGAGACTTTTTATGGATATCTTTGAGAAATGGCTTTCTTCTTGCCACTCTTCCATAAAGGCCAGATTTGTGCAGTGCACGACTGATTGTTGTTCTATGGACAGACTCTCCCACCTCAGCTGTAGTTATCTGCAGTTCATCCAGAGTGATCATGGGCCTCTTGGCTGCATCTCTGATCAGTTTTCTCCTTGTTTGAGATGAAAGTTTGGAGGGACGGCCGGGTCTTGGTAGATTTGCAGTGGTCTGATACTCCTTCCATTCCAATATAATTGCTTGCACAGTGCTCCTTGAGATGTTTAAAGCTTGGGAAATCTTTTTGTATCCAAATCTGGCTTTAAACTTCTCCACAACAGTATCTCGGACCTGCCTGGTGTGTTCCTTTGTCTTCATGGTTCTCTCTGCGCTTTAAACAGAACCCTGAGACTATCAAAGAGCAGGTGCATTTATACGGAGACTTGATTACACACAGGTGCATTCTATTTATCATCATCAATCATTTAGGACAACATTGGATCATTCAAAGATCCTCACTGAACTTCTGGAGTGAGTTTGCTGCACTGAAAGTAAAGGGGCCAAATAATATTGCACGCCCCACTTTTCAGTTTTTTATTTGTTAAAAAAGTTTAAATTATCCAATAAATTTCGTTCCACTTCACGATTGTGTCCCACTTGTTGTTGATTCATGACAAAAAATTTAAATTTTATATTTTTATGTTTGAAGCCTGAAATGTGGCGAAATGTTGAAAGGTTCAAGGGGGCCGAATACTTTCGCAAGGCACTGTAAAACCAAGAATTACTGAGAAATTTGCTCCAAACTACAACCACCAGTCTTGACTTTTGACAGTTACCATAGTTACCAGGATTGTAATTCAGCTTCCCTTCACCACAATGTTAAATTATAGGCTCTTTGAAATGTCGTAATGTTGCAATGAGAAAAAAACCCATGTACTTTGTTCAAATTATGTATTCATTTGGATTTCCTGTTACATTAACTTCAATATTTTATATTTATTAGTCTGGCAGCTCTGGAGGATTTTGTGCCCAATCATTGTTCATTTATGTAGAAATGTTCCACCATCATTATAGATCTTGCTGTTTATCTTATTTCATTTGCGCATAAACATAAGTCAAGGTGTGTTGAGGTTAGTTTGACTGTGGCAGTGGCTGATCACGCAAAAAGCCGTTAGATAGAAACTGTTGGAATCCAGTGTTTGATTTGGTTTCTACATCATATGTGACATAAACATTAACTCATTGACTGCCAGCCGTTTTTGATGAATTCACTCATTTTAAAGACCCACAGAATATTATGTGCTATGACTATGTGAAATATTTTTTTCTCTTTTGTTCTCCTGTAATCGCCAGTCGAAAAGAGGGTCTCAGACAAATACGTCAATGGCAGTCAAAGAGTTAAGCAAAATCTACTATGTATTAAAATCATTAAACTTGGCATTAGCGTGATTACTTATGCACTTCTATGAGTAGTATTCTGCAATAAAATCATTTCTGTAAATTCACGGTAAATGCATTTATATCTAGTCTGGAAAATCCTTTTTGCTAATGATTGCATAATTGCTTGTCTAATGGATAATTACTCTTTGCTAATTGGCACTTGCAGCTCCCTTTGGGCCTGTTGTATCTCTGTGGGAAACTGCCATAAATATAAAAGCACAGGCACGCGCTGTCGACTCCATTTGTATCAAAAACAAAGGACTTGTTCTTAACGAAGCAGTGTTAATCTTCCAGCTCTCACTTTGTAGCTGAGGGGCTTCTGAACTTTCACTCCCAACCCCCCCCAATAGATCAGTCCCCGCACACCCAGAGAGTGTTCCGAGAAGGACTGGGCTGGTTCATGCGCTGCCTTTTTGACCTGCTGTTTGTTTACTGCTCTCCCCTGCTCCAGAGCATCCTGCCCCCTGCCCTCAGGGGGACGCCTCTCTGAAGTCTGCAGGACAATATCTGCAAACCAACGGAAAAAGGGTTATGACACAAAAGCTGAAGGGTCTCCATGACGCCGCCGGCCGATTATGTCATAAGAACTTTGGTAAGTAAGCAAGTGAGTGAGTAACAAAGAAATAAATGAAGTGAGTAAGTGAGTCAGTGAGTGAGTGAGTGAGTGAGTACCTAGGTAAGTAAGTGAGTAAGTGAGTGAGTGAGTGTGTATGTAAGTAAGCAAGTAAGTGAGAAAGTAAGTAATTAAATGAGAAAGACAGACAGAAAGAAATAAATAAAGCAAGTAAAGTAAGTAAGTATTACTACATTATCAAACAACAAATCTCTGCTGGAGCAAAGCAGCAGAAGTGACATATAGTAATGTATCAAATATTTATAATAAATATCATTCAAAGTAAAACATGTACACATATTTTATCTCACTACAGGGCAAGGGTTGGGGTTGGCTTGCTTGCTCACGGACAAAAAAAAAACAAGATTTTGGCGTGGAAAAAAGTCATGTGCATGGGTTAAACCAGAGGGATGCTAAGTTGGCTGCCCTTTTTATTTTCATTTTGCCCAATAGCAGAATAACTACAGGCTGTCTTCAACTTAGTAGAAAAAAAAACAAAAAACTATTACCATTTGGTACATGCACAGTTGGCTTAAGATTGTCTGTCAATGGGTGGTCACCATTACATTTTGTATTTTTGCTTTTTATAAGAACAGTGCACATTCATAAACATCTGCCAGATAATAACAGAATTGCTTAATGACATATCGTTCTCGTGGATATAGGAAGGCAACACAACTATACAAATAAAACTAGCCGCGAGACAGTTAAAAAAAAAGTTTCACAGGGTTTATTTCATCCACACTCACTTCTCCATATAAAACAAACTACTGGGTTAGAGAAAACAAAAGTTGAAATATAGCCCTATGAGGTACTAGTTGTCTGTTTGGGCTGAGGGTGGTCCTCTCTTTTTCACTTTAATATCTGAAGGCCAAAAAATACATGTGTGAAAACTTGCAATAGAACCATATACTGCTTTGAGACAAAAAAACTGGATGGATGCTGTTGCAAGTTAACACAACATAATAAATTCTACTTGCAGAAGTTAGCAGTTTAAAGTTTAAACAAAGTCAATGTTTGGGTCTGTTAAGGTTATTAGCATCTGTTTCTTAAACTGGACAGTTTGTTCCCACAGGTAATGTATGAGTGCTTTTACAAACATTTGGTGCGCGCATGACGAGGAGTTTTGAGGAGCGTGACTAATTAAGGAGATAAGAAAATGACTGATGACTTTTTGATTCAGTGGGGAACAGTTGCACAACCAGATCATGCCCTGCAGCATATGATCAGTGGCCAGACCCACTTCATCATGAGCGTCTGGAGCGGTCATGCTTTTTTGTACCATACAACAGCTTTTCAGGACCTTATTGGTTTGACTAAATGTAGTGCCATAGAAGCAGGGCCAAATAGAGGCTACTTTAAAGCTGGAGTTTGGCTGGTGCAAGTTCAGACTATACAAACTAGACTGGTGCACACTGGGTAGTCTTGCATAGTTTTTCCAATGTGATTTTCCTGCATATGGAAAATACATTTTTGAATCTTATAATTGTAAAAAGGTCATTCTAATGAGACAAGAGAGTAAAGAAGCTACTACCCTTACACGGGATGGTGCGATGTCTTTTCTCAGCTGTTACAGCTTTTCTCTATTGCTTAAACACATTTCACGATACTGCCCT
Organism: Knipowitschia caucasica; assembly: GCA_964034765.1. Classification (NCBI taxonomy): domain Eukaryota; kingdom Metazoa; phylum Chordata; class Actinopteri; order Gobiiformes; family Gobiidae; genus Knipowitschia; species Knipowitschia caucasica. The sequence goes on from OZ035825.1 coordinate 21,741,538, forward strand.
CCCTTTTCTCAAAACTCTAAACACAAACCTCTTTTCTAAAGCTACGTACACATAACAACACAGTCTCTTTTCAAAACCAACCCATCACACCAAAATACCTCTCATGGTCTGCAAAAATGTGAACACTATGAGCATCATTAACCACTTCACCAAAACAATTGAAAACACAATTTTCAGAATGTGAGACTGTTCTTTTTATAGTATCACAACTGCCAGGATGCATTTGAGCAACACTTTTTTATTCTCAAATATATTTTTTACTCTAGATTTGTGCGTTTTATGAGAATAGTTAGAAAAAGTAGAAAATGCAGTTATATCACAACTCAATGCAAACATGAGTAACTCCATGGAGGATCCATGACACACAGTAGATACTACAGTACAGTAACAATTGAAAACACAATGTTTAGGGCAGTGCTTCTCAAAATAGTGGGGGGGGGGGGGGGGGGGGGGGGGAGGGAGGGAGTGCCAATAGTAGTGCTCCTCTCTTTGACCTGCTCCTCTCCCTCTTTGACCTGCTCCTCTCCCTCTTTGACCTGCTCCTCTCCCTCTTTGACCTGTTCCTCTCCCTCCTTGACCTGTTCCTCTCCCTCCTTGACCTGTTCCTCTCCCTCCTTGACCTGTTCCTCTCCCTCTTTGACCTGCTCCTCTCCCTCCTTGACCTGCTCCTCTCCCTCCTTGGTCTGCTCCTCTCCCTTCTTGGCCTGCTCCTCTCCTTCTTTGACCTGCTCCTCTCCCTCCTTGACCTGCTCATCTCCCTCTTTGACCTGCTCCTCTCCCTCCTTGACCTGCTCCTCTCCTTCTTTGACCTGGTCCTCTCCCTCCTTGACCTGTTCCTCTCCCTCTTTGACCTGCTCCTCTCCCTCCTTGACCTGCTCCTCTCCCTTCTTGGCCTGCTCCTCTCCCTCCTTGACCTGCTCCTCTCCCTCCTTGGCCTGCTCCTCTCCCTCCTTGACCTGCTCCTCTCCCTCCTTGATCTGTTCCTCTCCCTCCTTGACCTGCTCCTCTCCCTTCTTGGCCTGCTCCTCTCCCTTCTTGGCCTGCTCCTCTCCTTCTTTGACCTGCTCCTCTCCCTCCTTGACCTGCTCCTCTCCCTCTTTGACCAGCTCCTCTCCCTCCTTGACCTGCTCCTCTCCCTCCTTGGTCTGCTCCTCTCCCTCTTTGACCTGCTCCTCTCCCTCCTTGACCTGCTCCTCTCCCTCTTTGACCTGCTCCTCTCGCTCCTTGACCTGCTCCTCTCCCTCTTTGACCTGCTCCTCTCCCTCTTTGACCTGCTCCTCTCCCTCCTTGACCTGCTCCTCTCCCTCCTTGGTCTGCTCCTCTCCCTCCTTGACCTGCTCCTCTCACTCCTTGACCTGCTCCTCTCCCTCCTTGGCCTGCTCCTCTCCCTCCTTGGTCTGCTCCTCTCCCTCCTTGACCTGTTCCTCTCCCTCCTTGGCCTGCTCCTCTCCCTCCTTGACCTGCTAGTCTCCCTCCTTGGTCTGCTCCTCTCCCTCCTTGACCTGTTCCTCTCCCTCCTTGGCCTGCTCCTCTCCCTCCTTGACCTGCTAGTCTCCCTCCTTGGTCTGCTCCTCTCCCTCCTTGACCTGTTCCTCTCCCTCCTTGACCTGCTCCTCTCTCTCCTTGACCTGCTCCTCTCCCTCTTTGACCTGTTCATCTCCCTCCCTGGTCTGCTCCTCTCCCTCCTTGACCTGCTCCTCTCCCTCCTTGGTCTGCTCCTCTCCCTCCTTGACCTGCTCCTCTCCCTTCTTGGCCTGCTCCTCTCCTTCTTTGACCTGCTCCTCTCCCTCCTTGACCTGCTCCTCTCCCTCCTTGACCTGTTCCTCTCCCTCCTTGGCCTGCTCCTCTCCCTCCTTGACCTGCTAGTCTCCCTCCTTGGTCTGCTCCTCTCCCTCCTTGACCTGTTCCTCTCCCTCCTTGGGCTGCTCCTCTCCCTCCTTGACCTGCTAGTCTCCCTCTTTGACCTGCTCCTCTCCCTCCTCCGACACAAACTCCTCTTCTTCTGCCTTGATCATCCATTTTTGTTTGGAACCTGCACTGACTTATAAAGTTGTGGTCACATCATCTGCAGCAGGAGTTTTCAGCTCTGAGTGGTTGTGTTTTCTGAATGACACCAGGTCTGTTCATTGTGTTCAGGTTTTGCTGACAGTGGGAGACATTTTTCATCACATGAGCCTCACAATGATTATAGGAGCAGAGATACATGCAAAAAGTGTTTTAGCAAAGGAAAAATGTGTTTAGAGTTTTGAGAAAAAGGGCATGTGTTTTGTGAACAGTGTCTACAGGAGGATTGTGTTTATGGTTGTGAGAAGTGGGGGGAAGTTTTAATAAATGTGTTTAGGCAATTGGTCATTTGGTTTAGAGTAGAGTAGATGAGATCTGTCAGACTGACCACGCCTAAGTGCGAGCCAAGATGAAGGCCCCCTCGTCTCTGTTCATGGTCCGCTCGCACTGTTTCCTATAATATTTTGTTTATCAATGTCATGTATAGCTTACTTAGATGTCAATTTTTCCAGCGTCACAGAGATATGCACACAACATCAACACATTGAATTGTGTGACTTTAGAAACAACACAAGAAAGGGTGTACTCACAATTTTTATTTGACAAATAATTATATCTGTGTAAAGAGAGATTTTGTCCACTACACAATTAAAGTGTATGATAATTACAAAACAGGAAGTGACATTATGTACCAAAAATATGACAAACTCATAACTTGTACTTGTGTGTGTGTGTGTGTGTGCATTATTTCAAATTATGTTAAATCCAGTTTTAGAAAAATCATGACTTGAACCTGTCATTGGAACTTTAATATATTATTACATTATTTTGATCGCGTCATGCAATGATAAATTATATGCTTAAAAAATTATTACATAGTAGTTCAAAGTAGTGGTCAAATCTACAAGAATGGAGTGATCTCAATCCCAAATCAAGTATTCCCAAGTGTTTTAGGGCCCCAGGATTAGTGACAGTCTCGTGTCATACAGTATGTACAAAAACACAGTGCGTATTACATAAGTGGGAAAGGCAGTGTGGTCTTCTGCACACAGGACATTAGTGAGACACATTTAGGGCAGTTTCAGCTGAAGCGCCAACAATTATAGTCATGCACATTGTCATTTGATCTTTGTTTGAAAAATATTAGTCATTTGTTTATCGGACGTTACTTCCTAGAAATTTGGAGTGAAATCATTATTATAAGAATTTTGAAAACCTCTTTGAAGTTGAACCTTATTAAACTTGGAAGGATATCATACCATGGCGTTTGTCATTGAAGATTTACGACGGAATACAACCTGGTGTGATTAAAAGCATAAAATAAGTTATCATTTTCTTTTAATTTTCAGGATTTCCCCATCTGTCTGACCATCTGCTTAGTAGCATTTGAGTTTGATATTATTTGGTGTAATTTTTGATTTTACAGATTAGAGATTTATTTTACTCAATTCCAAACTGCTTAGTCCGCTATTTGTTAAATAATTGTACTTTTTGATGTTGGCTGATGGCAGACTAGCTCCATAAAATCGAAGGAGTCATAGTGTTATGTATTTGTGATACCCCTGCTTTTGCCTGTCTGTAATGCTCATGAGCAGAAGCTCCACACTTTGAAGAACATAATAAAAAACAAAATAAACACCACATTATCATCGCAGGATTTCATGCACCCACGTGTTTACCACAGCTGTCCCCACAATCTACAAGTCTCTGATATTCCACAGGTTTAGAGTTTTTATTCCACAGTGTAGTTCCTTTAAGTGTCCGCAGGCGGTGTCTGTTTGAGCACAGGGGTCCCTCAGGGCTCCGTCTCAGGACCCGTTATGAGTGGGGTCACTGGAGCATTATGTCTTTCAGGTTCTCCTGCAGGATGGTGTCTTTGACAGCGTGGAACACAAAGCGGATATTCTCCGTATCCACTGCAGTGGTGAAGTGGTGGAACAAGGGCTTCCCTCGGTTTCTCCTCTTTCGACTAAACGACTGCACCAGAAACGCCTGCGAGACACGGAGACCGAAAAAGACATTATTACTTGTAAAGAAAAATATAGAGTTGTATTAACTTAAAGCTTCAAGATTCAATATTAATCTATAGATGGCCCTGGGACCAGAGCGCGGACTGAGACCATGAGCTGATGAGAATCACTTTTAAGAAGAAATGAACCAAAGCAAAAAGAGCAAGCTGCTTTAAACTGCACAAAAGGTCAAAGCAAACCTACTGAAGTTCACGTGCCTAGACTCTTACTCTCTCTAGAATAGACACGAGGGAGTTATCTGGCTGATCAGGCTATCGTTTATTGTCATTTAAGTAACCAATTAGGTCATGGAAACAACGTGATTTCCCCCTAGAGATGACACCTGGTGTCCGTGGAGGTTACTCTAAGTTACTTACAGAGTGTGTTGCGTTAAAACAGAACTTAGATTCAACAAAATATATAAATATAACAATGACATCAAACAGATTTGTACTATATAGCAGCCGTAAGCACTGGTTTCTTCTCACCTGCACGTCCTCCAGCCGGCGCGGGTCTCCTCTGAACTCAGGAAAGTTTTTCCGCACATCCACGATGCGGATCTTGTCTGCAAGCAGGTCTGTCTTGTTGAGGAAGAGGATGATGGACACGTTGAGGAAGAGCTTGTTGTTGACAATGGTCTCGAAGATGTTCATGCTCTCCACCAGCCGGTTTGTGCGCCGGTCCTCCATCAAGACCTGCACACAAACATCCAATCATTCGATGTCAGCGGCATGTGATGGTGATTCTGGCTTCTTCAGCAACATGGTCTTTCCAGGCACGAAAAACATTGAACTGTTCACAATAATTGGAACATTTCGAGACACAGATCTTAACACGGATTTAGGAATTGTATCTTAATATCAAAACAATCTAGCTATTTTTTGTACAATTATGCATACAAGTACAGAGTCTACAAAGATGCAGATTCGTTACTCCAGTCCAGATATAACTCATTATCACATAAGGGACATATTAAAATAGATCCCACACTTTTCAAGTTGGCGCACGTAGAGATTCAAACAGTAGATGTAAAATAATCTAATATACTGTACTAGCTGACCTGATCATACTCTGACGATGAGACCATGAAGAGGATGGATGTGATGCCGTCAAAACACTGGAACCACTTCTGCCTCTGCGACCTCTGACCCCCCACATCCACCATCTTGAAGGGGATCTTCTTGATGAAGAAGTCATGCTCCACAATCCCCTTGGTGGCTTTCCTTGCAAACAGAATGTCCTGCTTATTCGGAATGTAGTTCTGAAAGGAGCACAGGAATGAGGATTAAAACACACAATAGCAAGTCGTCTTCAACAATTCATTTTTGGGATTACCCTTTTTGACAGATAAATCATGAATTCCATTGTATTTTCTTTTTGTTTAGTATTTGTTGTTTGAAATACAGGAATCGCCAGCAGACTTATTCTATGCTTTAACGCAGTGAAACCACGTTCATAACTACATTGGGCTCACATTAACAGTCTGAAAACATTTGAAATGACTTGCATTGGTCAGCGTTGCCACCAGTAAATGGCAAGGCACTATTGTATAGGGTGCTATGTTCTGCACACACGATCGGTTTCAGAATCAAGAGGGGATGAGGACTAATAAAAGATTACATTTTTTTTTTAGGGACATAAGTATTTATCAATGAATTTAAACTATTAAATAATTTTAGAGCTTTATCATAAACTGCTCAGTATACAGACTTGTATGTGTGCTGTGAAATATATCTGTGTTCTTAACGACCCATCGATTTAATCAAAACATAATCGGTAGATGTTTTTAATAATTTACTGGCAATTAATTAATCGTGAGAAAATAGTTGAGTAGTTTTGTTTCAAGGAGAGAGCAGATGACGTATGGGTCAGCCAGTATACGCAAACCCTTAGCTTCCACACAATCTTTTATCAATTCACTCAAAATACAAGAAATAAAACACCCACCAGCTGTCCAATCCGGTCCAAATTATCCAAGAAGTACTTGACTGATTCACTCTGCACAAAAACACAAAAGGGGTTCAATTTTAGACAAGACTATTATCAACACTGACCTGATCATACTCAAACATTTGGATGGAGTTTTGAATCCAAAATCACACTCAGGCAGCGGTGGACCCTCAAGCCCGACAGTGCCTTCTCTGCTGGCCTCGCATCAGGAATATGTTATTTCAATACATTTATTTTTCCACAATTATTTATTAAATGATTCCCCATAGTCTTCACTTTTCATCTCATAATTAAGTTGGTTGCACAGCTATTAGCCCCAGGCCAAGATTTTGAGGGCTGACGTTTATGTTTTTATTATTCAGCCATCATGTGTTGCCAGGGACCAAAATCTGTCTTTTGGCCTTCACAGTGCTGGCAAACGATAGCTTAAAGTGATTAGAACTAACCTGTGGCGTTAACAATCAAGTTGGCTTCCCTGAGCCAGCTAGCAGGCGTACTACATCTGTGCCTACACGTCTTTTGATTGGACGCAACATAGTTTGTTCATTGCTATTCACCCGTTGTCCCATTGTCTGTTTCATGGTACGACGACGGGACCTCTGAGCATGGCCTCCTCCATCTACACCTGCGGACTGCTCCTGCCCGACCCGCCTGGGAGCGCTTCAGTCCCGCACTGGACCTGTCCACGCTCTGCGGCCGCTGCGTGGCTCTGGTCCACGTTCTGTAGCTTAGGTCCTGGATCTATAGCCCGTCCGTCCGTGTGGAGCGGATCCCTTTCTCAATATGTGGGTCTCCCCGAGGTTTCTCACTTTTTTCCCACTGGGTTTTTCTTATGAGTTTTTCCTTGCCGATGCAGGAGGGTCTGTTGGGCAGTTAGTGTCCAACAAAAAGGATGTGGTGATGATCCGGGACACTTTAACATTCTACAACATGTATGGACATTTATCAACATGTGTTCTATATTCTTTATGGGTTTTAACTGTTGATTCTCTGATTTGTGTTGGTGATTTCAATGGTTTTGTTAAGTCCTCTGAGATGACTTCTGTTGTGATTTAGGGCAATACAAGAAAAAATATGTATTGTATTGTATTGTATAGGATAGGGAGAAGGGAGGCACACCTGGCAATATCTCACAGCACAAAGAAGCCCCAAAGGTTTAAAAATATGATTTTGGTTGTGATTATCATGTATTCCTATCATATTATGTCCTGGTGAAAAGTATGTTGGCTAACAACTACCATTGTAGGTGGATTTTTATGAATCCATTTGCAGAAATAAAAACCAGAACATTAGTTTCCTTCAATACATCCTCAGTGTTGTATTCCATGGCCTGCTCCTACACACGGCAACCCCACTCTGAATGTAACAGTTTGACAACTTACTCCAACCCCATACACACTGACATACACTCGCCATACTCCAGTAGACATCCAGTCTGCGGCCAATTTAGCGAACACTGTGCTTATACCGAGTGGTAATGTGGTTTAGGGGCAAAACGCAATTGATTACATAGCTCGGGAGGGCTTTAAGGTTGCTGGGGTAATCACATTTCATAGTTTAGGCAGTAGCGGAAACCAGCAGCGATACGCTCTTTAGCTTGTCCTGGTGACTGGGAAGGAAGAAAGTATGTGTGTGTGTTTGGTTGTGGTGAGCGTTGTGAGAGAAGCGACCGGCTCCTTGCTGTCAGCTTTGAACATGTAGAAGAGCAGATAAGGACTTCAACGAGCGGCGGCTCACGAGCAAAAGAGGGGGATTTTAGTAAACATAGTGAACCAGAGCAGGATAAGTTTTAAGACTGCTGTACAGAGATGCAAGCGTGAAACCCAGCCCGCCAGATCATTTTAGTGCCCTCTAATATACCATCTAAAATAATGATCTATTTTTCATCTAATGAGACAGTAATAAAAAGGTGATATCTGAAACTTCAATTGTATTTCTTTTTTACATAAAACCCTATGGAATATTTTTTTAAGTATTTAAAAAATATATATATTTAACCCTTTAGGCGCCAGAGTTTATTTCCAAAGAGGCTACATTATGACATCTTCATTTCACAATAACTTAAAGTATAATAGAGGCTTTACGTAAATTAGAGTAAGTATATAGATGGCCAAAAGTTTATATAGGAATTAAATGTACTCATCTAATTTGCATATTATGACATCATATGGGCGTGGCAATCGTGGATTTTCAGGAAATATATGAATTTTTTTTCTTACTGACACACACAAATCACTTAGACATGCACAAACACAACACACAAACAGAACTCACACTGTACCACACTCAAGGGTCAGGGTTATAGTAAAAGAGTGTAAATCATTGTGTGGCGGGAAATTAATTTTGACGTTGTTTTAAAAGGTACCACATAAAGTCAACTTAAGTCAACCGTGGCGCTTAGAGGGTTAAATATTCCGTCTCCTTGGAATAAGCATCACTAGTAGATTTGAAGGAGGAGAACAGTTGGACCAATGGTGAGAGACCTCTACTGCAGGTCAAGGATTTTCATCGCATCCAATCAGGAACCTTTTGGGCGCCTGCCTTTCACAATTTGAAAAGTAATTGACTTCCCATCTGTGGTCCTACTGTCAAGCCCAACGCACACCGAAACGCCTTGACGCGCGGCAAAAGAGCCGCCTCCTTTATTTTCTATGAGAGAACGCACACCAAGGTTGCAGTGACGCGCGGCGACGCTGGACCGGGCGCCACGATTCAGTTTTGTTGAATCCAGACGCGGCGCCGCGGCTGAAACTGTCCCTCCAAGCACCCGTAGTTTTCTTCTTCTGCGCTTCTTATCACGTAGCTGTGAGCGCGGTCTCAAATTTACACACTTGTCGGCGCTATTGCTCAAGTAAACCGGTCACAATGGACGAGGAAAGCTTGATAACCCAAGTACAGCGTTACCCAGAGCTAGTTATTAGCCTGTTTAAAAAATGGGTCCAAATAGTCTTTTCTTGTAATATTTGCCAGCATAATTTCACGTAAATACTTTGTTTCCTCCCCCAAAATATTAGTAGAAACTTCCAAACGTCACTCACCCATTTCATCTGCGATCAGCTGGAAAAGGACGCTAGCCAAGGCGTTCCGGTGTAATTTGACACATGTCATGAACGCGCGTCAAATGACGCGCCGCGAGGCGCTGCGTTTCGGTGTGCGGTGAGCTTTACACTGACAAAAACACCCAATCACACTGTGGCAGGGAAGACAGTAGCCCCTGGAGATGCAGACACAGGAGAATATGCAAACTCCACACAGAAAGGGCCCGTCCAATTAAACTCAGACCTGCAGCGACACCATGGTGCCCAGAGCTACGTTATTATAAGGGGTTATTATGGGCTACAGTGGCATGTTATGCATCAAAAACGCAATTAGTAATAGTTGAATGAATAAAATAATTGGCCAATCAGTCTAACTGGTGGGAGAAGAAGAGAGAATAGGACATCAGGAGCTCCAAGGGCAACATGGAGGCACAGTGGTTAGAGCTTGTGTTTCAAGAAGGTCCTGGGTTTGATTCCACCTTCAGGCCTTTCTGTGAGTAGTTTGCAATGTTCTCCCCGTGTCTGCGTAGGTTTCCTTTGGGTGCTCCGGTTTCCCTAACCACAAAAAACATGCACAATAGGTTTGAAGGTAACGATTGGGTGAAAGGATGGTGTTGGTTGGGGCTTTGATGCACCAGTGGGTTCGGCGTCTTGCTTCCGTCATCACCGTACGTGGAGTTTTTTTTGCACTCACATATAAAAAAAACATACAAAAATGTATAAAGTCTAAACATTACAACTATGTCAATGGCAAAAAACACTTTTTTAATGCATTAAAAAAGGGCATTTCATTCAATCCTACAATTATTGATTGTTCAAAGTGTTTTTTGAGAATGATTTTTTGAGGATTTTGCGAATTTATGAATTTATCAGAGTCAACTGAGGGGTGAGTTAGGATCACTCAATCTCTGTACTTTCACGTCTAAGACCTTGGGCCATGTTTGTAGATAGAAATGACAATGGATGACTATTGGAAAAATTTGACTTTTCAAATCCTTGCTGGTTCAGACAAAAGCTAAATGCAGCTGAATGAGTCTTCCTCCCAGTCTGCAGTGAAACTCCTGTTCGACAGGAAGCAGCTGTGAAGAAAAGCAGGAGGGGCAACCTGGAGAGGAGCACTCTGAGAAATGGTAGATCAGGTTTTTTTCAGCACATTCATTTTAGTGTGAACAGTCTAGCAAGGACGTAATGTAAGATCTTCTTTTTCTCCCTTCTAAGTCAAAAAAACCGAGCCCTCAATTTTGGTTAATCCTCATTATAAACACATGCATTGTAATTGAAAGATGCCAATCGTGTGACAGTAATGGCCTGTGTAAACTTGCGCGCCGCTGTGCTTGCAGTGGCCCTTGTGACATCACTTGATGTCACATGACCAACGCAAGACCGCAAGTACCCCCTGCGCTACCACCCATGCACCCTTGGACTTTTCGAACCACGTTATTTACCATTTGACATGATTGTAATATTTATGAAATATCTAACCTCATGCATGCCACTGTCAGCCTATGTCCACTCCCTCATCTCACACCTTCTGTGCTTCCCACTTCTGATCATTTTAAAGTTTAGGAAAGTGAGAACTGTTTGCATACAGTTTGAGAGAAACATAAGTAATTAAAAACATGTAATTCTCTGGGATTGTTGGTACCATAAAGGTGAAACAAAGATTAGTGTCTATAGTTTGTTGATTGAATTTCAATTTAGAATTTTAATGATTGAATTTTAAAATGATTTCCAAAAGTACTTTTGCACATTGTAATGTTTACAAACACAGACTTTAGTTTTGTTTTTCTCAAAAGACCACAACAAGGTAACAGCTGTGAAGTGAAAGCAAAATGACACGTTATTTTTGCCCAAGGGACCCACCTGTGGACACACCACCTGCAGAGGGTCAGTGAGGGGCTGGTGCTATGAGACTTGGGTGGTATCTCTGACTGTCACCCCCCTGACCCAGAAATGGATTAAAGGGTAGAAAATGGATGGATGGATAGATGGACCCACCAGAAAGGTCAGGGATGAAGTTGAGGCAAAGATTAAATTGATGTTAAGTCATACAAAAACTACCCAAGCTTTTATTCTAAAATGGAAAGTGTATGGCACCACTGCAAACTCACTCCAGAGCGAGAAAGAGCCAGCTTTGTAAAATATCTGGTACTTGGTTCAAGCAAATACTGAAAATAAAGTTTTGGTTTAGAAAAAAGGTGGTAATATCCCATTCCTAATCCAATCTATCAAACCTCAGTCTATATGACGTAAGGTACTATCAAGTGCTATTCTCACCAAAAGGAAAATTAATGAATACACGTTTTTGAATAGCTCATAACCATATACAACGTGTGGAGCGCAAACCTTCACATATGATTGAGTTGATACATTAGAAAACTTTATTTTGTCATTGTCAATAAAAAGCAAGAACCCCTTTCAGGTAGACCAAGTTTACAAAGTCTTCCCACCTGTAGCATGCAAGTTTATGACATACACTAGGGCCTTAAACAGGAGTCATGACCCTAGTTTATGTAAGAAAGGTCTCGCAAAACTCTCATGAACTCGTGATCCGAGAGGGAAGACAGGCAAAAGGGCAGCAGAAGGACGGGGGAATTCCCACAGTATACAGATGCACATGTGGGCACCCAGCCACACAGGGCATTAGGACCGGAGCTCTACGGGACAATAGGCACCGAGGCATCCTGGGAAATGTGTAGAGCAGTGTATGTGCTGTCTGAGTGTGAGTAAGGCAGGAGGAATGCATGCATTCATGAGCTGTAAAGAGCAGATTAGGGTCTTTGTGACGACAAAGAGCTCTGGTGTCACAGCGAGTGGACAGGTGCCTGACCACTGGGCAACATGCTGAACTCTACATGAACAACAACCTGAGGAATTGTGTTTTACGTGGACGCAAAGATAAGCAGATTGGACTGCCTGGTCCAACGTGTAGGAGTAGTTTAAAGTGTGTGGGAAGCCAGGCAGATAGACTTGTTGCTGCATGCTCCAATAAAGTGAAATTTCACTGTGCACAAATAGGGCTTCTGAACTCCTATGGTCCAATACAAACTCCATCAGTTTTTGTTTTGTGATTGGAAAAATTTAAAAAGAGAAAAACAAAAATCACAATGCAATACCTGCGTGTCGGATTCACTTGCAGATAAGCTTGTAAGATGCAAAGGATTTCTATTTAAGGAATATTTACTGTCTCAAGGAACAAGGTGGCAAGGGTTTAGTTGTAATACACATGCTTCAATCACACAGCAACAAGAAAATCAGCCTAAGAAAGGGTAAACAACATAAGAGTTGTCATATAACAGGGGTGTCCAAACTTTGTATTAAGAGGGCTACTTTAGTTCATCAGACTTGACCTGTGGCCGAACACATGGATTTAAAAAAACGGGATTGGAGCTGGATTGACTAGATTTTGGTAATTTAAAATGGGTTATGATACGTCCTTATAGATTCACACCACTGCTGCATTTTATTTGAAATGTTGGGACACAATCATAAAACAAATATTAAGTATATAACAATAGTCAACAACTGAGTTGCACAGGCTCTGAGCTTTACAACAAGGTATAGCACGACTCTATTGGTGGAGCTGAAGTTGGTTGGATGACACAATGGTGACTTTGTATAAGCATTTAAAATGGCACAAAGGGCCGCAATTGGCCCGCGGGCCTGAGTTTGGACATGCCTATCATATTTGATAAATACAAAAATCATATGTAATGATGAGTAATTTCCTAACTTGCTAATGTCTTTGAGAGAGGGTAAAATCAAGACTGCACTGCCGGGGTGCATGACCTGGATTCTCCTAAAAACAGATAAGGGACTGGAGTGCAGGAGTCCACTTATCTCCAAAGCATGTGAGTCCAAGGTTATTGAAGCTTTCTGGACTTTTGAAAGAGAATCATGTGGTTATAATGATTTGGTGTGCATGTGATTGAAATCTGAATATAATCAATAACAATAATAAGGGTTAGATTCTCTTTGATGCAGTCATTACTCAACAAAGTGTGAAGATAAAATATTATCAACCTTTTAGCTTTGATAAATACCATTAAGACTTTTGTGGACTTTGTTCACTCTATTACTGTTTTCACACACAAAGCCAAAAACAATGTGGAATATTATTTGCCTGATATATTTTTCAGATGGAAGTTGTTTGGGGGATGCACTATGGATTCAGCAGAGGTTGTCAAACACAACATGTGGATGGAGTATGATCTGGACAGACAGCACCACGCAGCTGCTGTGTGTGTGCGTGTGCACGTGTGAAAATCCCTGAGACAGCAGCATTCCTTTGCTACAAGAGCTAGCCTTCCAAAAGCATGTGACAATGTAAAACAATATATCATGCATCAAATTTAGAGCACGTGTCTGTCTTCATTTTTGGCCATTTCAATCAAAAGTCAGTTTATGATCGAATAGAAGCAATATTGTATTATTACTGTATTACATTAAATTATAGTATTGTATAAAACCCATGCTTTATGCAATAATATTTAGTCCCTAAGGTGACACCATGGGACTACAGTAAGGGCATGGACATGGGTAAGGCTGTGATGACGTGTGAATCACACACATACACAAAACACCCCCAGTAATAGACCCTGTCTACTGCCCAGAGGCCACAGCTTCGTCAATATCTCTAATAGCAAGACCTTTATTATTTACAACAGGATATCTGAAAACTTAGAACCATGTTTCCTGTGTGCAATTTACTGTAATCACTATTCTACTGATGGCCTTAAGTACATTGCCTGTTGTGTTTACCATTAGCAGATGACGGCCAATGGTTACGCCTTAGCACTTTATTCTGCATTCTGCTTGAGTCGGAACTTTATCTGTAAATATTACATTCAGTAATTAGCATGTATTGCTATGTATTTTGTTTGTTTAATCATCTTTCCAAATTATGAATGAAATAACCTCACTAATAGCGTGGCAATAATTGAAGCCTTTATATTTAATCACAGTTAGTTCATAAGCCAAGGAACTACAAGCAGGAGGATAATCGCAATATAAACAACTACTGCACATGGAGAGGGTGTTTTACTTTTGATATTTAAACAGCTAATACACAGAAATGCTTCTGATTGATAAGTATTGATATTTGAAGCATACATATTGTCAGAACCACTTAAGCCAAACTCGGGCTGCTCTTCTGTGTCCTGTGCAGCGGCAGCCCACAGCCTTTATCACAGCGATAGGCCCAGGCAGTCCCCCTGCACTCACTCTGAAGGGCCTTGTATCTGCGCACACACGTCACAGAAACACAGCCAGGGCCAGGGGTCAGGCTTAAACTCTGCACACACTCCCACTGCTGTCTCACTTCCTCTAATGGCCAAATGAAACAGCTGCCTCAGCCAATATACAGCCAGCGGACACAGCATTGCGGCTAATGCCAATGGACTGGAGGCTTAAACCAAAGCAAATGTCTGCTGACCACGTCGCCTCACAGCCAGAAACAGTTAGCGCTAAACATGTCTGAAGTGAAAAGGCAGATGTTTAGAGGACTACTACTACAACAGTAAAGGTGATCAGATTACAGCTCTGACTCCGACTCAAATCCCACTGAAGGAAAGGAGAACCAGATTGAGATGAACAGTGTTTAAATACAGATATCATTCTGGACTTTCGTGGCAAATAAATTATAATCTGGTGTAGCAAAATATTATGCAGTTTAAAATCACATTTTGCTAGTTTAATTACTGGTCAACCGCCCCAAACATCTGCAGCGTTCTGCCAAAATTAACGTTATGGGGAAACCTTCTGCCCAATTTTCCGCATGGAAGTTGAAGTTGGCTTATGTCAGGTTTAACTACAACGACCACCTGGCAACTGCACAAGTAAGTAAGGCACAAACTGGTGTTATCCCCAAAAATAAAGCCTGGTATTATTATTAGTATTATTAGTTCTTGGTATTGAAAAAGGTGCATGTAACAGACAGCATAAACAGTGAAGGATGAAGTGTGTGTGTGTGTGTGTGTGTGTGTGTGTGTGTGCAGTCCTCACCAGTTGGAACTCAGAGCGTCTGCAGTAGGCCTCTTGTATCCCGGTGTCAGCCCATAGCGCGCTCAGAGCCATCACGTACAGCTGGAACTCTCCAGGCTCCACCCCTGTGGTGCCCACGCGGCCTTCCCACGACATCACAAGCATGCCCTGCTTCTCATTCTCACACCTCTGCCAACTGATGCCCAGCTTGTCCCTGGCGTCCACCAGCACCCGCATGCCCTGAGGCGGAAGAGAGGGAGAGGAATGTTAGCGCTCGTTTCAAATTTCACCCTTTGTTTTGCCATAACAAAGTCGAATGGAGTCTCTGGATTTGTCACAAATGAGAGTCCTCAGATTGGAGGATGCACATCAGTTTGGGCCAAGATACTGGGGATGTAGGTCAATTCGTTGATTAATCCATTGATAAGTGTCCATCGCACTAGAGCAACTAGTTTTCTTTTGTCAGACATGGCCTGTCAATGTCTGACAATATCACTTCTATAAGTTATTGCAATGAACAATATTAGAACTACTAAATGCCATAATGATGCAAAAATATCAAAGCAGGATTATTGTTAAAAAGCATGCAATAAAAAATAAAAGGAAGTATTATTAAGGTACAAATCCTCTCCCTTACTGCAAAGAAAATGTACAGGAGATAAATATTGAGGCTCATAACATATTGTTGACAGGCATATGTCAGACCACCGTCTGGTTGATTGTCACAACATTACATGACTGAGGATGACTGCAGCAGCAGTCCAAACATGTCATACTATGACAACAAACAAACACCGGTTTGATCGATTGAGGTGAAAGATCACTCTTTCTGTTACTTTTCCTAAATTAATTATTAGGTATAACGGCATAGTGCTTACATTTAGTGTGGGCAGTGGGCACCATTTATTTTAAGGCAAAAATGTCCATACAAAGCTTATTACTATTTCAGCTCCAACCCCTCATGTCAGGTACCGACACCCTCATCTATCCAAACGCTTCTTTTTCAGACTGATTTAGATGATTCCTCAAACTACAGTGATAGGACAATCCATTTTATACCTTTTTAAAATGTACTTGGGAACTTTTCCAGTCAAACAACAGTCCCTACAACTACATGTCCTAAATTAAACAGTGCAAAAAAGTTAGCTGATTAATTAAAAAAGCAGAATACAATTTCTCACTTATACCTGTAGAGGTAAAAGTGGCAACAGTGGCTCAGTTGGTTGAGTATTGGCCTTTGGACCTAAAGATCATGGGTTCGAGCCCACTGTAAGACCTACTTTACAACTCCCACTGATGTCTGCTGTCGTTGTGTCCTTGGGCAAGACAATTAACCTCCCTTTGCCTGAAGCCCCCGCTGAAAAGATCTCAGCTCCTGTGGACTCACCCCCTGCAGGAGGATCAGTGAGGGGCTGGTGCTTAGTGTACTGGGTGCAGCTCTGACTGCCATCCCCCGACCCAGAAATGGATTAAGGGGAAGAAAATGGATGGATGGACCTCTATGGTAGAAGACCAATATTGTTCATATTGTTCATCTGCTGAACATAAATTCTTTTGCATTTTAAAATATCATGTTTGGGCACAGTGGCTGAGTGAATAGCACTCTTGCTTCTCAGAAAGAAGGTGCTGGGTTCGAATCCCAGTCGGAACAGGGCCTTTTTGAGTGGATTTTGCATGTTCTCCCCGTGTCTGCGCAAGTTTCCTCCGGGTACTCCGGTTTACCATACCACTAAAACATGTACAATAGGTCTGCACCTCCTGTACTGGCAACCCCGCTCCCATCTCTGTGTGGAGTGAGAGGACAAATGCCCACAACAATTGTAAACCACTTTGTGATTCCGGTCTGAGAAAGTAATCTTTATTTATATACCACCTTACCTACTTAAAAACTAGCTAGCATGTCTGTCACGCAATAACTTCACTGACTTCCTCCACCAACACCTGCGTTCCCAACAAGGGTTGATACACTCCAAGGCATTGACAAAAATATTATTTTTTTCAAATCTATTAGCTTTTAAGCATCCAACAACCCTTGAGTTGTCTTTAGACCCATCCACGCTAATATCAGGAACTACAACATCAATATCAGGAACTAAAAGCTCGTGTCTATCTTTTTGTACCACAATGACATCACACTCACAGTATTGCCAGTGAGGTTTTTTTTGGTCCATTTTCTAGGTGAATTTATATACTTAATACTCACATGGATGTGTTTGCAGCCAGTAATTTTAAAATGTTTAAAATGAAACAAAATATTAATAATAACAGAAAATAGTCAAATTGTAATTTTTAAAGGCAAAAATAATGTGCAATATTTCCTCTTTAAGTACGACAATTCACCGACTTTTTAACTACAGTATTCAAAGCTTCAATCACGGGTCCATCTGTAAGAAGTTGAAATTAAAGCTTGTTGAGAACAGTGTAATGGGTGTTGATAATAGCCTTGAAATCCATTAACATGCATAATTCATAGACTATATGTGAGGTAACTGGTATTTCAGGTCAATCTTTAGTGTATCATGTTATGCGACACATGAACCGCTGTGAGCTCTAGTAAACACAGCTCTGGCGCGGAGCTTATGGGCCTGTTTGAAGAGAAACATGTGCAGTGATCTCTCTGGGAGGTCGGATTCTCACTGATTAGACAAACCAACACCGCGCACAGCTGTCAGTCTACATTTTATTATTTCTTCTTATTAACTCTAACATCTGGGGCACAGTGGAGTAACTGAAGTTGTTTACATGTGAAGTTTTACTGTTTTGCTCGATGTAGTTTTATATATTGCAGATACAGAAGCCAAAATGTGCCAATGCTGGCTGACGGATGCAACTGGGCATTGAATTAGAGCAATTCAAGGTTAACTGTTCAACTAATATACAGTGCTCGAGGTAAAAAAAAAAAAGTGCACAGCAAATGTAGAATGCTATATGACGATCCCACCTTTAGGTAAATCTTGATATTGACACTCAGAATAATAGGCCTACTTTATATGGATAGAGCATATATGAATGTATGAGATATAGATAACTTTATTTGCAGACTCAAAGTCCAGATCAACACAGACAAAAAAAACCCCCACAAAATAAAATAACAGACAATAAGAACCTCTAAACTTTCAAGAGGCAGTCATACCAATGTTTCCAAAGCAGCGACGTGTAAAAAGCTGCACACAACACGGGACAATAAAATAATCACTGCATTTTTTGAATTGTTCAAGCGACACATTACTACCTTGCTTCCCTTCGTAACCACATTTTAGTTACACGGATACTTTTGACCAATATGGACATGCTATCTGCCATCTACTCGCCAATTGAAATCGATTCCATGAGGTTGCAATATTGATTCTGGCCCAATGATTTGGCAACTCAATTTAGGCCTTAACTGCTTGACTTGACTATACATTACAAATAGAAATTTTAGTTTGCATTCCTGCGTCTACCTGTGTCACAGGTATGCAAACTAGGGGTGGGAACCTAAGGGTACCTCACGATACGATACGATACAAAGCTCACGATAACGATAATATCACGATACCGATATTATCAAGATATGACGATTATCGATATATTGGTCAGAAATATACAATATGCCAATTTATGGCATAAATAAAAGAAAAAACTACTCTTTATTTCATGATAAATAGAATGGAGATGCGTAATGTAGCCATATATTAAGTATTGATACCAATTCAAAAAAAAAAAAACAAGTTTTTTTTTTTCAAAATTGATATCCATACTTGGCAAATGCATATCGATAATCGAATCGCGGGAGAAAGTATCGCTTTTCGATATATCGTCACACCCCTAATACAAACTGGGACACAAATAAGAAGGGAAAATAGGAGCAATGAGGGTGAGGGTGGATGCACAAAATTGCAAAAATAGGAGCTTGCACCCATACACACCCACACACCACTGTACACGCACACACATGTAAATATCCACACCGTTATCGGTCTTGTTGTATTCGTCCATACGTCTGCACTTGTATTGTATGTCTATTTTTGTTTTTTATAAAAAAAACAAATAAACATTTTAAACCGTCATTTGACTCATGAATTGTACATGTACACCAGCAAATTTTTCTAGATTATTTTTTGCGCATTTTTCTCTGCCAAAAAATGGTCTTTTATTATCAAAATATACACAGGCAGTGTTTAAATGTGCTATCCTATTTTAATTAGTTTATTCCTCTATGGTGTGATTTTTTGTCAAAATGTTACGAATGGAAACAAAATCTCAAGATCATTCTTCAGTTGGGTGCATAGTCTTGTCATCAGCATTCCTGTGTGCTTCATTCACATTTTCTTTCACGTCAGTTTACAAATATGGTTCAGTCTAGTGTGTTTGGACAACATCATATATGAATCAGGTGTCGTCATACACGACACACAGAATCAGACAGTAAAACAACTTTCTGTGCCCATAATCAAGGATCTAGGAAGTTTAGATGGAGTATAAGTGCAGACTCTGACTCAGAGCAAATCAAAACACTTTTTAATGAGAATGTGTCACTATGCGCGCCTCCTAATCCTCCACACTGTCTGCTCGTCTTCCTGTATGTGGTCTGCATAGCATTGGGAGTTATCAGAAAATATTTGAAAGAACATGTATTCTGCTTTGCTAGTTTATCTATTTGCCCGTAAAGTCCAGAATGATATCTCTATTTATACACAGCTCAATCTCGTCCTCCTTTCTTCCTGTGGACTTTGAGTCAAAGTCAAACAAAGTCAAAATCTGATTCTTCTATTTCAGTGACGCAAGTAATACAAAGTGGATTATTTGTCATGTTTTTTGATCTGCGAAGCCATGGATCTATGGTATGTTAGGAGTCAATAACCCAGTGCCGACATCACAAATAGTCTAGAAGCTGGTTTGAACATCCTTATGTGGGCAGATGCAAACTAATGCATTGCAAACATGGTTGCTAGAGCAAGCTGAAGATAATGTACAGGGAGTTTGAGCTCGGTGGGAGAATAACATACAATCTTGTAAATTGGTAATGATTAAAAAAATTATTCCTTTATAAATCATTGGTTGTTTGGATAAAGAATTTCCGTTAAATATATCATATAGGAGACAAACACAGTGATATTGGAGAAGTGAAATACACGGAAGAAAAAGGACACATAAATCCAAGAAAAAACACGATGTGGTGGTGGTTCCATCATGCTGTGGGGTTGTGTGTCCAGTGCAGGCACAGGATCTTGCAATAAGACAACAACCCCAAACACAGCTCAAAATGTACTAAGGCACTCATGCAATGGAACAGTACAACATTCTGGAATGACTATCTCAGTCTCCAGACCTGAGTATTATTGAAAAATGTGTGTGATTTAAAACAGGCTGTCCATGTTTGGAACCCATCAAATCTGACTGAACTAGAGAAGGATGGTCCAAAAATACATGCTTGGACTGACCAAAATTTCAACCAAAGAAAAGAAAGTATTAGTTTTCAATAAAAATGATTATCATGAATTGCATCTTGTCTTCAATGCATATAATACTATAAATTAGGCATCTGTTTTCTCAACAGAATAAGCTTTAAATTAATGTATAATGTATGTATAAATTAATGTCCCGGTTGCCCATATAAACCTTGTTCAATCAATATTTGCAGGTTAATATTATTACTTGGAAATCATTTCACTTTTCGGACACATTTCATTCCACTGGTGTCTGCTGTTGTTGTGTCCTTGGGCAAGAAACTTATGAGCATTGGGTGGCAGCTCTGATTGTCACCCCCCCAACCCAGAAATTGACTAATAAAGGGGTAAAAAATGAATGAATGAATTAATCAAATCATTTCAAGTGCTCCCTGCAATATCCCTACAGCAAGGGCTGGGCAATATGGCAAAAAAATAAAATCTCAATTTTATTTCCTGCTTTGGACGATTTGGATAAACCACTGTCTGTTAGCTTGAATTACGTGTTCCTCCAACCACTCACATCGAAGCACACAATTCAGCACACTGCGTTGCAGGGTTGCCAAATGCCGGTAGCAGTGTGGTTTCACTGGAGTCAATATGAGGAGCAGTTCACTGCTTAAACCAAACTTTACATGAAACTTTGACTCTTAAAACCCACATACAACATGGAAGCATCAACATCTTGCCTCATGTTGCATTAAAAGTGACATTCGTGTCTTTATTTGTTTGTATTTAAACTTTAACCATTCACGGACTTTACGTCCGCCATCTTGGTTTGTTTTGGCTGCCGTGGTTTACATTACATCATAAACAGCGGAGGCAGTGCATCTCTACAATGGAAAGTAAACCAACATTACACCGGCAAGATTTTCCAGCCCAAAACCAGCGAGAATGCGCCCCCTCCCAAAAAAAAACAACCCAGAATGATTTTTTGGCTAAAAACGTAATATAATCAACTTGGGCTATAATGATTCTGTTTTTTTGTCTTTCTGTCTATTTATCACCTACAAGTCGCTTGGAACAACAGTATGCAGGAAACCCCCCAACCTGGCAACCCTGCTGCGTAGTGTTGTGATGAGCACTTAAAACCAGTACTTAAACCAAACTTTACACAAACATTTTACCCTTAAACACACATAACAACATAGAACCATCAACACATTGCCTCAAATTACATTAAAAGTGACACCCGTGTCTTAATTCGTTTGTATTTGAATTTTTAAAATTTATATTCACGGACTTAAAGGCGCTATACCCGTTTCTACAATGTTTTAATGTTTATCACCGCCCCCCAACTCGCTTAATTTGGCTTCTCATTTCCCCTACGCTCTCATCCCACAGAGCCATCTAGTTTTATTTGCGATCTGATACATATGCAAACATTAGCATTAGCGCAACTTCTTGTAAGCTGTACAACAATCACTGATGAAATGGTACAAAAGCAACGCACTGCTAACTCAATATATAAGTAAAAGAATACCGCTAGTTTTGTGTCCGAATGTATTAATTTAAAAATTAGAATATATATTCTAATATTTAATTATAATTTATTATACAGCTCCTCACAGCAGCAGCACTCCATTGACTTGAATCCAATTCTTCCGATCATTTTTTCTTGATAACAAAACTCTCAAACCAATAATGACTGCAGCCCCAATGCAATCTCTGTTTGTAATTCAGCTGTGTAAAATACTGCCATTACTCCGCAAGTACAAGCTATCAGCGCCTGTCACTACACTGTCCAGTTTCTCTGCACACTTGTCTGTGTAGAGAAGCTAGCCACGCTCAATAAACAAATACATATCAATCAATCGACACCATTAAACGTTAATCGGACAATACAGTATACATATACATCCTTAACACACATGCACGGACAATTTCAGAATTCGCGGTCAACGTTTTCATGACAAAAATACGGTTTTAAAGTGACAAAAAGCGAACGCGAAAAACCCGGAAGTTACCATGAAACAGCTAGCTAGCTAAGCTGTTACCTGCCTAGCACGTCCCGGTGAAACCTTTGGGAGCTAACGATTTTATTTGCAGTCATTAAATACATTTCGAATTGTAAGGGCTGTCTAATATTTGTTCAAATATATATAGCCCTGGTGTTAAGCAGCGCTGTAGAGGCTAGAGGACGCAGGCTGGTCGCTGCTCGTTCTGTGAGTGGAGGAGAACAAACGGCCCGCTCAGACTCTACTCAGCACTTTTCACGGCATAAATTTCATAAACAGCTAAATCAATGACCTCAAGTTTTAAATTAAATTATGTATTATGATACAACTTGTATGTAGTAAAAAGCATTTTTATGAACTACTTAGAATAAAATTGGGTATAGCTTCTTTAATATCCGCTATCTTGGTTTGATTTGGCTGAGACGCACAAGAAGACGTAACACTTGCAATCCTGATTGGCCAATATTAAACGCCTCTGGTGGAGAATGGCGGAACTACAAGGGTCTGGTGAGAGTCAGGCTTGTCAAGAGTGTTCACACCATGATTTGGCAAGTTTTTGTACCTAATGCCTATTCCAATCAGCCACACACTGGGACACAAGAGTGTCAGCAGTAAGAATGAAGAGAATAACTCCAATGGTTTGTAAAGACATTTTTTCTTTTGTCTCCTATGCAAAGGAAGAATTCTGCCTTGATTTCTACTGAAGTACTCTGACGATATCAACTGAGCCTAAACCCCCCCATCCTACTTCACTTGGTACTGACAGAAAAAGTCATAAAAACCCAGACCAAAGTTAACCTGGCAGGAGCCAGATTGATGATTGTGTAGAACTCTAATGCGTTCTCCACAATATCAATCTGGGACTTCTGCAGGAGAAGGAGGGATAAGCAGCAGAAAACTTCAAGCTGATTGGGCGAAGTCACGATGTGTGCCCGCCTACCAAGGTTGCCGTCCAGAAATGCACAAAGCGCCTCTCGCTGTTCATCTTTCAAAAAAAGAAATTGGAGATTCTGCTAAAACTGACTTGATAGCCTCAGCTACGCGTCCGTCCTCCTGCGTAGCCATGTTTGTTTTGCTTCGGCCCGGCACTTCTTGCTTTCGTCAAACCCGGATATCCCGCCCTAGACCCCCAGACTGACAGATTGGCTTGAACACCGAGATTTTCTACTCGAAAAGGGTTGGCGGGAGCGGGACAAGATGTATTCTCGAGTGTTTGTGAACTCACAAATACAGCGAGAATTCAGCTTGCAGGCAAGGTTAGACCAAAGTGTCCAGAAAAGATATACTGTGGAGAATCACATTAAAGCCAATTACAGAATACTTTTACGAATTAGATACATTTAAATGTCATGCTCACTTATTGGTTTTACCTGTCATAGCTTACAAGCCGTTCTCTCATTGCATTTGCTTCTTTTATATCAAATGAAACTAACCTTGTATCGTTACTGTATCTGAAATCATTTTTCACCAATAAACACAAGTGGCATTTGAAATTATATTTTGATAGCCATTTCAACAGACCTTCAAATTTGCATTTAAAAACAATAGAGGTTGGAGTTGGAGATGGTATGTATATGCATTTTTTGCTTGTATTTCAATGTAATAACCCCATGATGGACCAATCCCGCCTTTTCCTAAAACCAATTGATTATATTTTTGAGTACAAGGGATTTCCTGAGCACCAATACCACACTTTTTTGCCAATATAGACGAGGACTTTGCCAAAATCATTTTCACTCCGTGACCCAGTAGTAGGTCTGTAGAGCCTTTTATCTTTGTCTTTTGTTTGTTGATTCCATAATGTGTCAGTTGAGGATAAAAAATATCGGAATAGTATTGTAAAAACAAGTGCTAAAATCATTTGTGTGCAGGTGCCAGGCCTGGTTGCTCTGGAGGGACAAACAGATACTCACACTCCTTAAGAGAAGCTGCTTTTAGGATTTTAAATTCTCTCGACAGTAGCTGTAGGAAGCTTACTCATTATTAATGTTTTCTTAATATTGGAGTATGTGCCTTCTTGTGTCTGCTATTATGCACTCACTATTGAGTTTGAGTTTTTATTTTTAACTGAGAAAAAATAATCCCATAATACAAACGCCCTGCACAAGAAGGGCAACAGTCGCCTCTTTCTTTTGAGGAGGCTGAGGTCCTTCGAAGTGAGCAGGCCTCTGCTTAGGACCTTTTATGACTCTGTGGTAGCCTCAGCCATATACTACACTGCCGTGTGCTGGGCCCCGGGCAGCACAGAGCGGGACAGAAACAGACTGAACAAGCTGGTCAGGAGGGCCAGCTCCACTCTGGGCTGCTCCCTGGACTCTGTGGAGGAGGTGAGGGACATGAGGGTGCTAGCCAAAGCCACCTCCATCATGAACAATACCTCCCACTGCACAGGACTGTAGAGGAGCTGAGGAGCTCCTTCAGTGGAAGACTGAGGCACCCTCAGTGTAGGAAGGAGCGCTACCACAGGGCCTTTATCCCCACCGCTGTCAGACTGTACAATAAGTCACGTTAAGTCACTATATAAAAAAAAAAAACCTGCACTACTATTGACACTGTATCTGATTGCCACTTTAAATTGCCACTTTTATTGTACATATATATCCTGCATGTAACATGTTTGCACATTTCCTCCTTTTGCACAATCTGAGTGTCTCTATCCATGCCAAACGTGACATGTAAATTTCTCCTTGTGAGATAAATAAAGCATATCTTATCTTATCTTATCTTATCCTTGTGTATGACTGATTGTTTTTATACTCTTGCTGACAACTACAACTGAATTCTGCTTAGGGGGTTACTTAAAGTTGTCTGGTTGTGATGTTGTACTTGTACTCTGACGTTAATTTCTAAATTAGTGGCAGATAGTGGCACTGTATGTAGTGATGGGCAGATGAAGCCCCATAATACAATGAGGCTTTCTCTGCCAGATTGGTCCAAATGTGTCGGACGCTCTGAGCTAGCTTATACTAGCTTGTAACACCCACAACTAGAAGAAAAGTTTAATCATTGCAGCTCCTTAAAAGCAAAACTAAAGTGTTGTTCCACCATCAATAAAACTCCAAAACAATAGTCTTGCGATTTCAATACCATACCTCCTTCTCACATAAATTTGGAGAAACTGCAGCAAAACATAGATTAGTCTGTTTTCCACCTGAAGATGCCATCCGAGCCGCCAAAAGTCACCAAAACCCCCAACACTGTTAAGAAGTATTGACACATCATTTATACTGTAGCACCTCTCCACTGAAAACAGTCACACCCGGGAAGCATGATGTAACGCTAAACCAATGCAAAGCTGTATGTAGTCCATGTTGGCGAGCATGGTTACTGAAATCAGTTTTGGTGCATCCCTAAAGCCCTTATGCAGCTTGTTTCGGTTTAGCCCATAGTAAACAACAAACAAAATCAGTAAAACTATAAACAAAAGACTCAGCGCAAATTCTACTTTTATGGGTCTTAGGCTTTGAACATATTTCAGGGGCCTGTGATTGTGTTCTGTCTGTCTAAAGCAGTGTGAGACCTTTTTGGTGGAGCTGCTGCCTGAACTGTAGCATGTAGAACAGTCTTATCGGCCCAGTAGGGCTGTGGGCACTCAGCCGGATGTGCTCATCCCTCAGGAATAGTCTGGTATTGTTAGCTGGTGAAGGAGGCCTGGACCAGGCCCAGGCCCAGCGCAAAACAAAGACACATCAGACACCCCAAGACAAAATATGCCCTGTGTCAACACGCAGCACAGTGAGCTGGTTACCAGCCCAAGAGGCGTTCAATTCTGTTACACATAAAAGGCAATCATCACTTCCTCTACTGCCATCTATTTTACAACAATTTTAACATTTAAAATCACAATAGTTTGGTGCAATAAGTGAGAGGCATGACAACATAACAAACTACAGTATTACAGTGTTTTTATAAAAACAAAAAATTAACTACAACTACTGTAGTACAAGAACTTTTAGTATTTGGTTGTATGTATAGTAATTTTTGTTTTCACTGTACTGCTTCTCAACTGTAACTCAAATAAATTAAACCCTTTGTTTCAATTCCAAATGCTAAAATATGCTCACATTTAATTCCACTGATCTCGTCCATCCATTAGTATGTTAGACACAAGACCGATTTGTGAATTAGTTATATTATACACATTTTTACCATGGACTCCAATAATCTCACCTGTACCAACTTATTTTATGAATAAATCACATTTTTAAATCCAGCCTGAATGCAAGAGTATAAATTAGTCATTTATAATGAATTTATTTGAACAGCATAACGACTTACTCTCTCTGCATCAATAGGCCGCATAATTGCCAAGGGGTAAGAATCAATGTTTTGACTAAAGCCCTGAGCTGAGACTGACTGATGTGGTGTTTAATCAAGTCCAAATTATTAAGGGCAACAACTCACCTTGAGCCATGGAGAACCTAACATCACATAAATCATAACAAAAGATTGCGCAAAAATATTGGTAAACATCTTCAAAAGCAGGAACAAAACATACAGAGGAAACCCACTCAGGACTATTTGAAAAGCATTGTTTCATCCATAGACTGTATATTTCTGGTTGAGGTAATAATACAAGCAGCTACCATCAATGGTGAAAATGTAAGTCGTCAAAATCATAAAAGAACTTAAGACAAACATTTATTATAATATCTGTTATTCTATGTCAGCGCTGCATTGCTCATAAAAACACCTGTCTCTCCCACCAAACCAAATAAGATCATAAACTTTAATCCGTAATATCAAGAAACTGAATGGCAATCAGTGCCAACTTTGTTTGTTGAATCATTTACCAAACAAAACAAAACATTGATGGCAACACTTTTATTGTCCTTTGAGGCAAAGGTCGACCAGGACTTTCCAAATTCACAGCCTATAAGAAAGTATACATTACAGCAGGCCACACATCTGGTGTAAATATTGAATATTTGTGTGTTTTTGTCTCTTTTGTTTTATATGGACCCTTTGTGTGTCTGAATTAAAGATTAAATAAAAAAAATAAAACAAAATAAAAAAACAATAACTTACCTTGAGTATATTATCATAAATAGTATCCCGGAAATCCAGCAGCGCCTTTTGATCAAACTCATGCCCATTTATAATTCGCATTTGTTTGAGAAAAGTCGATTTTCCGCTTTCCCCAGCGCCCAACAGCAGTATCTTGACAAGCCGTCTCACAGCTCTCCTCTCCCGGGCCAGCATGGCGTCTATCTCCCTGCTCCTCCGCTTGGCCTCTCGCTCCCGCTTCGCCGCCTCTTGCTGGTTCTCCTTTTCCCATCGGCGGTCTCTGTCTTTGCCGCTACCCGGGTCAGGGCTCGCCTCGGCCGGGAGAAGGCAGCGGCTCAGACTGCGTACCACTCCCGACATGGCGAGGCGAGGCGAGGGGGCAAAAAGTTCTGTAAAAGTTTAGTGCATTGTATGGCTGTTTAGTAATACACGAAATCCTCTGCGTCTTTTCCAAAACACGTGTAAAGAAGTTTCTAGACTACATTTAGACCCCGCGAGTCCATCTTTGTTTGACCGCGCCAGTAACAACAATATTACCCCTGGAGAGATGAGGGAGACAATGTGAAGGGGAAAAAAAAAGTTTTGGGCTCCAGCAAAAAAATCCAACAAAGTTCACGAAGAGACAGTGAGTAACAGCGCGCCGTGGGGAAAATATTAGTAGCCTGGAGGTAAATGCGTGGAGGTCCCAGCAGAGGAGGCAAGGCACTGCGTGGGCCGGGTGTGTGTGACCGGCCGTGGATGGTGCGCAGTCAGCGATGTGTAGAGCAGACACTAGCGGGGACAGCAGCTCCTCCGGGCGGCGACGGAGGAGAGGAGCACCGTGAGGGGGAGGCTGGGAGAGGAGGAGAGGAAAGGAGGCCGGTAGGTGGAGCCCGCACGCCAGCGGCAAAGAAAGTACATGTTTATTTGGATAACTTCGTGGTGAACAAAAGTGGCACACTAGTTTTTTTATTTAAAGCCTAACTTTTTAATGTAGTAAATAATACATGATTCTTCTAAAAGTGAAATTTCGTCTTAATAGAGTCACTATTTATAAACGTCTTTGGCTTTTTAAAAAGCTGGTCTAAAAATGTGACGACTCTAGATCACAAGTATACACACAACAGAACTGTGGGTCAGTACTTTATGCTTTGGGTTGAGAGTTGATGCAAAGCTGCACCCAGTACACAGAGCACCAGCCCCTCACTGATCCTCCTGCAGGTGGTGAGTTCACAGGAGCCTTGATCTTCCAGCGGGGGCTTCAAGCAAAGTGGGGCTAAGTGTCTTGCCCAAGGACACAACGACAGCAGACATCAGTGGGAGTCGTGAAGTAGGTCTTGTGGTGGGCTCAAACCCACCTTCAGGCCTAAAGGCCAATGCTCTACAAACTGAGCCACTGTCGCCCCTAGAGCTCCTAAGTCAGGAATCCGGACACTTTCTATTTAAAAAAAAAAAGGTTGTAGTTCTTTCTTTCTTCCAGGACTCCACCCTTTGACTGTTTCACATCAAATTTCAGAAAAAACTCTGGAACCCAAAGGGTTAAAAGGGTTTTGTACAGTATGATGATAATGATATCAGAAAAGTATAATGGCTCCATATTATAGGTTGTAAAAATCCATGCTTTATTTGGGGCAATTCAGTACTGGTGTCTTCATGAGTTGGCAGAAATTTGCCTCCAATAATCAAAAGAGATCAAACACTGCTTATACAATAACGAATACATACATTTTCAATTAACCTATTATGTTGAAAAAAAGACAACTAATACAGATAAGTAGAAGTCTGATTGTTTTTTAAAACATTTGATAGAATATCATTACTTGTTTTTTCACAGTGTATTTCCCATTTACTGTTGGAATCTTTTAACTGTGACTGGAATTGCTTTGCTCACAGATGCTGCTGAGGGCGCTGCTGGCTCT
Source organism: Knipowitschia caucasica (assembly GCA_964034765.1). Classification (NCBI taxonomy): domain Eukaryota; kingdom Metazoa; phylum Chordata; class Actinopteri; order Gobiiformes; family Gobiidae; genus Knipowitschia; species Knipowitschia caucasica. The sequence continues at coordinate 21,770,813 of OZ035825.1, forward strand.
AATTGGATTGTTTATGGTGGTGGACATTGATGTTGGCTACACACACACTCACACACACTCCCCTCCGGCTGCCGTCTCTCTGCCCAGTCCTGGCCGCCCCTGGTCAGGTTAGTGGTGGCAGACATTTGGTGGGCACACGGTGTCGGTACACTGGAGGATCACAGTCAGCTGGCACGGCAGAACCTGACAGTCCTCCAAATGAGCGCGGGGGCTTAGCTGGAATGGTGGCAGGCACGGCCCATTACTCTTACGAGTTCCTGTCTGGCTGGCACCGAGCTGCGGGCAACCCCAGAGACAAGGCTGGCAGAGGGGGTGTTTGTCCTGGGTACTCGATTAGGACGAGGGCAGTTCATGCTGCTCTGGCTGCGAGCATGGCATGACACGGGACATGGTTCACACAGTCATGCCACAGAGCTAAAATGTTCTGAAATACATATATCTTTTTACAATTATGTTCTATCCACATGATCAAGTTTTACATATTGTAAACTGTCACATTGCCATTCACCCAGCATTTGCATGAACAATGAAAGCAACACAATACAATTTGAGTTGGAAAATCACATGCATGATTCTACATTGGAAATGAAAACAATATATGATGTAAGTAATATAATAAATGTATATATATAATGGTATATTAGGAATTACAGCATTACAAAGGGACATTTCATTAAAATAGACAGGAGGTGGTAGAAGTATGAGTATGCTCAGACATCGGTGTGTACACAGTCCACCTGATCTAAATTCATCAAAATCAAAATCTGTGATCAGTAGGCAATTTTAAGATTTGTTGAGATATATTGTATATTATTTTCCCTCGTATCAGGCATTAATCGGTGGTTATGCTGACTGATTACCTCCACTCAAGAGGTAAAGTGATAGTGAGAGTTTGCCTTAGTTTTGTCTGTCTGTTCGTGTGAAACAACTCAAAACGTTATGAGAGATATAGAGAAACTTTTCAAGAAACATGCTCAATTCCCAGCACGCAAACAAAACAACTGATTGCAAGATTCTTTTAAACAACATGTGACTGTGCCTCGCTACAAGTCCTATTCTTGTTCTTTAGTGATTCTATAGAATTAGAGTTGGGATGATTGGGTATGGGTTAGGTCTTTGGGACAAGTTAAAGTTAGGGTTATCCGTCATAAAACATTGATTTGATTTTATTATCCAACTCTTTCTGGAAATTTTCATTTCTGTTCATCCCAACCAGTCTAAAAGAACCACATCCACTCACACCTTTTTATTTTAACAGTGCATTAAATTAGAATTTGAAATGACTTTTCCTCTGAGGACCTCTCCACTTGTGCTGTGTCACTTCCCATCAGCGCAATCTCACTCTCCTCCAAACAGCTTATTAAATTAATCCAAAGCTGTGGCCGGGAGCAATGGCTGATGGCATATTATTTCACATTTTCAAATCGAGAGGGAGAAAAAAAGTCGTTCTGGGAAGAAGCCTGGACCGGTAGTGCTATCTAACTGTCGCAGATCTATAACTCGGCTAATTTATTACACTCATTATGTGCAGAAATCAAATATGTGTGATGGAAAGGACCAGGCATAACTTCATGAAGCCAGTTTAAATCAGTTCCCCGAAGACCAGTGAGGGGTCATTGTAGACAAAAGGAGATAGAACGTATTGAGTTTATGAGCTGCAGCCAAAAGAGACACAGTAACAAGCTCAAATAAACCCACATTCATTGAGGGAAAGTAATTAGTTTGACTCGTTGGATCATTCATTATTGGGTGAAAACTTGATGTATTTTTTCTGGGATTTTTTGTTTAATTACTTGTGATAATTTCTGTTGTGGGATGGAACAGTTTCACATCAGTCAAGTGGATGATTTAAAGAGAAAAAGTTGAGGAAATAGCGATGTGTTAAAACAAATTATTTGTTTTGCTTATGTTATCAATGCAGATGAATGCAACCCTAAATTAAGGGTAAAACTGAAATTTAAATTACAGAAGTTACAGGGCCTTGTGAAAGAATTAATACAGCTCAATTCTTGACTTATCTGACCAAAGCACATTTTTCCACTTCTTTCAAACTTTAAACAGTATTTCTCATGCCATCTCGCCCATAAAGGCTAGAATTGTGTAGAGCACGACTGATAGTTGGGGCATTTGCCTTTTTGACTTGAGCTCTCCTTGCGAACAAGGAGAGCTCTAAACTCTTAGCTCTAAACTTAGAGAGGATCTAAACTAATCTGTTAGTTTAGATGGACGGTCATATCTATGCACATGTTCACAATGGTGCCATACGCTTTCCATTTCCGATGATGGATTGAACAGTGCTCTGTGAGATGTTGGTAGTACTTCATCCACAGCTTTATCTCTGACCTCTTTGGTGTGCTCCTTAGCCTCCATGATGTTGTTTAGTGACCAATACACTCCGACCATGGCACTGAGGCCCTCACAGAACATATAACATGTATTTATACTGATTAGGGCAAGGTGTTAACATTCAGCAGTCACTAGGAATGTCTTAGGAATGCAATTTAATGCACTCCAAAAAATAGCTGCATGAATACTTGTGCACTCCTTCTTTTAAAATAATGACCAAATCATGTACTACTGTACATCATTCTATTTTCACTTCACAGTTCACAGTCACTTTTGTGTGAACTTTCAGTAAAAAATAAAAATAAAATCTAATGTGTCAACACATGCTACATTAATTTTCTGTTTTGTTTAATTGACAATTAAGCTATTTGATGATAATGTTTAAATACAAAATATTTTAACAATACAATTTAGAAATGTTAAGAAAATATAATCTGGAAATCATCTCACAACCAATCATCTTTCCCCTTCCCCACTTTGGGAACCCCCTGATGTAGAGAGAGTGTCAGGTTATGCCCCCTTTTATAGGTAACTGTACTGACTGCCACTGCTATGCACATTTTTTATATGAACAAGTCTGGAACAAGGCACTCCTCATTCATTCAGTGATCAACTCTACAGAAAAGAGTTTTACAGTTCCAGTGAATGATTCACACTTGTTGGTCTGGTTAAAGTGAATCAGATTTGGTGTTTTATTTGTTGATGTATAATCACTGTACACATGTTTATGTGTCCACTGGTCACTGCGTTCAGTTTACATCTTTTCACCAAAGTGAACCAGTCCAGTGAAAGTGAACTAGAAAAACTAGTGTGAACGGCCTAAAGTAATTTAAAAATTGTTAAAACATCTCTGCTCTGAAAACTGATGACAACAATGGAACCTGTCCAGAAGATTGAACACATAGATCTATCTATAGTAACTGTTACATTTGCATTAATATACCAGGAAATGATCCAAAACTGTACTTGATTTAACCAATTCAACATGACCTTTTAAGTTCTCAGTTCTTCACAGCCTGTGACCTGACCTTTACCTTACAATGGCTTTGATATATTAACTTTTCTATCAAACAAGCAATAGTATATGTCTATGTTTATCCACTTCAGTAAATTTGGTATATGGCCTAGAGGACTGGATGTATCTGTGGGGGACAAGACGATGGAACAAGCTCCAAATTGAGTGCGTTTCTCTTCCTCTGCAGAGTGGCAGTTCTGTTGCGTGCACTTGGAGATAGGGTAAGCCTGAGGGTCATCCACCCGCGAGGAGCTCAAAGAATCTGGGGAGAGGGAAGTCTGGACTGGACGGATGGAATTAGACACAGTCAAAGATATAGAGGGCTTACTGAAGTGGTTTTGGTTTGTGGTATATGAGAAAAATAATAAGATAATTTTTGGTTGTGAAAGCAAGAGAAGAAAAACATAATAAAATGCAAATGAGGAAGACAATGTACCCCGTGGTTTGTCATTTGAAGCTCATGCATCAGCAGGGGAGCCCATAGTCATCAATCTTGATTTAAATATTTTTTTCAGGTCCAGTATTGTTATAGTTGTGCAGACTTTTTGAACACTTGGGTATTTCATTTTGTAGCTATAGCTAATACTCTGGAAACAGATTTTTTAGTTTGCAAATCCATGTTGTCAAGTGACATAAAGTAGATAACCAAAGGTTTAATTAAATCAGACGGTCCTCCTCTTAGGTCGATTTTATGATCAGAACAGAACACTCTAGTTGTGGTTGAAGAGAAACATTCTGATTTACCTTTTTAATTACGTATATTATGATGTCAGTATTATAATTGTCCATCCATGCATTTTCTTCCGATCCGTTGCTGAGTTGCGGAGGCAGTAGTCTGAGCAGAGACACCCAGACATCCTTATCATGTCTGCAGCTCATTTGGGGGTATCCCAAGTTGTTTGCAGGTCAGCTGAGAGAGACTGACATGTCATGGGTCTTTCCCGGGCCTCCTCGTGACACCTTCCTATAGGGAGGCGTTCAGGAGGCATCCGTAACTGATGCCCGAGTCCCCTCAAACTTGCTCCTCTTGACACAAAGGAATAGAGAGCTTTCGACTCAGCTCCCTCTTCACCACAACAGTCCGATACACATCTAACCACATAATGATAATAATAGACACTCAAAGACGCTCAGAGACACTCCACATGTCACTATTCTTTCACTACATGACAAACTACTAATGTAGCCACAGTTGCCCTGGGGCACACTGACAGAAGACCCATCGGCCCTCTGAGCCACGTACACGCACACCCACACCCACACCCACACCCACGCCCACGCCCACGCCCACGCCCACGCCCACGCACACGCACACGCACACGCACACGCACACGCACACACACACACACACACACACACACACACACACACACACACACACACACACACACACACGACTCATTTTATGTGAGTAAAGTGTCTTTACAGTGACCCCACTGTGACACGTGAGGTTCCCAGAGGTCTCCCATCTTCACAGTACTAACCAGGTCCTGCCCTGCTTCAGATCTGGCTCTCACATGCAAGTATGGCTACATCACCACACAGGCTGCACCGATCCATCTGTCAATCTCACACTCCATCCTTACTTGAACTCCTCCACTTGAGAAAGGACCTCTGCACCCACCTGGAGAGGGCATGGCACCTTTTTCCGGTCGAGTATTATAATTGTAGTCCTGAATGAATACATTTATCAACTATATATGATATATTTATATTAATCATTATCATTATTATCATTATTATTTAAACATAATTGTTTATATAAAAAGGGAACAGGTACAATTGGAACATAAACACTCTAATTGTACATGTTCAGCTGGTTCTATGTATTGATTATTGTCATTTATAAATATCAGCTATTTTCATTCCAGCACAACAGGGAATGTGTTCCGGGTGGAAATATGATGAAACAGGGTTCAAATGGAGAACTGAGGAATTGCACCAATTTAGTCCGTTTTGATAATAACAGTCACAAACAAGAATAATGTTTCAGCACATTCATCAAGTAAAAAAGTCAGTAATTTGTATTCAGCATTGCAAACATGGTGAGTTAAGAATGCCACCTCAGCTGATTCTTTTACTCGCCTAAATACCATAATCGAATGGTTTTTTACTTTTCAGAGCCCAAATTCCTAACGGTTACTATAAAGCAGATTTGGTATTATTGATGCTGCTACAAAGTGTTTCCAAGCTTTAATTGTGATGTAGGATTTATATTTCTGAAATAAAATAATAACTTTATCTCTGAATTGCGCGGAGTGAAGAAACATGTTTTAAGGATAACCCTGAATCAATACCAAAACCAATATATATTTATAACTGTGGACCACTTCAATTTCTTGCCCTTGCACATTTGTTATTCCAAGGATCCTCTAGCCTAAAAAGAAGTTCAAATGAATGGCAGGTTCTTGTAAATTGTGGAGGGAGAAAATATCAAGGGAAGTTTATACTGTTTATACTTTTATTCGTGCAAAATGGACCAGAGATGTAACGTGACTTGTTTATGTGATTTGCTTGAATTTAATGTATTGCCAGCTTTAGTAGTAATGCAAACAGAACAATGTATAGTTAGTTAAATTAATTTGATCAAAGGAGGATAAGAAAAGAGTTCCTTTATTCGTCCCACAGTGGAGAAATTTCGATGTTGCAGCGCACAGAAGTAAGAGCACACAGAGAGCACACAAAATATACAAAAAAAGTAGTAGCTGTATTACTTAACTATCTGTAAATGCTGTAAATGCTTCAATACCAGTCTTTCAAAATAAAATATATAGTAGTGCAGAGTTATATTCTGTACAAATAGTGCAGGATAATAGGCAGATAAGTAAATTGACATTGTTCAGTGACATTCTGAAGTTGCAGTATTGCACATTGCACATGAATTATTTACTTATTTACAGATGGATGACAATTGTACAGTCTGACAGCAGCAGGAAGGAAAGACCTACGGAACCTCTCCTTCACACAGCGAGGGTGACTTAGTCTGTCACTGAAGCTGCTCTCCAGAGCAGAGAGAGTGTCCTGCAGGGGGTGACAGTCATGGTCCAGCATAGATGTGGGTTTGTCCAGGACCCTCCTGTCCCCCACCTGCTGCACTGTGTCCAGGGAACAGCCCAGGACTGAGCTGGACTTCCTGATGACCTTGTCCAGCTTCTTACTGTCTCTCTCTGTGATGCTGCTGCTCCAGCAGACCACACCGTACAAGAGGCTGATGCCACCACAGAGTCATAGATAAATACAGTCTGTCTTATCTATCTATACATCCATTCAGAATGATATCCAATAATTTGTACTCCCCACACACAGAACAAAAATCACCCATACAAGTCTGGATTTACATTCTTACAAAATCCATCTGAACATCACCAGCCTTGTGCTCTTGTAATTCATGCTTTGTCCTGAGAGGGGAGCTCTAACACTACATTCTCCTCCCAAACTGATACATTTCATCCTTAATCATTACTTTCCATAAGAATTAGTCTGGGTTCTGTCGATAGGGGCTTGATTTTCAGCGGACAGAACAAATTGGTGCAGATTTAATTCAATTGGACAGACATCTAACCATTATCAGCAGCAGTGGGGCTAGAAACACAAAAGATAGAGGCAATGGTGCAATGCAATCAAATGCACAAAATGACCGTCAGGATGACTACAATATTTTACTGATTGCTCTTTGACAATCGAAAGGTGATTTTCAGATTTGAAACACAATGAATGTAAAAAACTTAGCCAGTAATAATTGTATTGTTTTAGATTTTTTGAGTGGACCGAAACAAAAGATTAATTTTCTACACTTCCTAAATCCAGGCACTCTTTGTATACTTTGCATAGGTGCAATGGTATCCTATCAGCATGATGTATAGTTGCATGGAGTGACCAATCAGAGAAGATGCATTGTAAATGTGATTCACAGTAAACATTGGCTAAATATAAGAAGCTGAAGTGTGTGGAACTTTGTAGAATGTAATTCACTTTAATTCGTTCATTGCATTGGTACAAGTGCAAGACTTGCTTGAAAACATATATTTGCACTGTATATGGTCAGATTAATAATGAATCAACAGATTTTAGAGCAGGGTTCAGAGTATACCAGCCCAGCAAACTGACTACAATAAGGGGAACACGACATAAGTATGTATGCAGAGATGTTGCACCAGTATTGACACACAATTTTATAACAATGTACTAATGAGTTGCAAATAGTGTTCATGTCTGTATGTAAGTGCATCCCCCTGGTGGTCATGTGAATATTGCCTGACTGTATTGGCTGTACTACATTCCCCATTAGGACTGAAATGATTAGTCAACATAATCGACTACATATAATAATAAACTTTGTTAATGCACCAAATACAAAGAACAACTAAATATCATCGATACAGCGCTGGATCCAGAAGAAAACCCTACCCAGTGAAAGATTTATTTGAATGATGGGGAAAATGCAGTTAAAAATTTCCTTCTCAGGCAACGCTCAAACCACACACAACTCAGACAAACATTCACCAGCGTGGTTTGTCCAGCATCATTCTGGGATGCTGTGCTCTCTGCTCTGGGTCAAGGGAGAATAGGCCTAGATATCCTGAGCCCAGTTCAGACGAGTTGGTACATATCAATATCGTAGCTCATCATCGGCTCATGCCCGAGAGTTTGTCCCGTGTGCAGCTCAGTTCTGTTCTGTCCCACTTGCTGGATTCTTATTCACTTCAGGTTGTGAAGTGAATGAAAATACTCAAAGTTCTGCGGTTCAGCAAAGTGGTTTGCTTCTACGCGTATCTGCAAAGCCTCTCAACAGTGTACATTTCACACGTGTTTCAATCGAAAAAGCACAATGTATTTATGCATGACAGATGCTCCACGTAGCCTTGACTGTGCATTTATAGAGACACATCAAGACACACACAAAAGCTCCTACTCACACACACACAAAACGCTCTGCTTTGTCATAGGTATTGATATGTCGCAACACATCGGAATCATGAATGCAATAACTCAAAATGTTACATTCTGAATCATTTTCCAAACCAGCTCTATACTCTCCATCGGATACTCGAGCGTTCATGTGAGTTCGCCCAACCTGTCCACATGTGCTTTGTGGATTTGGAGAAGGCTTTAGATCGTGTTCCCCGGGGTATCCTTTGGGGGGTTCTCCGGGAGTACGGGGTCCGGGGTCCTCTGCTGAGGGCCGTCCGGTCCCTGTATGACCGGAGCCAGAGCTGCGTTCGCATTGCCGGCAGTAAGTCAGACCTGTTCCCGGTGCATGTTGGCCTCCGCCAGGGCTGCCCTTTTTCACCGGTTCTGTTCACTGTGTTTATGGACAGAATTTCTAGGCGCAGCCAGGGGTCGGAGGGGGTCCGGTTCGGAGACCACAGGATTTCATCTCTGCTGTTTGCGGACGATGTTGTCCTGTTGGCTCCAACGAACCAGGACCTGCAGCATGCACTGGGACGGTTTGCAGCCGAGTGTGAAGCGGCTGGGATGAGAATCAGCACCTCCAAATCTGAGGCCATGGTGCTCGACCGGAAAAAGGTGCCTTGCCCTCTTCAGGTGGGTGGGGGAGGTCCTTCCTCAAGTGGAGTAGTATCAAGTATCTCTGGGTCTTGTTCACGAGTGAGGGAAGGATGGAGCGTGGAGATTGACAGGCGGATCGGTGCAGCGTGCGCAGTGATGCGGTCGCTGTATCGGACCGTTGTGGTAAAGAGGGAGCTGAGGCCGAACGGCAAAGCTCCCGATTTACCGGTCAATCTTTGTTCCCTCCCTCACCTATGGTCATGAGCTGTGGGTAATGACCGAAAGAACGAGATCGCGGATACAAGCGGTCAAAATGAGCTTCCGCCGCAGAGTGGCTGGGCGCTCCCTTAGAGATAGGGTGAGGAGCTCAGTCACACGGGAGGAGCTTCGGAGTAGAGCCGCTGCTTCTCCACGTCGAGAGGAACCAGTTGAGGTGGCTCGGGCATCTGTTCCGGATGCCTCCTGGACGTGGTGTTCCGGGCACGTCCCACCGGGAGGAGGCCCCGGGGAAGACCCAGGACACGCTGGAGGGACTATGTCTCTCAACTGACCTGGGAACGCCCTGGGGTCCCCCCGGAAGAGCTGGAGGAGGTGTGTGTCTGGGTGTCTCTGCTTAGACTGCTGCCTCCGCGACCCGGCAACGGATGAAGCGGAAGAAGATGGAATGGAATTGAATGGAATCATTTTCCAAATCAAAACCAGGCATAGATCCAGGCTCACTGGGAACTGGAAACGTAGCTCTTGATTGGATATAGTGGGCCTCATTTATGAAACTTGCGTACGGCCAAATCAGGGTGTAAATGAGGCGTACGCAAAAAATGTACACTTTTCAGCATTTATCAATCTGGACGTGAGCGTACGGTACGCACAAAATACTGTATACGCCAAGTCAGGAGGTGGTGTAAATGTGTACGCTCATGATATGCAAGATTTGGACAATAATAAACATAAACCCACTCTGGCAAAATTATAAGCTGCGTTTTCATTTAGAACCACATTTCGAAATTTTTATTTGCGCATCAGAAAAAGTCTAATGGAAACACGTAAACTTCAAATAAGTCACAGTTCATGATACGCTCATGATGAGGACCCTCTTCTGTTTCTTTGGTTTTAAATCAGACTTGTTTGTGAAAGGCGCTATACAAATACACTTGACTGACTAACTCCTTAAATATGTGGCGGGCTGCGCTGCGTAATTACGCATTTGTTTTTCCTTATTCACCTCTGGCAAAGCAATGTGTTTTTTCCTTAGTTTTGTGCATAAAGCCTCAGCGATGGTCTCACGCAAAACTTTCTCAGCCACTGCCCTGGACTCCGCATGTAGCAGTTTATAGACAGGATGGTGGCTCTGGGCAGCAGGTGCCAGGAGAGGTCCCACCGCATCACTGCTCAAATCCAGAGATTCTCTGTGATCTCTCACAGAGATCGCTGAGGCGGAGATATTAATATTCATTCATTCATTCATTCATTCACTGACTTCAAAAGTGAGTGCTGCAGTGGGTCTAGACACGTTTTTTCCCTAGTGACACTAGGGAAAAAAAGTTCCTAGTGTCACTAGGGAAAAGTTTTTTTCCCTAGTGTCTAGACCCTATATATATATATATATATATATATATATATATATATATATATATATATATATATATATTTTGGTGCACTCGGGGCAGTGACCCCGAAGCTAGAAGAGTGGTTACAGCGGATCCCTGGAACAACCTCGGACATCTCGTTCCAGAAATGTGCAGTGCTAGGAACAGCAAAGATACTGCGCAGAACCCTCAAGCTCCCAGGCCTCTGGTAGAGGACCCGAGCTTAGAGAGGGATAACCACCCGCGGAGGGCCAAAGGTGAGTGGACAATTTTTTATTTATATATGTAATATAGCGTATATTTCTTTTTAAACAAGCTTCCAAACAGTCTTCTTGGCCAAGCTCCATGCTGACCTGACGTAAAAATAGGGCGTGAAACGGGCGGTTTCTGAATATTTAAAGGCGTGAATTTCATTAATATGCTAGTTGTCACCGCGGCATTTACTAACAGCCACGTATGCACACGCTCAGATCTGGGCGCAACTCACACGTTCAGAAATCCGGCGTTCAGTCGTGCGTATATGGAATCTAATATACACCCTTTTCGGCGCAAGTTTCATAAATGAGGCCCAGTGTGAGCACCCCACAAAATATACTTTAAGACCTGGACCACAGGGCACACTGAACTAGTCTTATGTAGGACCAGATTCAACTTATGCACACAGTACAGTTGTTTACAAAAAAAAGATTATTTCCCTTGTTTCTCACTTTTGTATCAGCATAGATATTATGAGGCAGACAGGTCGCAGGCTGTTGAGCAGTGTAGGCAAGATGATTCATGTGTTTGTTGATGAGTTACTTGTAATAGTGAAGCCCAGGGTTAGGTTTATTATTGAGCTCATGATACTTTGTTGGTGTGCGTTCTAAATGTCTGAAATTGGTGATTTTTGTAGCGATTAAAACAATCGATGGGCTGGAAAAAAGAGACAGATCACGCTCGCAACAAGTAATCTAATAGAGAGCGTGATATGATGCCCACTTTTTTGAGAAAACTACCCACAATACCGTGTGGTCGAGCCGGAAGCTCGGAACTCTTGGCTACCAGTTTTTAGCCAATCAATTTGTCAATAATCAAACCACATTTTTGTGAATTCTTACTTTTCATTAACTTACAAAAGATTTCTGTGGGAAAATTAGTTAAAATGAAGGGAGCAAATAATCTGACAATTTAGGTATTCAGCCAATTCATGGGTTGAATCAATCTTTTCATATATAGATAATATTTGAAATCAATGTATGCCTCAAAAGTTTTTTCTGCATACTATTGAAATCTTGTGCACACAATTTTGTCAGATTTGTAATAGTTTTGAGAACAAATCGACTAATCCATCGCCCTTGCAAAGAAATTCAACAACAGCTCCAATGATGTCATCATTCATAACAATCCACAAGGAAGTAAAAACCTGGATATAAAAACAAGAAAAAGGGGAACACTGTGATTTGTGAAGAGTTTTGTCTCATCTGTGAAGCTAATTATTTGCCACATTTAAACTAACAACATCCCACAGTGCGAAGCTTTGTTCTTAAATTTATGTCCAACCTAATGACGCAACATCAGTATCTGTCAGACAAGTTTGTAACCTGCCATTGCGATTTTCAAAACCAAAAATTGTTCAAATGTCAAACAATTCAAAAATATGCACTGCATAGGAACTGCACATTCTTGTCAAGGGCGCTTGTTCTGCTCATTTCAAAGCCTTGCAAATGAAATTCACTGCAGGCTATTGAAACGCACAGCCGAAATATGCCCATTCATTCACACGCACTAAAGACACCATGTTCCCTATTGTCTCCTGAAATTCTTCAATAGACTTCTCATTTCTGAATCCTCCATCTTGTTTCGCCATCTCTCCCTCACTCCCCGACAGCTGCAGCCTGTTGAGCAAGCAAGTGTGTAAAATCTGCATGAAAAAAGATTCAAATTCACTCTGACGCAGATAGCCACATTGTGTGTAATTATCCTAAAAGCATTCTTGTCCGTACAATACGCAACCCGCAGCTCTCTAATGCAGGGTGCCATTCGTGATAGCATTGCCTCGCTGAGACCTTTTAGGCCAGTGGAAGCAGAGCTGTAACCTAAGAGTGTGTTTGGGTGTTGGGATGACTTATTTATATGCTAATGAACGAACATGGAGAGCGCGTGTGGAGAGGGGAGACTGGACTGAGAAGTGTCTCTAAGAGCGAAAACAGGTGGAGAGGAGAGGCGGAGAGATACATGAAGTAATATACTCAAATTTTTCAACCTCGGGGGAGTAAAAATCATTCTATTGTTGTTACTGGGGCTCTTGAGGTCCCTGATTTAAAAAAAAAAGGAAAATCATAGGGGGCTCTATTACCCTAGGACGGAACTGTGAGTGACAAGGTTCTGTTCACTGTATTCATGGACAGAATTTCTAGGCGCAGCCAGGGGCCGGAGGGGGTCCGGTTCGGGGACCACAGGATTTCATCTCTGCTGTTTGCGGACGATGTTGTCCTGTTGGCTCCAACGAACCAGGACCTACAACATGCACTGGGGCGGTTTGCAGCCGAGTGTGAAGCGGCTGGGATGAGAATCAGCACCTCCAAATCCGGGGCCATGGTGCTCGACCGGAAAAAGGTGCCTTGCCCTCTTCAGGTGGGTGGACAGGTCCTTCCTCAAGTGAAGGAGTTCAAGTATCTCGGGGTCTTGTTCACGAGTGAGGGAAGGATGGAGCGTGAGATTGACAGGCGGATCGGTGCAGCGTGCGCAGTGATGCGGTCGCTGTATCGGACCGTTGTGGTGAAGAGGGAGCTGAGCCGAAAGGCAAAGCTCTCGATTTACCGGTCAATCTTCGTTCCCTCCCTCACCTATGGTCATGAGCTGTGGGTAATGACCGAAAGAACGAGATCGCGGATACAAGCGGTCGAAATGAGCTTCCTCCGCAGAGTGGCTGGGCGCTCCCTTAGAGATAGGGTGAGGAGCTCAGTCACACGGGAGGAGCTCGGAGTAGAGCCGCTGCTACTCCACGTCAAGAGGAACCAGTTGAGGTGGCTCGGGCATCTGTTCCGGATGCCTCCTGGACGCCTCCCTGGGGAGGTGTTCCGGGCACGTCCCACGGGGAGGAGGCCCCGGGGAACACCCAGGACACGCCGGAGGGACTATGTCTCTCAGCTGGCCTGGGAACGCCTTGGGGTCCCCCCGGACGAGCTGGAGGAAGTGTGTGTGGATAGGGAAGTCTGGGTGTCTCTGCTTAGACTGCTGCCCCCGCGACCCGGCAACGGATGAAGCGGGAGAAAACGGACGGAACTGTGAGTCCTTGTGCCACCCTAGGTTGTAGAACCTTAGAACCTCAGCAAGAAGGTGCTGGGTTTGATTCCCGGAAGTTACAGATCCATTGAAATGTTATGCTGTTGGAAATTGCTGTTTCATGATCTAATACCAATTTTGAATGAACGTTTTTTTTTTACACGACTTTGTGAGATGTATCCAGTATGATACAGACTGAATACTCGCATGAGCTAACTACACTGAGTCACATGAATTGGCGGAACCTAATATGGGAAATGCTAATTCTTCACTATTGCTACTCATAACACATTAGTATTGTCAACCAAATGACTAAAAATAACTTCCGGCTGCTCCCTTTAGTGTCCCCTTAAATGTCCCAAATCAAAGTCTACTGGTCTGTTTTGGTTCTTCGACAAATTCTTTACAACTGGCTTTTCGTCGTACGACTTTGTTGTCGCCCCTCTGCAGCACTGATTCTTTTGACTCCAGCTTGCGAGGTAGTAGGGACTCTTTAAAGTGCTAACATCGTCCCCTCTCTTCTCCGTGTTTACCCCCGCTCGCTCTCATTCCCTCTCCTCTCACAGATGAAATATTGTTATTCCGCTGCACTGTCTGGCTGCCTGTCTTGACGCTGGCACAGAACTCTCCTCGCGTACCTGACTGAATTTCCAACAAGCCAGGCAGGTGGCGGCGGGTGATTGACGGGCCCTAGCTCCGGTTAGCAGCCCTTGCTCCATTGTGCTCACTGCCGGTTGTAATGGTGCACACATGAAACCCATTGAGGTGAGTGGCAGCTCGTACCATTTCCGTTTGTCATTGCACCGGAGATGTTTTGGAGGGTTTAGTATGGCTGTCACAACTTTTGCACACATAGGGCAACACAGGAATAGTTTCAGTTTTGTAGGCTCATCTCATTGAGTTCAATTGATGTAGGTGTATATATGTATATGTAATATTCTCGGTGGGTTAAATATAAACTGTAGATCAGGTAGAAACTGTAAACCTATCTATTTCCAATGCCTGTGGGCCATTATAAGAATAGACATGTTTGAATATGTATAATGTGGTAAACCAAGGGTATGGCAATCAATTACGTGGCTGTGTGTTCTATTAAAAGTATTGTATCTGAATAAAAAGTAATTACAAGATGGTTTTAAGTATTTTTTTTATTAATGAATTTAATAAATAACTGACTACTCATTCAAGTCTGTGGTCATAACATAATAGTTTCCCCACAATCTACACAGCTTGATCAGTTTATAGCAGGCAAAAGGACGGTAATTTATAACATTTTAATCAAGTAATTTTCAATTGTGTTAGGTATTTGGAATAGGTGCATTAGTCAGATTGAAGTGGAATGTTTAACTGCATGTAAATGTCTTGTGTGAAATGGTGAGAGCAATTATTTGAGTTTCTATAAATCCAGATAGGATTGTGTGACTATTGATTGGATTCTGTAAAAAAATAAAAATTAAAAACGTCATCACAATGTACACTGAATATTTGCTTTGTAATTGTTATTTAGATCAGCTCTTGTACTTTTTCCTGCAGAACTTTAAAATCTATAATCTTAAAATTAATATCTATTATAATGGTCCGGATGTGGTGTTGAAAACCCCCAAATGAAAGCTAACAGTGATAGTCAGAATCTATGAAAACATTCAAAAGTCTGTCTTGATCTTCCTCCAACTGCAAAAAGGCATTTTGGATCAGCTTCTACCACACAATATGGTGATCCAATTTTCACAAATGTAAAATTGAATCATTATGTGTAATACTATACAGTGAAAAATTCCAGACAGTTATGACATATCTATGGACATATAAGGGCCTGGTTAGTACTGTGATGGGAGACCTCTGGGAACACCAGGTGCAACAGTGGGGCCAAACTGTTGTTGTGTTCTTAGGCACCTCACCCATATTGCCTATAATGAGTCTGGTGTGTGCTCATTCTGGGCAACTACTGCTGTGGCGGATCACCACCGTGTATGGAGTGAAAGAACAATGACAGTGAAGCATCTTTGCGTGTCCAAAAAAGCGCTATATATAACTGATGCATTATAATTTATAATTCATTATTATTGCCTATTTCTGTAGTGTGACAGGTAAACGCATTTACGCATGTTGCCTTCTACTTAAAACTGGAGTCCCTGACTTTTTTTACTGTATAAGTACATAGTTTTTCTCCCAAAAGACACATTTTGTGAACTAATTAGATCACAACTAGCTGTATATATAATTTGATTGAGTGCGGGCTGGTATTCGCTGCTGTGTTACCAATCTACCTGCTTGTTGAAATCCATACAACCAAACAATCTTGGGTGCAAGGAACTAGGAACATGTATTTTATTACTTTGTTAATTATTTGTGACTTCAAATGTAGTATATAGTAATTCAAATACACAGTTATCTTGAAACAGATATTTCTACTTATATTCTCCTCGATTTGCTGACAATGGTGGCTGTAATTATGTTATTGTTATATGTTATTTGTCTGTATATTTTCATTCATATATTTCCAAAAAATAGAGTTAAGTACGATATAATGCCATAAACAATGCCCTTTTTTTTTGAGTTGTTAAAAGAACTTCCACAAAGTTGCAGAAGTACTTACTTGCTAAACTTTCAAATGTGGCTCTATGGCAGAGTGTATGCCCCTGTTTAAAACAAAAATGATTATAAACAGGTGTCTGATGAGATTCGTAGATAAAAGGAACAAATTGATTGAATTGATTAGGTAAGCTAACGTCATGCTAACAATCTTTTTAAAAAGTTATATACTAAGTTAACACCAACTCGTAGACAGCCTGAATAATGTTTACCAATAACTTTCGTATGAACAAGGAAGTGTAGTGTCTTAGTCCGTACGCAAAACAACTCTTAGAACTTCCTGAAGGAGAACGCGGCATTAGCCTTGTCATGCTAGCGAATCAAGCTAACATTTGTACTTTAAATTCGACACTGCAGAAGTTCTCCTGAACAGTTTCTGCCACTTTTAATTACAAACTCCTCATGTCGCTGTAGACGGTTGGCTATAATTATTTTCGTTCTGCAACTTTGTTCTTAAAGCACAATGAACGGTGAGTAAAGATATATCCGGGCTCTCTCTCTTTGATATGTCATAGCAGGGGAGCGCAGTGGTAATGAATAACCTTAATTACGCCCTGGGTCCTGCTCGCTCTGCTCCTCCACAAGGTCTCTCCTCTTCTGCCGTCTTATTAGCACGCCTTAATGAATCATCTCGGTGGCACGGCGCCATTATCAATCTATTAATTACATGTGCCGCCGCGCCAACTTAAAGACACAAAACACCGGCCATGGCTGAGTAGTTTACAAAGAAGCTTTAAAAAGAAGGGAGGAAGTTACCAGAGTGGAGATGGACTGAAGTTGGTACGTTTGCGAATGAATAGGATTTTAATTAGAAGGGAATTATGAGAGGAGTCTACCGCATTGTTTGTGTGTGAGTCATGCATACTAATTCAAAGTTATATAGGCCTAGTTTAATCTTTTGCTTCACAGGGGTTCTACTTTCTTGTAAAAAGTAGTTAAAGAGGTCCTATAGCCACAATTAAGCACTCATAGCTATATATCCATGTTTCCACAAACCCTAATCTATTCTACCCCAATTCTGGGCGATTCCCTCAGCCCTGCTAACCCTTTTCTCACCCAAAACGGTTACGGGAAGCTATTGTACGTGGTTTTAGTGGTAGAGGAAACTGGAGCACCTGGAGGAAACCTGAGCACCTGGAGGAAACCGGAGCACCTGCGGAAGCCTATGGGACAGAGGTAAAACATGCGACCTCCGCTGATAAAGGCTCAAAAGTACGACCTTGCAATATTGAGCCAATAGAAATTATGTTGGTAAAAATAACTACTAAGGATGAAGTAAAACTTGTTTGTGATATGATTTTAATGCTTCTTTTTTAGTTTTGTGAGGGACTTCAGGTTTCCTTGAGTATGAAGTTGGGCATTACCTACTGATTCTTTTCTTTTTACTTTTTCCCGTGTGGTGATGATCCAGGACACTTTAACATTCTACAACATGTATGGACATTTATCAACATGTGTTCTATATTCTTTATGTTTTAACTGTTGATTCTCTGATCTGTGTTGGTGATTTCAATGGTTTTGTTAAGTTCTCTGACATGACTTCTGTTGTGATTTAGGGCTATACAAGAATAAATTGTATTGTATTAACTTCCCAACAAACACATGCTCATCCATACTGCATCCTTATAACAAAAAGTGTGTTCAAAAATATGATTAAATAATTAGAGCAATGATGGTAAAAAGACATTCACTTTTTATAACAGTCTTTTGATGATGAACATGGTCACATCCAGTAACAGCAAAACATTAGTAAAGTGACTAAAGTTGTTTTCTAAATATTCTTCAAAAGTAATCTGATTACAACAACAACATTGTATTTCATTATATTTGTTCAAGGAAGGACTTCTCTCTCAGAAGACTCATTTATGAAGTTTCTATTCATTCTATAAAAAATATATTGACTGAAGGTGGAAGGTGAAATATATGTGTTTAATTACTGAAGAAGGGAATCTATTTAATACGATAAAGCACTTGGAGCTGTATGTCTCGTCCGTGCTTTCTAAATGAACTTTGATTGATTGAGCTAAAGCTGAATAATTTGTTTGGTTATGAGAATATAGGCACCACTGAACATTATCCTTAGAGCACTCATCCATCAACACAGAAATGCAAATGGCAGCCGTCTGTTGGAAAGATCCAGCGTGCAAACTCCAATGTAGCAGTGGACTCTAAAAACATAGACATAAGTTTTGAGAGGCATCCTTATAGTATTTGTATGATTGTGATGAATTACAGTATAACTTGTGGTGGTTTCATGTGACTTGGGACTGGCAACCACATTTTGGATGGCTCCGGGGCAACAATATTAGATGTTTTTCTGAGAAAGTCTTTGAACTCCAGGAATCCTTTGAATAATAAAAGGTCAGTTTGGCACAAGATCCTTTAAAAGCATCTACAAATACCCTTGACCGGAACGGCATATATACGATTGACATCACTCCCTATTATTCAAATGTATAGACACATTTGTATAAATCAGGTGTATACCGCACTGCAATAACTCCATATGAATGGATTGCGAAGGTCAAAGCACTGGACCGACCTAGATTTAGAGTTCCTGCTCAGACTGAGATTATAAATTCTTGCTTCATAACCTTCACATTGGGGAAAAAGTCACAGATGGTAAAATGTCGGTGTACAGCATGGCTACATTTGTATGCAATTACTCAGACCCTAACAGGGACTAATGATTACATGAATTATTTTAATGGCAAAGCATATGTTCAAAAGTTAGGAATGAGAGGAGGGGCAATATGAATGCACACAAGTTAATGTGTTATTAGAATAAAACTCCTTTCTCCAGGGAAAAGTTTAGTAAAGTGTTAACTACCGAAAAAACTATAGTAACGTAACGCCGTTTCTGTTTCGATCCACCTCAACGTGACTTTTTATTTACCAATGGCAGCTGTGACCACTCATCTGCTGGTTGTTGCCGATCAGTCACGACTCGCGCTCAGTTCTCATTCCACAGTTTGTGATATCAGGCTGATTCCTCCAAGTGAGAGCTGTGTTCATGGAATACAACAACCCAATGTGTACGCTCTGTGGTTTTTTGATTATAAAGAGATGAAAGAAATATCTGTTATGATCTTCATAGCAGAACTTCAACAACACATTTAAGTTCTGCTCAAAGTCAAGCATAATAACAGTAACACAAAAGTAACGCAAATGTAAAGTAAATGAGTAACTTTCTTTGAAGAGTAACTAAGTAAAGTGGCAGGTTACTTTTTAAAAGAAGTAACAAGTAACAAGAAAAATTAACTTCCCCAACACTGACTATAGCATATACTGTAGTTATCTGTATCTGCCCTACCATTTAAGAAGGACTAGATATCTCAACACATAAACATAAGAAATGGACAAAGTTTATGGTGTTTATAGTGATTATTTTTGGACAAAAAAGCACTGAAAACCTTGTACATCTGTTTTGAAGCATAGTCTTTCTACATGAGGTACAACTTTAATATAATACAGATGAAACTCAGATAATTATAATTGTCCAAAAGTGAATCTGTTATTCAACTTAAAATGGAAAACCAAAATATTATATGAACTCATTACATGCAAAGTGTCATATGCTTAGCCTTTTTTTAATATTTCAAAATATTCTAATCTTCAGAGATGTTTCTTTGAGGTTATTATGAGCAGTGTGTCAATTATCAACATTACAGCGCATCGTGCGCTCTGCAGAGGAAGTGATCGGCCGCAGCCTTCCATCGCTGCAGGACCTGTACGTCGCCCGAGCTCGAGGCCGGGCTGGTCGTATCACAGCCGACCCCTCTCACCCTGCACATGGACTATTCCAACCACTCCCCTCAGGCAGGAGGCTGCGGTCGGCCAGGACTAGAACCTCCCGCCACAAGAACAGTTTCTTCCCCTCTGCTGTTGGACTCTTGAACACTTCTTAACCTGTCCCCCCGCCCTTTTTAAAGTCACTTTACTGCCCATCATACGTCACTTTACTTCACTGTACTGCTGTCACCTTACATTGTGTGCACCATGTGCACTTGTATATTGTAAATAGTAACTGTAACTCTATTTTAAATTTAAATTTATTCTTTAGAAGTGTTTTTTATTCTTATTTTTATTATCTCTTTTTGACTGTTGCACTGAGCCAAAGCAATTTCCAAGTCTGTGACCTCCTGTTACTTACGTGGCAATAAAAATGATTCTGATTCTGATGATTCTGATTCATTATAACAAATAAAAACGTAATATAGCTCACCTTGCGTCTGTCGTAGTAGAATGATTTCACAGTGTAAGTTGAGTTACAGAAGTTAATTGACTTTTGAACAATATTCTGTTCCGAGTTTTTTTTCGTAGAATGTTTTGAAAGTTTTTCTCTGCTTTGTGTCTTTGAATGCAGTGCAATCTGGACTTTGTTAGCAGTGTAATGTAAGGGCTCTCATGCACTTAAAGGTGTTATCAGTTACATTTCAAAGCCAGTAATACTAAAATATACTATATGTTTTCAATCCCCATTATACTTTTAGAGTAACTGATACCACTTAATATTCTGCCCCAAATACCCTTGTGGTAATAATAGTTCAGTGTAAAAGGAATGCAATCTGAAAACACTATCTTTGTGATTAAATTAGTATTCTGTAATCATATATATTTTTGCTTTATAGACTCGACACACAGCACCCCTAACTTTTCTCATTTCCATACTTTTCCCCCGCAGTTTCGGTGATGCATTGCCGTTCACCACAGCTGCCCATTTGCTCTCATTTGTCAACAGCGGCCCCCTCACCACCCACCACTGTTCCCCGTCTGCCTCCCTGAACCTTCTCTTGGCACGGCCTCTCTCTGAACCAGTCCCAATGAGCTCCTATGCAAAGTAATAGCCGTACCAGTCACCGCAGGTCGTACCCACCACTCTGCCAATGCACTTTCTCCGGAGTTACTTGCTGAAGTGCCCGAAAAGAGAAAATGAGGCATGTTTTAGTCGGAGAAGTGGGGTCAATGGTGTCTTTCATTTGAAATGTAAAACCACTCTCCGGCTGCTTAGTGGAGAGAACGGTAGTAGGGAGTCATTTCGTAGATTGTCAAGGACTTTTGCAAATAAGGTAAGTGAAGGGAATTAAATGACCTCAACTGAATCATCTCAAACATATTTTTGTATGAAATTTGAGCTACAATTACTTTCTTAAGTATTTAGTAAACATGTTACCTAATACATATTTCTGTTTATTTCTATAACCGAATAACCATGTCCTGACATCCCCATTCTGTTTCCTTGTTGGCACCATGACTGGGAGCCTGGAGCCAAATCTGGAGATGGAAACGACCAAGCCACCAAAGAGCTAATCATCTTGAGTGTGACACAAAGAGTTTTAAAGAAGAGTCTACTTTTTAACGTGAGTGATTGGCCTGAGCTGCCTCAGTCCTGCATCGTGTGGCCTCTGTCCTTGTTCTACAGCCTCAGTCCAGGATCTACAGGCCTTTTGTCCTGGGGAGTAGATCCCTCCCACTGGGTTTATAGAGTATTTCCTTGCCAATGCAGTAGGGTCTAAGGAGAGTGATGATGATCCAGGGCACTCTTAGTTCAACAACCCTTATGGGCCTTTATCAGCAATTGTGGACATTGGTCAGCTGCCCCGTATGGATCAATGGCTTTGTGTGTTTTTTTTATCATTTCTTGTGTTTGAACTGTTTGATTCTCTAAACTGTGCTGCAAATTCAATACTTTTGTAAAGTCCTCAGCGATAACTAGTGATTTAGGTATATACAAGATGTACAGGGGCAAAGCTTCACACATGAGCACCTCCCTGTTAGATTTTTTTAGAGCTAGTGGATGAATGAATGAATGATTGACCAGCCACTGGCACAGTTTACACATGTTCACTCTCAATGTTTCTTTTAATATGCTTTTTTTTCGTATCTATTCACTAGTCACTTTACCTGTTATTATTACGGCATTATCACATATCCATTCAACTGATACTTCTGTCATTCACTAGTCACTTTACCTGTTGATATTCTTGCTGATGTTTATTCTGCTCATATTCTCTGCTGCTAAAGTACAATATACACGTCTGTATTTTACCATATTTTTTCATCTCATTTTAATTATATTATATATTATCTTAAATAATAGACTGATGTGTGCAATCTGAGTGCTCTTATTTCCTTCTTTCTCTGCTGTAACGTGCACAACGATGACACTGAAATTTCTCCACTGTGGAATGAATAAAGGAATATCTTATCTTATCTTAATATATATTATTATTTAGATATTATATGAATTCTCAAGTAATTAACAGCACATGGTCATATTAGCATGACTTAGCATCCTGTTGCACGCCTGCACACCTTTCACATATAGCCTGTCCGTGGCAGTGTCTACTTTGGGGAAAGAGTTGCGGAGCGAGCAGGGGCCATTTGTTTGGTAGCACCGGCAAACCGTCAGGCAGTGGGACAGACATCTAATCAGGAAGATGAATTCTAAACGTGGCCCATGTCTCTCATCTGCGCCTGCTATCTGTCTGCTGTCATCTGCTGACAAAGTGCTCTCCAGTGTCAAGAGAGAAAAGGGCCTGTAATCTCCGTCTCTCACTACACACAACCACAACACTCCAAAAACAAGGGAAAAACTGAAGGCAAATGGCAAAAAGGTCAAATCATTATGGAGCTCATTTGTAGCTATCAAGTTAAGTTTTTGATTTGTAATTAGTGGGAGTCTCAAGAGAAAAGTGCTGACCATGGTGTGTGAGAGAGATTAGCACTCACCAGTGATGTTTTGGATGTGATTTCCAGTGGCAGAATGCATTAATCACCTGCAATATTTTATGGAAATAGAACAGCGGTCTTCAAAGTCTGGAACACGGCAACCCCCATTACTGATCATTATCAATTTGCACTTTAGAATCGAAGAATAGAATAAAAAACAAAAACAAACATGATTTACGTTGTAAAAAGCACTAAGCATGTCATTTTTGCAATCATATATTGACCGATTTGCTTCAAATTCTAGTTACTGGTGCAGACTTTGAGGGCCTATCTGCAGTGCACATGGGGAGCCACTGAATTAGAAAGTTAAAACCAAATGATTTTTAACAAACTGATAACACTCTGTTGTGTGACTATGCAAGTGTAAATTGAGATGCCCTAATTGGTGTTTTCACAAACTGCAGCTGCATGGCTTCTCCCCTCTGGAAAATATATAAGAGCTTCATCTAATCCCACTAGGATCTATGCACTCCACTCATGATTAAATAACTTAAAAGGTGTGGTGTGTTGCCAGTGGCAGCTATAGTCATTTCTCCTGCGAAGCTTGATGACTGCGATGGGAGGATTTTCAATGGTGAATTCCAGCTGGTGTTGGGAAGTCCTTTGGAAATTGTTTTGTTAATAAGGACAACTTGGTTTGAGTCATGCTGTATCCTACACAACATGCAAATGGGAATCCATGTTTGAATGTCCTCGTTGTCCTCTTGCCTGACTTCTCCCTAAGTGCAAGCTGGACCCAACCTGCACTTTGTGCCATGGGGTCGCTCGGTTTAGGGAGAAGGTGGCAGGCAATTTGTCCATTCTGCTGTTGTGCCTGGAGCCCTGCTTTCCCTTAGTCCTTCTGCTGAATGACTTATCGCAGCACGGACTCAACAGTGCTAAATGGAGGGTTATTTTGGCAGGGGTCACAGCCGCTAAAAAGAGGATGGAAGCCCCCTCACTCGCTGTGGCAGACATTTTATGACATTGCCTACTTGGAGCGCAGCTCGCGTGAGAAGAGCTTCTTTAAAATGCTATACCATTGCCAAAATGCAGACGATAGGAATATTATTTCATACAGCAATTGAATAAACTACTGTCCTCATCCTTTTTGTCAATAGAAGATAAATAATCTTAACCAATTTGAATAATAACTGCTGGCTCAGGTCTAAAAAAACAATACTTTCTGATCTCTCTGAAATACTTTGTAACTTTAAAATGTTTTTTATCTTCATATTTTCCTTTCAAAAATTGCAATAAATTGCAGAAAAAATCCACAAGAGAGTACACATTGCATACATCCCCCGTAGCCGTGATTTTCCCTGTGCTGTGATTGGCTAAAGAAAAACTTTGATTGGATCTGTTCTTTAAATCAGCATAGAGTATTCTCCTGCTGTTTCAAGCTGAGCCTCCTCCAGGTACCTCAGGCATCATTTTCCTCATGATACCAAAACTTTTCAATTGGTCAGTGGAATCTAAATCTAAATCTTGAATCTAAAAAGAGAACAGTTATTAGCAGTGGCCACTTTCACATAGAACATTAGTATAGGCAGTCACACTCGTGCCGAGTGTAAAGTCCATTGAAGAACCCCCAGAATCTCCAAAATCTCTGAAAGTGTTTTGTTTCAGCCTTTCAACAATTATGAATGCTTTAAATGGTGAAAAAAGCTGATGCAGGTCCATGGCCTAAACGTACTGCTGCTTGAATTAAATGCTGGTGTATGCAAGTACAGTGTGTGAGAGATCTCTTTTTTTTCAAATTGTGGACTCTAACTATTATTACATAAATCACATACCCAATCATGAATATAAGATGGTGTTCAGCTCTATTTCCCCTCAAAATGGGAAGTCTTTAAAGAGGATCGCAGTGATTTAACGGCACCCAGGTTACACGCTCTGTTAGACTGAAGTGAACCTATCGTACAGTAGCTAGCTCGTTTTTCTGACTCCTCCCAGACGTCGACCTTAGAGTGGCCTTTTATTGTGGCTACGGCATTCTAGAGCAGTATTCATGCTGCCTAATCAGCTTCTTGACAGGCTACACTTGTGAGGTGGGATGGATTGTCTCAGCAAAGAATAAGTGCTCACTCAAACAGAGATTTTGTATGATATTCTATAGAGTTGAAAATACACATGCTTTGTATATGTTGTCTTTATGGGGCTTATAACTCATTAATTCAATAGACAAAACGAAACATCCAAAGACATTATACAGAACATGTCGGAAATAACATTCTACTGTATTTCAGAAAACCAACTTAAACTGCCTACCAAATAATAGCTAATAATAATAATTCCCAGCAGGAAATGGCTGCAAGGGAGATTACGCCATACATAAGAGCAAATAACAATCCAGGGCAATCTTGATTCGGGTAAAATGGGCAAAGAAAAACATTGTCCCAAGACAAGAACATTTTAACATCAACTTCAAATAGAATAACATCAGAGTGAAAGTAAATTACTAGCTTGACATGATTTGCAAGTCAGCTAATATCGTAAATCCATGCTACTTCTCAACAGCCTCTTCCAAATTCGCCCGAAGCTACAATCACCATACATCTAATTGAGACTTGTCCACTCCAACACTTTAATTTCCTTGCACTTAATTTTAATGCATTTTTTAAGTTATTGGAGCGATCCCAGCCAAACTCATAATTACAACACCACTCTAGGGGAAAAGTGTATAGCAGCTAGCATTTCTCCCCTAGCTCTCAAATAGATAAGACATAAAAAAATAGGTGGCCCCAGGTTAATTTCACTGCTTAATGTTTCGTAGATAAAAACGTCAAGAATCCAGGTTTGAAAGTGGGAAAAGAGAAGGTGGTAAATGTATAGTTGGGTGTAATCTGGCAACGTGGGCGATTGTGTTATTTACCTGTAGTAATTGGCTTTTGCGCAAATGGTGGCCTAATGAAGTGGAAGACACGCGGGTGAGATGCCATTTCAGATACAGACTGGTTGCACTGAGCAAATGGTTTGGAGTTGATGCGTCTGGTTCTCTGCCGCTGCCGTGTTCTGTTTCCATGGAGGAGTGTGGCTGCTATCTTCCATAAAGCTGCGAAAATCTGCTTTTAATTAGCTGGTCTCAACTCCAGGATTTGTTTATTTATTTTGAACATAATTGGGAATTTGTGGAAGACGTTCTGCTTTAATTGCTGGAAGAAAATAATAGACCAAAATATAGTTTATTGTGTTTGTATTGTATCCAAAAAGTAATATAACGCACTTGTTTTAAATGGTAATAAAATGATGTATTGTATGCTACGGAACATTTGTCTCCAGATGGCACGAGAAAATTAACTGATTGTATAGTAGGACGATTTATTCAATTCAATTACATTCATTGTTTATTTCGTATGGCCCGAAAAAACAAAAGCAGGAGGATTTTGCATGAAATTGTCAATTTGCCATAAGATCCTATAATCAAACAAATAAAAGAGGGTTTACAATAATGAAAAACATGTAAACTGACTCTCCACTGAGCGTGATAGTCATGTACTGTACACTATAAACCATCAAACTGACTCGTAAGAAAATATAAACAAAAGAGTAGCCTTTATTTGATTATTCAAATCATTTCTTTCATGTTGAATAGTTTTATATACTATAAAAGGAAATAAAAAGCATGCAGAGATCCAAATACTTTATTTTTAGGAGGGGATTGGATTTATGTAAGAATTTTGCTTCATCTAATCCCTTTTCAAACCAAATTTATGGACATTTAGAACAAGAAAGGATGTAAGAATAATATGCATTAATTGCTATTGAATATTTTAATTGTTTGACACACCTATTAATTATTAAAAGCTTATTAAAATGTGTAAACAATTTTTGAGCTGATAACCATGTAACATCATCATTGATACATGTTTAAAAAAAAAAAAAGAATAATATCTGTGAATAATATCTGTAAAATTAGGAATCTGGTGCAGGAGCAGAGACTGATGTGCAGTGGCTACACATTTTGGGATAAACCATAAATCACACAACTTCACTTCACTATTAGACGGTAGCACTGTGCTGAATATTTGATCACGGATATGAGGCGTGCCACCTGATGCTGACTTGTGAATGCTGGATGTGGATTGTTTTATTGAAAAGCTGCGCTACTGCTACGGGGACTGCAGAGGAGACGACTGCGGAGGAGGAAGAGATAGCACCAGGCTTTACAGAGGGCTCCCAGGGCTCTGCTGGTGCACAGGCACATGGTCTGGTTCAATGATTCCTCCCTCTGTTTACGTCTGTGTGTGCCATCGCAGAAAAGATGAGGTTTGTGCTCGGAGCTGGCAGTATTTATAGTCTGCAAGTGAACTTAGGTGCAGTTTTCACAGAAACTAGTTTTAATACATTCTCACAATCCTCACAAGTGCACAGGTGAAAAAAACAAATAGTCATAAAGGAAAGAACATTATCTCAGGTTATTTGTAGACATCTGTTAAAATTTGACACTAAACCTTTATGTAATGCCATGTTTAAATCAGTCAAAAGGAGAGTATAGTTGGTGAGATAAGGTGATCACATAGACATCAGTTTTTATATAGCACTTTTTGGACACTAAAAAACGCTTCACTTCATACATTGTGGTGATTAACTGCAATAGCCACAGCTGCCCTGGGGCACACTAACAGTATGTGCCATCAACCCCTCCGACCACCTCCAACCATTCACGCACACACCTTCTCGGCAGGTGAAATGCAAAGTACCTTCTAGTTTAGCACTTCACAGCCCCAGCCGCTCCACTGTGACACGATCTGAACACAAACACCATAGAAAGTGAAAGTAAACTAAACTTTTCTATGTGCAACATTTCTTTTTGAGTAACAACTAACTTCAGTACTATAGCAAATCCTTTTTTGCCCTCCCGAGGTGGATGAAACCAATTTTCTTGGCTTACGTTTGAATTTGGTAGTAGTTGTGTAGTTGTTTCGCTTGTTCCTGTTTCCGGTTCACTTGCTAATAATTATCTATTAGCCTCCGACTGTGTCTCTGGCTATATTATGGCCCTAAATTGAGGCAGTAGCTGGTTC
This sequence comes from Knipowitschia caucasica, assembly GCA_964034765.1. NCBI lineage: Eukaryota > Metazoa > Chordata > Actinopteri > Gobiiformes > Gobiidae > Knipowitschia > Knipowitschia caucasica. The sequence goes on from OZ035825.1 coordinate 21,798,862, forward strand.
CCCAGATTGAACATGATGTCATTTGTGCTTGTGAAAATATATGGGTCATTGCCCTAAAGATGAACAAGAACTTCGGAAGTCATATCAAAATCTATACTGGGGTACACATTTCTGTGCTATAGCCACTGGAGCATACTCTGGGTTTCCAAATGTCCCCCAAAAGATGGATAGGGGTATCTCATTTCAGCCAAATCAACCGAATGTAAAAAATACTCAAACAAATGTGAGGTATTTAGTTGCATTCAAATCCACAGTCAGGACAACCATATATGTTATTATCAGCAACAAGAAACCAAGTAAATAAGTTATGCATGTGACACTACTTAAAGTTTATCATGGTGGATGACAAAAGCACTGCCATTGAAAACCTGTTAAGTCGCAGCCTCCATCATTTTGCTGGTAACCAAAATAGGATTCTCATGGAGCAATCTGTCAAATGTGCGGATATATAATAGCTGCATTTTATCATAATTACTGAGCCGCTTGTTTACTTGTATTTGACTGTTTGACCTGCTGTACGGGGAACTTCCTGGTCTGGTGTGGAGATACAGGCTCATCAGCGGCCGATTGGGCGGGACATGACGGAACCCTGCTGAGAATGTTTATCTGACACTCTGGCCTGTTACTCACTAGGACACCACGAGCAGCTTTACAAATGAGGCAGGAAGTAAAGAAAAAAACATTGAACCATCTGCACCAAGAAGTGTTTGAAATGTTTGTCACAAGGAGAAACAAACAATAATAAAAACAATAAAAATAAAAATGACATTTTTAAATAAAACATTCTACATATTTGGTAGCACCTTTGACATTATAATTTATTGTTTTAGAACTAGAATGACGCGTTTAGAAAAGTTGTGCAGTCAGCTGCAGTCACATGGCCAAAACAGAGGCATCAGTGCCAAAATATATTTCAGTGGAAAAAATCACTCTCATTCAAGCCATATTATGATGCTCAATTAAGAAATATATATGTATATATATATTTTTTATTATTAATTTCTTTTTTTTGAAAGATGCGCTGGGAAACTGCTGCCAGTCCGAAGCTTTATAACATTTGTTGTTTTGTGCTTAACAATTTTTATTTTCATTGCTTTTTCTGCCTGTTGCTGCAGCACAGTGTGCACAGTTTTGCACTGGTCCAGACCAGAGCAGAGAGGATCATGGTCCAAACCAAGCGTATCAGCCAAAAATCCACTGGAGGAATTGTGACTGGAAGCATTTAGCATTTTACTTTGGACCAGAGCAGAGAAAATGGTCTGAACCAAGCGGGTACTCCACCTTTTGACTTGTCCTGCTCCACCCAGAGGCTACTCCACCTCTGCTGCTGTGACCTGAAGGGCTGTTGCTGATTATTACTATTGTTATCTTTTTAGAATGATCAATTTTATTTTTATTTTTCCTGCTACTGGACACCTGAATTTCTCCGACGGGGATCAATAAAGTATCTATCTTACTATAAGTTAAACGCAGCTTCAACCAAATCAATTTGACTTGACACAGAACTAATTTGTAGACACCACATTTGTTCAAAAGAAACAAGCTACATTCCTCTTGATACAGAGACATTGTTTTAGCTATTGGAGAGATTCAGCACAGAGCGTTGAGGAGAGGGGCTGAAGAAGCCTGGTAATGGTGTGAATGAAACAAGTTTGATGAGAGAACAATAGAACAACATCAAGAGGCCAATTTTATAACAAGTGTCATCTAAAATTTTATTTCATCAAGTTTGAATACACACACATACACACACTCACAAAAACACACATACGTATATATTCAATTTAAAAGTCTAAAATATACAATTATTATAGTGATATGTCAGAAACTCAAAGTGCACTGAAGTAGTCAGTTACTGCAAAGTTGTGCTTTTTAACAGTGATGGGCAAACTACTTGATTTGTGTAGTGAGCTGTAGCTTCAAGCTACAATAAATTCAGCTTCACTACATGGAAGCTACCACCCATATAAATGTAGCAAGCTAAGTTACAAAATCCTGTCAGAAGTAGCTTGATTTATAGAAGCTACTATTAGTATTAGATAGCAATATGGCCTACGTGCAGGACTGTACAAGGACTCTACAAGGACTCCATGTTATGACTATGATTTGACTGTCTCTTTGTGACACGTATGTCTTTCGATGTGTGACGTGACAATGACTATATAAACTGTGTACTGCCTTTATTCTGTCTGGGAGAAAGAAACAGAGGAAACCAGTGGAACTTGAGAGAAACGTAAATAAACTTCCAGAGTTTGGCACACCACGATCCGTCTCTGTCTGCTAAATCCTAACAGATTTGGTGGAGAATGCGCGGCTCCGTGTGTGCCATTCTCTGGATTGTTTTGAGGGAGTTTTCTCTGTTTCTTTTTTTCGGCGTGTGGGAGCAACAGCACGTTATCTGGAAGGGGAGAAATCCCAGTGGACGCTGAAAGGGCTCGCTTTTGGATGGGCTTGCTCTTGCTCCCTCACTTTCTCTGTTTTGTGTTTAAATTGAATATTCCGACGCGGAAAAGATGTTGGCAGACCTCTCGGACAGTCCGTGCATGCACCTGTTTGACAAGAATAAGGTAAGCAGACACCTTTTTATATGTAAAGTCTGCATAATTGGATACTAGCTAAATTTTGGTCTGTTTTTGAGGTCTGTCGAACTCTCTAAATTGTGTTCAAATAAGTGAAAAGGCCATAATAAGTGAATAGGATCCATAGAGTGAAAAGTGTTGGCCATTAAAGTGAATAGGATCCATAAAGTGAAAAGTGTTGGCCATTAAAGTGTATAGGATCCATAAAGTGAAAAGTGTTGGCCATTAAAGTGTATAGGATCCATAAAGTGAAAAGTGTTGGCCATTAAAGTGTATAGGATCCATAAAGTGAAAAGTGTTGGCCATTAAAGTGAATAGGATCCATAAAGTGAAAAGTGTTGGCCATTAAAGTGAATAGGATCCATAAAGTGAAAAGTGTTGGCCAT